>BEHA01000191.1:1031051-1072164 GCA_002897215.1 Eschscholzia californica subsp. californica
TCTCGATGAAATCAGCGTGAATCCACCCCGTTGGATGGAAATTCACGCCACTTTCACGCCAAAAGCGTCGGTCCCCCTATCATTGCTGTCAGAAAGTCATTTTCCTAAACAACTTAGTTAGTGCGTAATCTTGGGGTTGTTCCCGATATCCAAAGCCTCATTAGAGTATAATCCAGTTGGACAAACAATCATGTCCAAATCTTCTATGAAATTCTACATTTGATCAAAGTTGCCCCTTCCAACTTAGTCCTAATGCTTATAATCTTTCTTTCTTTTACAACTGCACCAAAGACTTCAGCCAAGAAAATCTAAGGTTTGTGGTTTGTTGTGAAACATCTGCTGGCCTTTCTTCTTTTGCGTTGTTTAATATTGTCCCCACGGAGATTTAAGTACCGCAGATATTGGATTGAGTTGTCCGTGCTTGATTCTTGCATTAGTAGAAGTGAATAAAGATGGTCAGGTTCAACAAAAAAAAAAAATAAAGATGGTCAGAATACCTTTTCTAATTTTAAATTTCTCATTAGTGATCCAGTTTTGCAAAACTTAATTTGAAACTTTGTCAGTGTTGTGTTCATTTTAGTGGTCCTCAAATTTTTTAGTAGAAGAGCTAACTAATTAGAAGAAGTCTAACCTCAAATTCAAGTTTTCACCATCTTTGACTGTGAAGACTGTAAATGGTATTATTCTATTTAACATCTTCATAATATGTTGATTTCTTTATTGTAGGAAACTTCGATGAAAGTTCTCATGATCCACATGTCTTTGGTACCAATTTCTTCCTTTTAGTGGATACAGATGCTTCCTTTTTATATAGTGCAAGAGAGATAGGATATGCAGTAACAAGACATAGTTCGGGTTGCATTTAGTTTTTCTTTTTCTTGTTTGAAAGGGGATGCATTTAGCCGCCCTCTGACTTAGAACCACACATTAATTGGAAAGATGACCTAATAATTATGCGGATAATATTTACAGAAGATTACATCATTTTAAAACATCTAATCCCAGGGGCGGATCCAGGATTAAAACTCAAGGTATGCCGAAAATATCATAGAACGAAAAAAAGAATCCGAGTATTACATAATCAAAATATACTAATGTTTTAATTACAATTCAAAATAAAAATCTCATCTAGTCCAAGCGTAAATCCATTCTCCTTTTACTCATTCCTTGAAAGCGCTTGATAATATCTTGATTGTCGATTGTAGCAAACACATCTTTCTCCACAAATGTCACTAAACAATCATTAAGCCATGGGTTAGACATTCGATTTCTCAACTCATTCTTCACATATTTCATACCAGAAAGTACTCGTTCAACACTTGCGGTAGCCACCGGTAATGACAAAGCTAGCTTCAAAAGAGTGTACACCAATCCAAATGTCATGTGCTTTTTTGTACGAACAAGAGTCCTACATAGATCTGAAATACCCTTCAAATTCGAAAAATTATCGTCCATCTTAACACAATCAATGTAAGTCTCAAGTTGGCTAGACAACTCCTTATCACTAACATCCTTAAAGTCATTTCGGTAGAATCTTACCAACCTCAAAAGTGAATTATTTTTACCAAGAAATAGAGGGGATACGTAGGGTTTTGAGGTTGGAGATACTTAGGGTTTTGGGGGGAAAATTAGACATAAAAGAAATAAAAGAGAAAAAATTGGCTTTAAGTACAGCAACTAAGTTTCGAACCTAGGACCTTTAGCATAATTTTCAAGACTCTTACCGCTGAACCAAATTTGTTTTTGGATTTTAGGGTTGTCCATGGCATATATGGCAGCCCTCTAGATCCGCCCCTGTCTAATCCCACTCTTTAAAAGGCCAGCGCTTTAGGAAAAGCTAAATATTTTCCGGGTGTGAAATTTTAAAGGGAATATGTAGAATTTTAAAAATTTTCCGGATAAATAAATTTTAAGGGGAAATAAAAAAACCCTCCACCTCACCTCACCTCTCTCTCTTCTCCAACAGGTCGCCGACCGGAAAATTTTTCGGCCGACGACCATGAAAAAAAAAAAAAATTCACTCTCTCTCTCTAGAAACTCCGGCGAAGGGAAACCCCTTCGCCGGAGTTTCTAAAGAGAGAGAGAGTGAATTTTTTTTTTCATGGTCGCCGGCGGGAAAATTTTCTGGTCGGCGGCGACCTGTCGGAGAAGAGAGAGAGAGTGGTGGGGAGAGAGAAGATGAGGTGGAGAGAGAGAGGTGAGGTGGAGAAGCTATTTTACTTTCCCCAAAATAAAATTGTTAAACAAAATTGACCAATTTTTGACAAAGTCTTCACACCCCGGAAACTATTTTGCTTCCCCAAAGCGCTGGCCCTTTAAAAGTATGTCAATTAAATGTATTCCCCCGCATGACTTCCAACCTAAGAATGCTAAAAATTAGGACTATGTCCAAGATATGGTATGAAAAGTGATAGAGAAAATGAAAAAATATAAGAAAAGTTGTAAGAGGAGAATCAACGGTTCCATTTTCCCCTCTCTAATTGAAGGTCGTTGATGGTCGTTCCGGCCTACATTTATTTGCTTTTCATTTCTTTAGTAGTGGCCAACGGACCGACACAACTTGATTATAAGGCGACACGACACAGAATGACTCGTGTCATGTCGTGCCCACCCTTCACGGGTCAAAAAGGTTGGGGCGGGTATGCGATTTTAAGCTCCCAAATCCATCAACCATGATACATTAAGAACAGTAACACGACCACCCCGACCCGTACTGTTTCTTAGATGCCACGACCAAGCTAACTAGTTAAAAAGGGGTTATTTTTATCTATAAAATACTACTACCACTTTGTTGATTCAAAAAATGAGTGAGGGATCCAAATTTTGGGGGGGAATGAGCGTGCAGACCATTTCCGGCCAGAAATGAGTTTCCAGTCAAAATGTCAGGACAATTCATTTTTTCCTGATTTTCCTTTTTTTTCTCCCCCTCTTGCTCCTGGTTTGAAAATTCGAAATTTTCAAACCAAATTTTGGGATCCCGGCTAAGTCTCTCTTCTCGTTTTCTTTCTCTCTCTAAAACCTCAGAAATGTTAATTATCTTCTTCCCCTCTCTCTCTCTACACTAATCTTCCTCTCTCCCTCTAAATTTTTTTTTTGAAAATTCTTCCTCTCTCTAAACTAATATTCCGAAGTTGATTATCTTCATCCTCTCTTTCTTTCTAAAATTTATCAACTTCTAATATCTCTCTCTAAAAAAATTTCTGTATATTATTCCGAAATCGATTATATTCTTGTACTGGAAATTGTTTTGAAAGATTATCGACTCCTGAAATAAAAAGAATAAAATAGGAAATATGGAAATCTTTTGAAAAATCTACCGACATATAAGGCAAGAATGTTTGAGAAAAATAAAGAGTAAGATTGGAAAGAGAAAATATGTTTAAACAGAAATAAAAAGAATAAAAATAGGAAATATGGAGAGAGAAAAATCTTGAGGGAAAATATAAAAAAGGAATAAAATTTAGAGAGAGGGAAAACAGGAAAAATCTAGAGAGAAATTGGTAAAGTGCCTATTACATACGAAAAATGTGTAGTACATAACCAAATGGCTAGTACACAGAACAATTTCTGGTACACAAGAAATTTTCCAATACAAAAATGTCTAGTACATTAACCCAATGGCCAGTACACAGAACAATTTCCAGGAAACAAGAAAATTTCCAGTACAATAATGGCTAGTAAACAGAACGATTTCCAGGAAACTGAACAATTTTCAGAAAACAAAAAAAAATTCCAGTACAAAAATGGCTAGTAAACAGAACAATTTCCAGGAAAGAAAACAATTTCTAAGAAACAAGAAAATTTCCAATACGAACATGTCTAATACATAACCAAATGGCTAGTAAACAGAACAATTTCCAGGAAACAAGAAAATTTCCAGTACAAAAATGTGTAGTACATAACTGGAAAAAAAAGAAAGAAATTTGAATCAATTTCGAATTTTTGGATAGGATAATTCAAAGAGAAATATTTGTTGAGATTGGAGAGAGATTTTTAAAGAGAGAAACTTGTTGAGATTGGAGAGAGAAATATGTATGAGAGAAAGTAAAAAACAAAGGAAATAAATCTAGATCCCTAAATCAGAGAGAGAAATTAGGAATTGGTTAAATAAATAATATGGAAAGTTGGAGAGAAAAATTCGAAATTGGTTAAAAGTTGGAAACAAAATAGGTTAAGATATGGAAAGAAAATAGGAATTGGAGAAAGAAAAATCAGAGAGAGAAATTAGGAATTGGTTAAATAAATAATATGGAAAGTTGGAGAGAAAAATTCGAAATTGGTTAAAAGTTGGAAACAAAATAGGTTAAGATATGAAAAAAAAAATAGGAATTGGAGAGAGAAAAATTTGAAATTGATTTAAAGTTGAAGAGAAAATTTCGAAATTGGTTAATATTAGAGAGAAAATAGGAATTGGTTAAATAAATAAACAAATTTGGACAGAGAATTAGAGAGAGAAAGTAAAATTCTGAAATTTTCAGCGTATCGCGGCAAATTTGAGTGGCAACTTCCGTAAATTTGATGAAAAATTAAGGGGGTTACAGTACTTTCCAATAAGGAGCTGACGCTTTGGACTGGCTTTATAATTTTAGGCATTGATGGACTGGCCACTTATTTTGGGCCCAGTTTTGGGCCTAACGTCCATTCCCACTTATTAATTGCTACGAACAAAAAAATAAAATAAAACTTAAGTTGGTAATATAGTTCCACATCTAAAAGACTAAAAAAAGTGAAAAGTTATAAAAGATAACAACTTCTTTTCCAATAAATAAATCAAGAAATGAACAAACATGTTAGGCTTTAAACCAAAGACCACAATGTTTGACTAAAGAAAGTTAAAGTGTTATTTTTGTTACTTATTTTTTTGTTTACAAATAAAATAGAAAAATTAATTGTTGGTGAATGGATCGAGACGGCTTAACCATTCACCATGGCACGACATGATAACGTCTTGAAATGCAACGACAACGACTGGGTCGTTGCCATGAGGTATTTCCGTGTCCATGCTGATGGCGACCATCAACATGGGCCTCACGGCCAAGCCATTGGGCCTCACGGCCGAGTCCATTAGGGTTAGGTTTTAGTATTTCTTACTAAGTCTAGGTTTAGAAGTTTCTATATTTGAGTATCTTTGATGTTTAGGAATCCTAATTTGAGTCTATCTAGAAGTTTCTAAGTTCCTATAAAAGGAAGTCAGGCCTGTCCTTGTTAATCAGATCAGAGAATATTATCAACCAAGTTTATTATTAATCAAGTTATTAATCAAGTTTATTGTTTATCATTATTTTATTAGTTTTATTTCGTTAGTTTAGTTTATTAACAATGGTGGATTCCATTACTTTTACGCTTCCGCAACAATCTACATCAGCTGGTATTCAGAGACTCAAGAATCTGGGAACAGATAAATTTTTTTTAGATACTTCTCATCTTGAATGTTGGAAAAATCTTCCACGTTTAGGTTGGGATCCTTTTCGAGACGCACAACAACTCTATGTTGATCGAAAAGATCAATATAAAATTAATGTCGTTTCCAAAATACCTATATTCGATTGTCAATATCATATAGATTTTTGGATTCAACAGATGGAAGATTGGTTTATAAACCAAGAGGTTTGTGATGAAGATAAGGTTTTTATTCTTGAACAACACTTGTCTACAAGAGTGTACGAAAAATTCAACGAGATGCAATGGAGACTCATTGATCAAGGTACATCGTTCATAGATAATTGGAATCAAGTGAAAAGTATTTTTCGATATGTTTTTCTCCCTCTTGATGAATACTTCTCTTATGAAGAATCTCGAATCGAATCGAGCAAATTTTCTGAAACTCCTTCGCCCACCGTGTCCAATACGGTTAAAGGAAAGATTCTTGATAAAAAAGATATTAGTTTTTCAATGACTGGGAAAGAAAAATCGACAAAAGAAGAAGGAATTCAATTGAATAACACAAGTCCGAATTATTTATTTGATCCACGTATAATCCCGGGAGAAAAATTAGTGGTTTCGAATCACAAAATACTCCCTGGTCCATCTTTATCTCCAACGTTTTTCCAACTTCCTGGTTTGGGCTTGAAGATGATTGGTTTAATAGGTCATGGAAAATCTAATATTTATGCTAATCGCTTAGTTCTATCTCTAGATTTCTCTACTTTGATTTGTTTTGTACTTCTTCCGTCTCGCAAATTAAAGAAGAAGTTGATGAACACAAGAATAGTATGCTTTGGAGGGATGTTGTTTGATTTTGTTCCAGATGTCTTTGGAGTATCTCTTGCTGAATCTAATGGTTTATTAAAAGCTACTGGCGGTGTCCCTCCTAATGTTGTTGGCGTTATTACTAAACTAGGTGGTTCTTCGACTTTCTTCAGCAAATTCGGAAAAGATGACTTCGGTCTTATGTTGCTATGTGATGGAACAGTGAGCGACGACGAAGATGGTGACTGTGTTGACGATTGGGAAGTTGTTGCAGCTGCATTAGCTACTGATGAAGATAAGAATTCAATTTTATATTCTCTTCTAAAGTCGGGTCAGACAATCGAAGACGAAGACGCAACTACTAAATCAACACCTATTGTAGCTAAACATGAGGTAACTACCCCTCCCAAAATTTCTGACTTCTCTTGTACATACCATTCCGGTTGGGAATTAGATTCTCAATCTTTTGCTGATTCACATACCAATGATGATTCCCAAAAGAGAAGATATCCTAATTTATTCAAAATTCTATATGCTGCACCATCATTGAATATTAGTGGTGTTCTTAATAAGTTTGTTAAGGAAGGAAACTCATTGGACCGTTCGGCTATCCATGTTCAATCTTTGTCGGCGTCATATGTATACAAAGGTGCTTCAATATCCCAGACGTTGGAGTCCAATAAACGGCTCAACTTCGCCGAACGAGACTATGCCTTTCTAGTTGACTTAATTGCTAAATTACAAGGGCTACAAATTGCTCAGAACTATTTAGATTTGATTCCCAAGTCATTCAAAAGGGAAATAGTCTACAAGTCATTCCTTGCTAATTGTGTCGTTGGTGATACCATAAACAAGTCTGGAGCAGTTTTTAACATAACGAGGGACCTCGAATCTCCAATCACAACCTTAGCTTGCAACCAATTAATCTTACTGTATTTGAGACTTGACAAGAAGAAGATTATTGAATTTATTGAGGGGGTTATTCAGTCATTGGACGAGAATCCACGTGCATTAATTTCAAGCTCTTGGTTTTCGTCATGGAACCAATTGGAAGGCGTCCACCACGTGTTCGATAAAATGTTCCTAGGAGGTTTTTCAACTACTCGGTTATTTCGAGCATGGGAAGATTTAACTACGGTATTGTCTAACTTGATAAATTATGATAAAGTTATGATTTACAAACTTCACGATGACGAACGTGGGAAGCTTGTTTTTGAGAGTTATAACGACGCTACATATTTCCATATCGTTACCTTTATTAGAGATGGTTTCGTTAATAATTCGTCTCTTGGTGAAAAACTGTGGGGAATTGCTACAATAAGTCTCTCTTCGTACTTGTTTATGTTACTTCACACCTTCTTGAAGATTGTTAAGTGGCAAATTTTACCATGGGAAGATGGCACGATAAACACTGTTTATTCTTCACTCGTTGGTCGAAGCCTTGATAGGATGACAAAATACATGGTTGAATTTTTTAGAGAGAATAATGTGAGTATTATGATCCTCTTCATTGAATTACTTGATGACGGGAGATGTAGAAATTTGTTAGAAGTTTGTTTCTTGCAATTGATTTTGCGGGATATTTCACATCATGGGTTTCAGATTCTAGTCGGTGAATTGGTCTATATTGGTCTTCTTCGAAATTTCAACAAATTTCGTGCAAAGTGGGAACTAAGGATCGCATTGTTGAGTCTCACTTGAGGGCAAGTTCGTTCTCGGACGGGGAGTATGATGGCGACCATCAACATGGGCCTCACGGCCGAGTCCATTAGGGTTAGGTTTTAGTATTTCTTACTAAGTCTAGGTTTAGAAGTTTCTATATTTGAGTATCTTTGATATTTAGGAATCCTAATTTGAGTCTATCTAGAAGTTTCTAAGTTCCTATAAAAGGAAGTCAGGCCTGTCCTTGTTAATCAGATCAGAGAATATTATCAACCAAGTTTATTATTAATCAAGTTTATTGTTTATCATTATTTTATTAGTTTTATTTCGTTAGTTTAGTTTATTAACAATGGTGGATTCCATTACTTTTACGCTTCCGCAACAATCTACATCACATACCTTTGTCGTCTGGACACGACACGGCTTAAAACCGTGTCTGTTGTGGTCGTGGCGTGCCTAACACGCTTGTTGATGACGAAAACCTATAAAGAAAGTTTGAAGATAAATAGGAGTGTAGGACCAGGGATAGTATTGGCCTTTAATGAAAGATGAAAGATATGAAGGCTAAAATAGTAGTCAAGTAATCTCAACAAAAAAATAAAAATAAAATAGTAGTCAAGTCTATTTAAAAAATATCAAAAAAAGGGTAGATGACTATGCTTCGTTAAGGGCGACTCCAACGTGAGGCAGGCTGGGGCTCCCAATTTGAATTTGGGAGTCCCAGCCCCATAACTCCAACCCGGGAACCCCGGGGCTGGGCTCCCAACCCTAATGTGACCGTTGGGGTGTTCCCAACGGTCACATTTGGGGTGGATTCCCTAAAATGGGGATCCACCCCACTTTATTTTATTTATTTTTTAAATTTTTTTTAAATTGGTTTTTTTAATCTTGTTATTATTTTAAATACTTCTTTATTGAGTATTTTTCTCTATTTTTTTTGTGTTTATCGTTTTGAAATTATCTCTCTCGAATAATATTACATTTGAATTCATAGTCGAAATCTAATAATTTATAGTCGAAATTTAAAATCAAAATTTCGCACACGTACTTCGCACACATATATTATTTTGATTTGGGAGCCCCGGTTGGGGCCCGACGTTGGAATCGAGAAAAGCCCCGGGGCTCCCAAAATTCAAGGGCTCCCAAAGTTGGGAGCCCGAGCCCCACATTGGAGTTGCCTTAAGAGAAATGTTGCTTGAGTCCAGTGGTAGGCCGATGTGAGGCCGAAATCTGATGTAGTCGGCCACCTCGCACCAAATAGAATTCCCTCGAAGAGAGTGTGTTTTCTTAGAGCTTCTTGAAATGGATTAGGAGAGAGAACGACTGTAAATTTTTGAGATTCCGGTTCCTTCTTCACAGGACTTAAAGTTGAATATAAAAGAAAACACACTCTTCACGGAACTCTATTTGGTCCGACATGGCCGACCACGTCAGACGTCGGGCTGAAGTCGGTCCATCAGTCGGGTCAAGCGGCATTTCTCCTTCCCATTGTCTTGTTATTCAAATTTTCAAATCTTCACCAAGGACCTTTTTGCCTTCTCTATCTTATTCTCAAGTCCTTCTAGTTTGAAGTCAACAAAGTCAATGAAACGTATCAACTGAGACAATAACATTATTGGTAGTTAGAAACCAATTTTGAGGAGTTATTTCCCATTCTTCTCTCATGCATGTTTTTAAATTGAATACCTCTTTTCATATATCTTCTTGTTTTTCGGTATTGAATCTTGTTTTCAAAAGTTTTGGTTAACCAAAGAATGAAAACTCGAAAGATTACTACTTCTCTTATTCATTTTCTGTTTTCTTTACTTCTCCCACTCAACATCTTAGCTAACAATGAACCGAAACAAATACCCAATTGTTCACGTTTTGAATGTGAAAGCTTAGGACCCATTGGTTACCCCTTCTCCAATGCCACACATCCTGAGTGTGGCTCATTAGTTATAGATTGCAAAGGAGAGACACCTCAAATACACCATAGAGGAAGAAGTTATGATGTCAAAAGTATCTTCTACAACTATACAGTACTACTTCATGACCAGTTCCTCCAACGTCAATTGCGTTCGAGAAACTGCGATCTGGACTATAAGTTTGAATCACCGGCTTCCTCGCCTTTGGTTTCTTTTGTATCCAGAACCCCCAACCTCACCTTGTACAAATGCTCTGCTAATTATCATCATTTGTATGAAAACGATAGTGTTAAGTTCTATACATACACAAATTGCACAGAAAACTTTGTACTTCACTATAGTTATCCAGATCAGCTTCCATCTAGTCTCAGTGAGACTGTAACCGTAGTTGTTCAGTTATTCAGCTAACCTTAATTGCGCAACCACACTCTCTTCATGTTAGGCAATAGAATCCTTTTGCTCTGTTGACTGCTGAATTTTCTTTTGAATGGAATGTGTCGGGGGATTGTGTCAATTGTTACATAGACGGAGGTCAATGTGTAACTAATAATAGAACTCTGACAATTTGAATGCCACAAACCAGGTAACGTCATAAACTGTATAAAAAAGAAAATACTCTTTTTTGTTTTGCTCCCTTTTGTATATGTTGCTACAGCGTTTTCTAATTAAATTAATTTTTTCAGTAAGAGTTTGTACGTAATTAGAAGATGTAGATGATATGAATCAAATTGTTTTATTTGTTTCACGACTTCTGCAGTTCCTCCTCCTCAGAAGCGCATTACTGAAAAGAAAGTTAAAATAGGTAAACGCTCATAAAACCCATCTCTGTTTGAATGTAATTGTACATACTTGGACGTTATTTTTGAAATGATTTTCTATTACAAGATTTGGTTACATTTAATTTCCTCCATTATTCTGTCACAGGAATAGGAGCTGGAGTGGGTGGGTGCCTAATTACAGCAAGCATATTGGTTTTTGTTATTTTTCGCTTCAGGAAGATACCCTCTTGGAAGAAAGGAAATAGTAAGAACAATAATGACCAGAATCTGGACTTCTTCTTTAAGAATAATGAATCGTTTGCTCCTAAGAGATTCAGATACATGGAAGTCAATAAAATGACTAATTCTTCCAAAGAAAAGCTTGGTGAAGGCGGTTATGGTTCTGTCTTCAAAGGACAACTTCAGGATGGTCGTTTTGTGGCAGTTAAGATATTGCTCGATAAACATAAATCCACGAGTAACAACGGAGAAGAGTTCTTGAACGAGGTTGCAAGCATTAGCAGAACTTCCCACGTTAATATCGTAACTCTACTTGGCTTCTGTTATGAGAAAGATAAACGAGCTCTACTATATGAATTCATGCCTAATGGGTCTCTTGACAAATTCATTTACAACAAAAATATTTCATTAGAATCATCTTTAGAATGGAAAATATTATACGAAATCGCAATTGGAATTGCTCGAGGACTCGGGTACTTACACCGTGGTTGTAGCACTAGAATAATACATTTTGACATAAAACCTCACAATATTCTCTTAGATGAGGATTTCTCACCAAAGATTGCAGACTTTGGACTCGCAAAATTGTGTCCTGGAAAAGAGAGTATCATATCGATGTTGGATGCAAGAGGAACTGCGGGTTATATTGCTCCAGAAGTATTTAACAGAAACTTTGGAGAAGTTTCTCACAAGTCAGATGTTTACAGCTACGGAATGATGATACTAGAAATGGTAGGGGGTAGAAAGAACTTTGATGTGAAAGTGGGGAAGGATCATTCTTCTCAGCTATACTTTCCAGATTGGATTTACGATCGTCTCAATCTAGAGGGGGGACTTGGACTTCAAGGGATTATGATTGAAGAGAGTGAAGAAGTTGTTGCAAAGAAAATGATAATTGTGGGTTTGTGGTGCATACAAATCAATCCTTCTAGTCGGCCTTCGATGAGTAAAGTGTTGGAAATGTTGGAAGGAAGCCTCGAAGCTTTGCAAATCCCACCCAAGCCTTTCCTTTATTCTCCTGCAAGATCATGGCCATCAGCCACAGGTTCTTCATCACTAATTGAAATAAAATAGTTATCATATTGTATTATGATAGTATAGTAAGTCAGATTTTATGTGTATTGCTGACGTCATGTTGAAGTTTGAACCAAATTCCTACTACAGCTAGAAACCAAAGCTTTCGCTCGACAATGTGTAGCAATTTATTTTTCTTTCCAAAGAGTAAATGGTGCACGCGACAGATTCATACATAAAAAATGTTTAAATTAAGTAGAGATTACAGTAGCTAGATTATGTGTCAGGCTGTGAGGTATAGATTCATACGAGTATTCTTTTTTTATATAAAATTAATGGCTGACACTACTGAGGATCAAATAATGTCTCATTAATCATGAGGGATCAGCAAAAAGAAAAATATTTTTCTTAATTTTGTCAAGGGTCGTATTGGACTGATCGGATATTATTTGATATATTCTCTAATATCTACTAGTCTTTCTTGATCTTAATTTGTGTTGGTTTACTTCTTATGAAACCCTAATCAAACCGTTCCGTCATACCTTGTGAGTTGTGGCGTGCTTCTTCATCAACGTTGATTTGAACTATCTACATTTAAAGCTGCAACTTTTTCAGCAGCAAAGATGCTGGCCCACACTGCAATTTCTTAAACAAGATGGCTAAAAAGCAGGTGTGTACTCTACTTCCTTTCCTATGGGATGTTCACTTACCAGATAATTAGATTTTTTGCAGTTCTTGATTATCTTATTGAGTACTCCGTTTGTTCATAAGTCAGATGGTAGTGGCACGACTAGCTTTCACTATCTTCGGGGTCTCCGAAGACTTAGAGGTCTGGATGAAGATAATTCGACTATTCAGCTGATACAACGAACCATGTTCGTGTTCGGAAATTTAGAAATAGAGAGGTTGAATCCTGCTTTCAGAGGTCTACATCAATGGAAGACCCAAGTGTAAGAATTCTCTCTTCACTCTATTTTATTTCAATGAATATCTCAATTACAATCTTTAAGTTTTATACTAGATTAGAGAAAGGAAAAACAGAATTAACAACTAACAGAAAAATAGTTTGTTATGAAGTTAGTTGTATAACTAACTTCTATTATTGTTGTAGGTTGCCTGTAGAGAAAACTTCTATCATCTTGTGGCTGCCCTTAAAGCTTCAACAGTGGTCAATTCCTTTTGACTGTCGTGGGTGTCTTCAGACAAAGACTTAGGTCATATCAGACTAATGACCTAGGTATAAAAGGGAATGAAACCCTAGTTACCTCTTTTCAGCTTAATCGAAAAATCCCCAAATTATTTGTTCTTCATCAAAAACCCTAACTTCACAGTCTTCTGTTCTTCATCTAAAACCTTCTTCTGTTCTTCATCTAAACCTTAGTTTTACAGCCCCCCTCAAACAGATGATGAAGTTTTATGAATCATCAGTTTGTTGCGAAAGTAATCAAATAGATCGAGCGGAATACCTTTTGTGAAAATGTCCGCGATCTGTTCCTTTGTTGGAAGATGGTGAATGATAATAGTTCCATTTGACACCAAATCTCTAACATAGTGGTAATCTACCTCTATGTGCTTCGTTCTTGCATGGAAGATGGGATTCGAAGCAAGAAACTTCGCACTAATGTTGTCACAGTATAGTACGAAAGGTTTCTTCAGAGGAAACCCTAGTTCATCCATAAGGTAAGATACCCAGACCATCTCTGTTGCAGTATTCGATAATGACTTGTATTCTGCCTCTGTTGAGGATTTTGCAACTGTTGCCTGTTTCTTTGAACTCCATGAGATTAGACTTGAACCGAGAAATAAGCAGTAGCCTCCTGTTGATTTTCTCGAATCAGGGCAACCAGCCCAGTTTGAGTCTGAATAGGCTTTTAGAGATGATAAATCTCCTTTTTTCATCTTAATACCAGAACCCATTGTCCCTTTTATGTATCTCAGTATCTTTTTCACAAGTACTAAATGAGCTGTTGTTGGTTTGTGCATGAACTGTGCTGAGTAATTCACTCCAAATGATATGTCTGGTCGAGTCAATGTGAGATACTGTAAAGCACCAACCAAGCTTCTAAACTCTGTTGGATTTGAAAGCTCATCCCCTTCTGTAAGTGAAACTCTTTGGCCAGTAGATACAGGCAATTTTGATGGCTTTGATTCCAATAAATTTGCTTTCTGTAATAGTTGTAAGGCATACTTGTTCTGAGTTAGAAGCATATTCTTCTGTATTGGATCATAAGATACCTCAATACCTAGAAAATAAGACAAGGATCCCAAGTCTTTCATCTTGAAAGCAACACTTAAATCCTTGATCAGAGAATCAATATGAGTAATTGAGCTGCCTGTGAGGATGATATCATCCACATATAATAATAGAATCAAAGACCCTGAGGAGAAATGATAGACAAACATTGAATGGTCTGTCCTACTTTTATGAAACCCATATTGATAAAGAAAAGAGGCAAACTTGTTGAA
This sequence comes from Eschscholzia californica subsp. californica, assembly GCA_002897215.1. Taxonomy (NCBI): domain Eukaryota; kingdom Viridiplantae; phylum Streptophyta; class Magnoliopsida; order Ranunculales; family Papaveraceae; genus Eschscholzia; species Eschscholzia californica. The sequence continues at coordinate 1,045,288 of BEHA01000191.1, forward strand.
CCAAGCCCTAGGAGCTTGTTTCAACCCATATAAAGCTTTATGGAGATGACAAACATGTGTCTCCTTGCCTGATTTTGCAAATCCTGGTGGCTGAATCATGTAGACATTTTCATCAAGAACCCCATGTAAAAAGGCATTTGATACATCAAGTTGCTTTATGGGTCATGAATTTGTGACTGCAATTGTGAGTACAATCCTAATAGTGTTTGCTTTGACTACTGGACTGAAAGTCTCATCATAGTCAATTCCTTCTTGTTGGTGAAAACCCTTAGCCACAAGTCTGGCTTTGTACCTTTCAATGGTACCATCACTCTTCTGTTTGAGCTTGAAGACCCATTTGCAGCCTAGTACATTCATAGTTTTCTCATATGGGACTAAAGACCATGTCTCATTATCTAATAAAGCTTGATACTCATCATTCATAGCCTTTGTCCATTCACTATGCTTAGCAGCTTCCTTATAAGACCTTGGTTCAGTAGGTAACTCTAGAATGGACAAATAGGCAACATCTAAAGTGTGAGATGATGTATAATGAGCCACAAAGTCTGATGGTAGTTGCTTACTCTTGATAATTCCATTTCTGCCCCTAGTTATAATCTGACTAGGCTGTTGAATAGACATTGGAACAGGAGATGTTGCTGGTGTACTAATATTATTATTAGAAATGCCCAAGTCTCTTGAACCATACCCTCTAGAACCTGAATTAGCTGGTGAACTATTTATAGGTGTCCCTAATTCAGTAGAGATAAGTTGTCTATTTGATATAGTTGGCAGAGGTAAGCTAACATGTGGAATCTCATTCTGATCACCACTAGACATGTGCTGCTGGATGTTGGAATATGGAAAGTTTCCTTCATCAAAAGTGACATGTCTAGAAATATAGACCCTCTTGGATGTAGGTTCATAGCACTTGTACCCTTTATGTTCATTGCTATATCCTAAGAATACACATTTGAGGCTTTTGGGACTTAACTTGTCTTTTCTAAGTACTCCCAAGTGTGGAAAACATGCACAGCCAAAGATTTTAAAATGGGAGTAATTTGGAGCAATATGAAAAAGAACTTCATATGGTGATAAGCCTTGAAGTGTCTTAGTGGGTATTCTGTTAATGATGTATACTGCTGTATTGAAGGCATCAAACCACAAAAATTTAGGTAGAGAAGCATGAAATGATAGAGTGTTACCTAGTTCTGTGATATGTCTATGCTTTCTCTCTGCCTTCCCATTTTGTTGTGGTGTATAGGGACATGAACTCCTGAAAATAATCCCATTCTTGTCCAAAAAACATCTGAACTCCCCTTTCATGAGTTCTGGAGCACCATCAGATTGGAAATACACAATTTTCTCTTTGAGGAGATTTTCATTTGTTGCCTTAAAGTGTGTAAAACACTTGATACTGTCTGATCTTGCCTTCATAGGATAAATCCAACTAAATTTGCTGAAGTCATCAAGAAATAATATATAGTATTTAGCTCCATTAGGTGTGGTGACAGGGGCTGGTCCCCAAACATCACAATGAACCAAGTAAAGTGGAGTATTGGTGGTTGTAGAAGAATCCTCAAAAGGAAGACATTTGCTCTTGCCCATTTCACATGAAGAGCAAAAAGACTTCTCTTTTGTGATTGAAAAATGTATCTTATCATCCTTTAGTAATTGTTGAAGTACACCATGATGAGAATGACCCAATCTAGCATGCCATATGTCATAATGGGTTGTAGTTTGAGCTAGATTTGCTGAATAAGTCCTATCTTGCAGTATACTGTTGTGAACTTCTATAGGGTATAAATTCTGTTTCATTGGACCTTCTGCCAATAACTCTTTAGACCAGATGTCCCTAATGGTATAACCCCAAGGCAGAAATTCAACTGAGCAGGAGTTGTCTTTAGTAAATTTTGATATAGACAATAAGTTCCTTTTTAGATTTGGAACACATAACACCTTATTTAGCTCAAAAGTATGGTTGGAAGTAGATAATTTTGAAGAACCAGTGCTAGTAATTGGTAAAAACTTACCACTACCCACCATAACTGCTTCTGTGCCTTGATAAGACTGACTAGTTGTGAGATTTGAAGCAGTGTGAGTCATATGGCTGCTGGCTCCTGAGTCAGCTAGCCAGGCCTTATCCTTTACTGAATTTGCTTCTGTGACTACATGACACTCATCAAAATCTAAGACACAATCTGAAAAGATATCATTATCCTGTTCATGTACAATAGCAGTATGACATTCTTGAAAGATATCATCATCATCATTTGTCTGTTCATATTCATATAGCATGGCATTATTACATTCAAGTAAAGCTTCATCCTCATATAAGTAAGACTGTGGTTCTAATGTAGTATCATGAGTATTTTCTATGTTAGAATCATTTGTCTCATGCTGATTTTGAGATTCTGAATGGTAACCCATATGAGGCTTATTTGGTGTATACCTAAAGTAGCAAACCCCAGCAGAATGTCCCCATCTTTTACATATTCCACAAGGGACAGTGGTGAAATCAAAATCATCAGCCCTAATACCTACTTTGGATTGAGAACTTGATGATGGTTTGACATGATTTTGTAAATTTGTAGAATCCTTCTTTATTTGACCTTGATTTCTATAAAATGTGGGTGATGGTTTATATCCTGGTTTGGTATATTGTCTTTGATTATACCTTTTGACATAGTAAGCTTCTTGATCAGTGTCTCTTGATAACAGCCATTGCTCATGTTGAACTAATCTTGATTTAAGTTGAGCAAATGATAAGTGTTCATTATTTGCCCTAATAGCAATGGTAAATGGATCATAGTCTACACTTAACCCTTGAATTGCAAATCTTATTAACTCAGGTTCACTAATTCTATCATTTACAGACATTAAAGAGTCTGAAATTTGTTTCAGTTCTCTAAGGTATTCTGTTATGGAAGAGTTTCCTTTCTTTATTGTCTGTAACTTTCTTCTTAATTGGTCTTTTTGAGATTCAAGACCTTCATTGTTAGTAAGATAGAGATAATCCCAAATCTCTTTGGCTGAGTTCAGCCCATATGTGTCATAATAGACAGATTTGGAAAGGGTACTTTTCAAGTAAGATTTCACAAAACTCTCCTTACTTCTCCACTGTTGGAAATCTGGGTTAACTTGTTCAATACCATTTATGATTCTAAGTTGTGGTGGTGATTCAATGGTGCCTGTGACAAACCCTAGCAAATCATAAGTGCTAAGAAGGGTTTCAACTTGATCTTTCCACATGAGAAAGTTAGAATCATCTAACTTCTCAGTTATGAAGTTAGTAACAGATGAAATTGGAGGTAAATTACCTTGAGGTGAAGCCATTTGATGAATGCTTGGAAAGAAGTCCGAAAAAAAAAGTAATATTCTAACCTTTTGAAAACTGAATTCTTCAATTTCCTTTTTATTTTGATGATAATGAATGTTAAATTTTCTGAATTTTGATCTTGATGTTGTTTATCTTGCGAGATGATGATTGCTTTTGAGCTATTGAGAGAAAACCCTAGTTTTGGATCTACAAAACTAGCTTTGGATCTTTGAAGAACCCTAGACTGATACCATGTAAGAATTCTCTCTTCACTCTATTTTATTTCAATGAATATCTCAATTACAATCTTTAAGTTTTATACTAGATTAGAGAAAGGAAAAACAGAATTAACAACTAACAGAAAAATAGTTTGTTATGAAGTTAGTTGTATAACTAACTTCTATTATTGTTGTAGGTTGCCTGTAGAGAAAACTTCTATCATCTTGTGGCTGCCCTTAAAGCTTCAACAGTGGTCAATTCCTTTTGACTGTCGTGGGTGTCTTCAGACAAAGACTTAGGTCATATCAGACTAATGACCTAGGTATAAAAGGGAATGAAACCCTAGTTACCTCTTTTCAGCTTAATCGAAAAATCCCCAAATTATTTGTTCTTCATCAAAAACCCTAACTTCACAGTCTTCTGTTCTTCATCTAAAACCTTCTTCTGTTCTTCATCTAAACCTTAGTTTTACACCAAGAGTCAAGTCTATTTACGAAAATATGAATGAAGAATGAGTGACTGAGGATGGTCAAACTTCCACATCTTCATCAATGACCTGCTAGGGAAGATTAGATTATTACAATTATGTAAGAATTCTAATGAACTTTGATTTTATTTCAATCAGTTTCTAATCTATTACATTCTCTTTATTTATAGTAAAATGAAAGTAGAATTAGAATTACTGTTAGAGTAACTAACTAATAGACAAAGTTAGTTACTAACTGCCATTATTTATGTTACAGCTATGTGGGTGCCTGTAGCTGCTGAAGTATTGAGGAGAAGGACTGAGCTGGACCATTGTGCTGGACCGAAACTATTTATCTTGACTTGACTTGACCAAATAGAGTTGGTCAACATATAAGAGTTCCTGTTGCCCTAAATCTCTTATTCTGTTATCTCCAAAACCCTAGTTCTCACAGCCCCCCTCAAACCGATGGAGAAGAGAGGCGATGAACCATCAGTTTGCTTCTTAATTTTTGAAAATATCAAAAGATAAACCCTTCGTTAGAATATCTACAAGTTGCTCTGTGGTCGAAATATGTTGGATTGTAACAGCACCATTTGCAACTAAATCTCTCACATAGTGAAACTCCACTTCGATGTGCTTCGTTCTCGCATGGAAAACTGGGTTGGAAGCAAGGTATTTCGCACTAATGTTATCACAATAGAGCAGAAATGGTCGCTGGAGTGAACAATGAAGTTCCTCCATCAAGTATGAGATCCAAACCACTTCTGTCGCCATAGTTGATAAAGCTTTATATTCTGCTTCAGTAGACGACTTAGCAACTGTTGCTTGTTTCTTAGAACTCCAAGAAATTAGATTTGAGCCTAGAAAAACACAGTACCCTGCTGTAGACTTTCTTGAGTCAGGGCATCCTGCCCAATCTGAGTCTGAATAAGCAGTGATTGAAGTTAAATCACTGGGTGATAACCGAATACCTGAAGCCATGGACCCCTTAAGATACCTTAAGATCTTTTTGACAATGATTAAATGAGTTGTAGTCGGTTGATGCATGAATTGAGCAGTATAGTTGACTGCAAATGAAATATCTGGCCTAGTGAGAGTCAAGTACTGAAGAGCCCCCACCAAACTTCTATATTCTGTTGGATTCTCTAAAACATCACCATCTGAAATTGAGACCCTTTGACCACTGGATACAGGAAGTTTTGATGGTTTGGAATCCAATAAATTTGCTTTGTTAAGAAGATGTAGAGTGTACTTGTTTTGTGTTAAGACCATGGCTGTGGATATCTTATCATAAGTGACCTCAATGCCCAAAAAGTATGAGAGAACACCCAGGTCTTTCATCTTGAAACATCATCCAAAATCAGTAATAAGAGTAGCAATTTGAGTCTCTGAGCTTCTAGTAAATATTATGTCATCCACATAAAGTAAAAGTACCATAACCTCAGAATTTGTATGAAGAACAAACATAGACTGATTTGAGCTACTCTTGTGAAAACCATAGCCATATAAAAAGGTAGCAAATTTGTTGAACCATGCCCTTGGGGCTTGCTTCAATCCATAAAGAGCTTTGTGTAAATAGCAAACATGATCTTCTTTACCCTTTTGTATAAAACCAGGTGGTTGTACCATATACATTGCCTCATCTAATGTGCCATGCAAAAAGGCATTTGTCACATCTAATTGTTTGATGTGCCATGATCTTGTAACATCAATAGATAAGACTAACCTTATAGTGTTTGATTTTACCACAGGACTAAATGTTTCTTCATAGTCCACACCCTCTTTTTAATGAAAACCTTTTGCAACCAACCTTGCCTTGTATCTTTCTATTGAACCATCACTCTTTTGTTTTAATTTGAAAACCCACTTACAGCCAAGTATATTCATAGTACTGTCATATGGGACTAAGGACCATGTCTCATTATCTTGTAGTGATGAGTACTCTTCATGCATAGCCTGTACCCATTCTGTGTGTTTAGCTGCCTCCTTGTAAGTTGTTGGTTCAGTGGGTAGTTTAAGAATGGATAGATAGGCAACATTTAATGTGTGAGGGGATGAATAGTGGGCAACAAAATCAGATGGAAGATGTTTTGGTTTGATAATCCCATTTCTTCCCTTAGTTGTTATAGGATCAGGCAGTGATTGGGTGGAAGGCACACATGAGGATGCTGGTGTACTAGTAGAGATATTAGTAATGCCCAACTCATGTGATTGCACACACCTTGAAGCTGACCTAGCTGGTGAGCTAGTAGAAGTACTAGATGTACTTAGGTCAGTAGATACTGGCTGACTTGTGACAATAGGTGGAAAGGGTAATAAAATATAAGACCCAACATTCTGATCACCACTAGACAATGGCTTATGGGTGGAAGCATATGGAAAATTGCTCTCATCAAATGTCACATGTCTAGACATATAAATCCTTTTAGATAGAGGGTCATAGCATCTATAACCCTTATGCTCATTACTATAGCCCAGAAAAACACATTGAATACTTTTGGGGCTGAGTTTATCTTGTCTAAGTTCTCCAAGATGAGGAAAACATGCACAACCAAAGATTCTTAGACTTGCATAATCAGGTGAAATATGAAATAATGTCTCATAAGGAGAATAGCTAGCCTTGTAATGTTGTTGTTGGTAGTCTATTTATGATGTATACTGCAGTACTAAAAGCATCAAACCATAGATGTTTAGGCAATGAACAGTGAAAGGAAAGAGTATTACCCAATTCAGTAATGTGTCTATGCTTCCTTTCTGCTTTACCATTCTGTTGAGGAGTGTATGGACATGAACATCTGAACTGAATACCATTTGCATCCAAAAAACTCCTGAATTCTCCTTTCTTTAGTTCTGGTGCTCCATCAGATTGAAAATATACCACTTTTTGTTTGAGAAGATTCTCATTTATTGCTTTAAAATGAGTGAAACACTTTATACTGTCTGATCTGACTTTCATAGCATAAATCCAACTGTATTTGCTATAATCATCTAAGAACAGAATGTAGTATCTAGCACCATTAGGTGTAGAAACAGGAGCTGGTCCCCATATGTCACAGTGGATTAAGTGAAGTGGTGTGTTGGTTGTACTAGTAGAGTTTTCAAAAGGATGACATTTACTCTTACCCAACTCACATGATGTGCATAAATGTTTATCTTTTATATTTGTAACTGCAATTTTATTCTCTTTTTGTAATTGGTGTACTACCCCACTGTGAGAGTGTTCTAACCTAGCATGCCAAGTATCATAACTAAGTACTGTTTGAGCTATATGAGCATTGACATGTCTCTCTTGCAAAGCCTTTGAATGAACCTCAATAGCATATAGATTTTGTTTGACAGGTCCTTCAGCTAACACTTTCTTAGACCTAATATCCTTAATATTGTATCCCCATGGCATGAATTCAACTGAGCAAGAGTTATCTCCTGTGAACTTAGAGATAGATAAAAGATTTCTCTTAAGATTAGGGACACACAATACCTTATTCAGATTGAAATCATGAGTAGAAGTAGATAACACGGAAGACCCAGTATTTGTAATGGGCAGAAATTTACCACTGCCTACCATGACTGCCTCTGTTCCTTCATATGGTTGGATTGAGTTGAGATTTTCAGCAGTATGGGTCATATGGCTGCTTGCTCCAGTATCTGCTAGCCATGATTTGTCCTTAGTATCTGTATTATTTGTAGTGGTAAGAGCATGACATTCTTCATGAAACATTGTAGTATCTAAATCATCTGATAAACAGTCCCAATATGTATCTTCATCAACACAGACAGCAGTATGACATTCATGATAAAGATCATCACTACAATCTTCATACTCATAGTCATATATAATTGCAGTATTACACTCTAGAAGAGATTCTTCTTCATAGAGAAAGGATTTGGATTCAATATGCTCTTTTTGTACCTCATCACTGTTATCATCATGTTGAATTTGTGACTCCGTATGATATCCCTTTTGTGATTTCTTTTCTTTGTTTCTGAAATAGCACACCCCAGCTGAATGACCCCATCTTTTGCAAATGCCACAAGGAACTTTAGAAAAATCAAAATCGTCAGTTTTTTGATTCTTATGTTTAATAACAGTTGAGTTATTTTGCTGAGTATGATGATTCCTATAGAAAGAAGGAGATGGTTTATTATACTGATTCTGATTTGTCCTTCTAACATAATATGCTTCTTGATCTTGTTCCTCTGAGATTAGCCATTGTTCATGCTGAATAAGTCTTGAGTTAAGTTGTGCTAAAGACATAAGCTCATTGTTTGCCCTTAAAGCTATGACAAACTGATCATATTCTGAACTGAGACCCTGAATAGCAAATCTGACTAGTTGATGTGACACTAAAAGGTCACATTTGGAGAGCCTAACTTAGACTAATTATTCCTTTTCGAGTGTTATCAATAATATTTTATGTGTTTTTCATGTTAGGTACCTATTTTGGAGTTAGACATGAAAATCGGAATAAAGGGAACGAATTGTCACTATCATTTCATGTGCCGAAAACGAGAGAAAAAGACTTCAAGCAAATCAAATGACAAGTATAGTCAATGACGAGTCCGACGGTGAAAACGCTATTCAATTGGGAGTTCGGACGGGGAAGATATGAAAGGAAGAAGCCAAGGTCTTTTCTTGAAGGCACTCTCCTTTGTTTCTAGTTGGGAATTAAAGTCAAACCCACAAAGAAAAGAAGAAGACAGAAAGGAGTAGAGATTTTAGAGGCACCTCTTTAGGGTCCAAGATGAAATGGTCTAAAGACTTAGTCAAACTTTGACTAAGTCTAGGGTTTGACTCAAGTTAGAGAAAGGGGTCAAAGGCTACTATTCATTTATTCATCATCTTCTAGCTTGGAAAAGAAGGAAGAGAGAGGCTAAAGGTGCTAGGGTTTGTGAGTGTTCTTGAGCTAGAGAGTTTGAGCTAGAGAGAGAGAGCAAGAGGAAGAAGGAGTAGCCGGCCTTGCTTGGCCGGCCAAGCTAGGCCGGCCTAGCAAGGCTAGCACTACAAGAGCTCGGGTAAGGCAGCCATGGAAGCTTGCACGGGATTGCACAGCAGCTGCTTGAGAGAAGCTACCGGAGTGCACAGCAGAGCGGGACGGAAGCTTTCACGGGACGCAACCTGCTGCACGTCTCACAGCCGGCGCAAGGACGCGACCTGCTGCACGTCTCATGGGATGCGGCTGTGGATCCGGCAGCAAGCAGCAGCTCGGGTTTGCTCGGGACGCGCTAGGGACGGCTGGGACAGCACCTATTTGGTCGGATCTACTTGATTTTTTGGCCGGATTCTTCTTGTTTTGGCCGGACCTTTCTTCACTTTTCCGGCCACTTTCTTGGCCGGAAAAGTTAGGGCTTTTGTTCCCCATCATCTTGGCTAGCTTCTCATGTAGTTTGATTTGATTTTGGACAAGAAATTTCTAGAGAGAGAAAGCTAGGGTTAGCTTTAATGGAGGTTGTGTTCTAAATGAAGAAGATGATGGTGGTCGCTATGGGGAACCTAGAAAATTGCTAAGGGGAGATCAGCTGCACCTTAAAGACTCATATTTTCCGACGATCTTAGCCTCGAACCACATCGAAAAAGGGGGATTCTCTCATCATCTTCTTTCCATTTCTTATTTAATCACCATGTTTAGCTAACTTTAGTTTGTCGATTATATGAGATGAAATGTGATGAATTCGTGATTATGTTTAATATGATTTGATGTTTTGATTATAAATTGATGTTCATTTATTTCGATTATCGTTTTGATCGTATTTTCATGTGTCTTGTCAAGCACTTCGCATAGTTAATAGACGAAACGAAGTATTCGATATCGATCGTAGTCTAAGACATAATTTCATGTGTCTTGTCATGCACTTCACATAGTTAAGCGACTAGACGACACTTTCGATGACTCGGGATTAACCGATTTAGACGTTTGTTTGACTAAGTATGATCTCCGGATATACGTAGTACTTAGAGACATCTACTTTAGGAGTCGAATATCGATTGTACCTCCACACACTAAATCAGACTACACATAGTCATAGGTTTATCATTATGGATTCCCGGACTTCGACACCTCTCTCACTTATTTGTTGCCCGAATCGAGTCTTACCGTCTCCCAACTCTCGTTCCTCCGACACTTCTCTCGAACCTCTCTCGCCCGTTTTACTCATATTGTTTAGTTTATTTTACTTGTTTGCTTTATTCTCTTATCACCTTATTCGATTAATCCCCCTTTTATCTTTGTTTTCTTTCCTTTTTAGTCTAAGTTAGCTTTTAATATCTAGACCGAGGGATAAGACCCTTCGATATCCAAGCTACCTTCCTATCCTTGGATCGATCCCGGCTTTGCTGGATTACTACTTGATACCTCCGCTTGGGTGTGCAACCTTTTCGGGTGCATCACTAGTTCAGAGTCAGATATTCTATCATTAACTGACATAAGAGAATCTGCTAGTTTTTTTAGTTCTCTTAGAAATTCAGATACAGATGCATTACCTTTCTTGATTGAATGAAGTTTTTTTCTAATTTGATCTTTCTTGGATTCTAGACCCTCATTATGAGTTAGGTTTAGACAATCCCAAATTTCTTTTGCAGAGTTTAAGCCATATGTATCATAGTAAACAGATTTGGATAGAGTACTCTTAAGATATGATTTTACAAAATTTTCTTTACTCCTCCAAATCTGAAATCTGGATTAACTTGTTCGATCCCTTGTATAATTTTGAGTTGAGGTGGTTCTTCTATAGAACCATTAACAAAACCTAAAAGGTTATATGTACCTAGTAGGGTTTCTATTTGATCTCTCCACATCAAATAGTTAGAATCATCATGATTTCAGTGATAAAGCTGGTAACAGAAGATATAGGAGGAAGATTACCTAGATTTGGAGAAGCCATTAATGACTGTTGAAGCTTGCTTGGAGAATGCCCGAAAAAAACTGTAAGTTTGTGTTGAAGAAATTTATCAATTTTCTTCTTCTTGCTTCTTGTTTAATCAATATAGAACTTGTATTAGATTTTAGATATTCTGAATTTTAATCATCATCTCGTTTTGTGTTTGATTTTATGCGAGATATGCAATCGATTGCTGTTAAGTTCAAGAGAAAACCCTAAATTTTGGACCTAGACTGGCTCTGATACCATGTAAGAATTCTAATGAACTTCGATTTTATTTCAATCAGTTTCTAATCTATTACATTCTCTTTATTTATAGTAAAATGAAAGTAGAATTAGAATTATTGTTAGAGTAACTAACTAATAGACAAAGTTAGTTACTAACTTCCATTATTTATGTTACAGCTATGTGGGTGCCTGTAGCTGCTGAAGTATTGAGGAGAAAGACTGAGCTGGACCATTGTGCTGGACCGAAACTATTTATCTTGACTTGACTTGACCAAATAGAGTTGGTCAACATATAAGAGCTCCTGTTGCCCTAAATCTCTTATTCTGTTATCTCCAAAACCCTAGTTCTCACAAATTAAAATACCAAAGACCCACCACCTCTTGAGAAAATTGATAAAAGATGAAAATTTTGAAAGATCTCCCCAGAATTGCTCTTCTCTGGTTTTCTTGTATGATATCAAACATCCCCATATAAATTGCATATCTTTCTTCTCCTTCTCCTTTTTTTGATCTTCTTCTCTTTATTCCAACATTAGTTATATAAAGAGAAAATGACAATTTGGGTTTACAAAATTATCATAATAACTAAAAACACCCCAATCTTTTCCTATTAAGTGGAAGTTACCAGAATATTGTGGGTAATAATAGATAAGGTTTGAAATAATATTAATAATTATCAATAAGGTCATTTTCTTTATTTTTCATTCCCAAAACAACCTTGCCCCACTAAAATTCATTCTCTCTCTCAAAATATACTGAACTTTGGGTTTTCTTCTCCGATTCGTTTTCTCTAGCTCTTCTTCTTTGATGCTTTTGTTTTCGATTTTTTCATCTTCTTGGTTCGACAAATCTTAAGTCCGACTTCTTCTTTTTCATCTGATGTTGATGATACAAACCCTAGAAAAACAAAACCCTAAATTTGGTGATGATGGATCTGATGTGAGATGTGAGAATTTTGGTCTTCTAATGGGATTTTGTTGAAGAAGTGGTCTATTAATGAATTCTTCTAAGAGATAATGGTTTTCTTCATCAGTTTTACCTAGGGGTTTATCACTTCTTACGTATTTTATCTGGTCAAGTTCATAACCAGATTTCTATTCAGGTAATTAGGATTCTTGAAATTGATTTGTGAGTTTTGTCTAATTTTCTAGTAACTTTAATGGGTAGTTCTTCTTTTCCTTGATTGATTCAATTTCATCTTTGCAGATTTCATGATAATAGTAGCATTCTAAAGCAAGATCAATCAAATGAACCTAATCCCAATTCAGAACCAGAAATTGTTCCTGAGTCTGAGTGTGAAGTTGTCAATCTTATGGATAGAGAAGATAATCAATTTGAAGAAAATGATGCTCCAAAATTTGATTCTGAAATGAGGTGTAAAGGGTTGAAAACTTCAATTTCTGATTCCTTAGCGAAAGAATTGGTAGCCATTGTTCCAACTAGGAAAATGGTTATTTCAGATTGTATTGAAACATTTTCTGAGATTTCTCCTTCCAAAACTATAAGGAAGAACAAGCTTAGTTCAGTACCAACCATTAATGAATTTCTTCTTGAAACCTTACCACAAGACATTTTGGTAAGCAAACATCTTATTTAAACCTGATTTAATTATATTCTTCTAAATTTGACTAGTTGATAATACCGAGTTAATGATTCTTGGGTTGTTTACAGATTAAGATATTAAGCTCTGCTAACCACCAAGATCTCGATCAACTTTTCCACGTCTTGCTGTAAGTTCAAAAACCCATGAATCCTTATTCTTCTTTTTCGAGTATTTATTTTCCTAATTAGTATTGATTGTTTGCTCATTTTATAGTCTAATTGCCAAGATGCACAGAGGGTTTGGATTGCTAGGAATGTTAAGGTTTGTACGTAGTTGTTAAATTCTATCTCTCTCTAATGTTTCTATGAAACACTTATGAGTACAATCTAAGATTTGTATAACTAGGTACATAATTCTTGAATTCTAAATCAGTTACCCTCTTATCTGTAATTTGTGGTGGAACAGTGATTGCAGGACAAAATCGAATTGGTACCCATTGATCTACAAAATAGACCTGATTGGTATAAGGAGAAAGTTTACCCTCCAAATAAGGTGATTTTCTTATCAACTTAATTCACTTGTTCTGTTAAAAAGAACTAGTATAAATATATACTGTATGTTATGTGTGTGTGGGTAACATTGGCGAGGTCGCGAGGATGGGTACTAGATGTATCGAAGAACTATCAGCACTATATTAGGAATACCAACTAAATAGCTTCAAATGAGAACTTAGGGTCTAGTTTGAGAGAACTAAACTCTCTATGTATGTATATTTAGGGTGTTAATTCTGCAACATTTGGAGATTTGACTAGTTTTAATACCATATAGAAATAATTTTTTAGTTGATCAAAAGATTTGCTTATCTGTTAGGTACCTGCACTTGAACACAATAATGAAGTGAAAGGGGAGAGTCTTGATTTGGTGAAGTATCTTGATAGCAACTTCGAAGGCCCTAAACTCCTCCCCGATGTAAGTTGTTGGGATCTTTTCGTGTTTTTTATTTGATTAAATATGATTTTGGCTTCAAGATATTGATTTTGGATAAAACGATGAAAAACTGTAGGACCCAGCAAAGAGAGAGTTTGCAGAGGAATTACTATCCTACACAGACACCTTTAACAGAACTGTGCTTGGTTTCGCTAAGGGAGATGCTCTCCATCTCCAAAGATTTGATTTGAATATCGAACGAGAACTTGCAATATATGTATGTTAACTTTCAAAGCTCATCTATAACATGCAATATATGTATGTTAACTTTCAAAGCTCATCTATAACTGGAATCAATGTTGGAGTACCAAGACTTGATAAAGCAACTCAAAATGGAGATAAAAAAATTAGAGTAACAAAACTTCCAACTATCCTAAAAGAATCCGAGTCCCCAAAGATTGTTGAAGATCTAAAACCATAGAAGATCGACGAGAAGTACTTCCATAAAGATCGAATTGATCAACTACAAAAATTCTACAAGATTTACAAAGAAAGGATGCGAAAATTCGATATTGTCAATTATCACAAGATCTATACAATAGGTCAGTTATTAGTCTTCAATCCTTCTCTTTGTTAACACTCTATATCCATGATTTCCATATACTCCATTGTTCGTTTAGTCTTGAATTGTTGATGGATAGTAAATTCAGACCTTTTGATCATTCGCTTTCTCATGTTTGAAATGTCTTGACAATTTACAGGTTTTCTTCAGCTTAGGGACCCACTTTACAAAACTTAATCAAGAACTCAAACTTTCAGTGAATGATGAACCAAACAGATCTAAATGGGCCAAATGAAACTACTATTTTGTGTTGGCATATAAGTAATTTTCAGCGATCATGGGTTGAATGGGCCAAATGTGATGATGTATCCCTTTTTAGATGGACATGAAGTTTCTTGTTCTTCTAACTCATATTGTTTTGTGCTTCATGAATTTTTATGATGAATGATGAAATCAATTCCAAACTCAAGATTTCGTAGACACATACTCTTATTTTATATTCTCGATTTGCAAATCGGGTTTGGAAGATATGCAACTCAAGATTATATTATGACAAACTTGCAAATCATGTTTGCAATCTATATTTTGCAAACACAGTTTGCATTTTACATTATGCAAACACGTTTGCAGAACAGATTTTTGCAAACACGTTTGCATAATTGATTTTTGCAAACACGTTTGCGTAACTGATTTTCTGCAAACACGTTTGCATAATTTTTTTTTTTTAAGTATTGAAAGTGGATCTTGTTAGAAAGCTAATGAAAAATCATTTCTAAATATATAATTTTTGTAGAAATCCGACATCTCAAACAAAAGTTATATCGATTTAAAATTTAAAGAAAAATCAAAGAATTTAGTTACACAAAATGGCAAAAAATGGTATTTTAGTATTTGCACACTTTTTGACCTGAATAATAATTTCCAAATGTTTTGTGTTTTTCTACTCATTTTCAATATTATTTTGACCTTTCTAAAAATTACCCCTTATATAAACCAACAGAACTTCTCCTTATTCAGAGCTAGTTTCTTCTTCTTTCTTCACTCTAGTTCAAGTAGTTTTCTCATTGGGTGATTATAGATATGAAGAGTGCAAACCTAAAAGCTGTGGAAATAATCTCACAAATAGTAGCTACCCATTTTGGATTCATGATAAATACTGTGGGATCCCAGAATTCAAAGTCACTTGCATACAGGGAGAACCCATCATAAATGCATTAGGAATTGATTATATCGTCAAAGATATCAATTATACAGGACAATCATTTCGAGTTCAAAACTCAGTTGTTCTTGAGAAACAATCATGCCCGATTCCTCTAAAAAATTATACATTTGATAAAGTTAGTCCTTTCCAGTTTGGTCCTGATGTTTATTATCTATCCTTCTTTTACAACTGCCCCGACGCGTTTGGAACAGAGAGTTTAAGGTATTCTGTGGATTGTGACACATCTTCGAAGCATTTTTCTCTAGCATTCTTTAATGTCGTTCCGGGGAATCCGAATATCGTAGAGGAAGGGGTTAAGTTGTGCAAGTCATGGGTTCTAGCTCCAGCTGAAGTTTATAAAAGTAGTCCTAGAACTAGTGGAATTAAGAATTATACGGTTTTAATGGAAGAAGGGTTTATGCTTAAATACTTGGTCAAGAAAAGGTGCACAGAGTGTAAAGCTAGTGCTGGATTTTGTGGTTTTGAAATACCCAGTTTGAGGGTAACTGAAAGAGGGAATGGATGAAAGGCCCAAACCCCGATTAAGGTGCACAGGGTGGTATTTAGGTTTGTGTTCGTGTTCCGAAACTTAAAAATTGAGAGGTTGTTGTTGTTATATCGTGGTTTAGGTTGAATCCTGCTTTCAGAGAGGTCTATGTCATTCTTTTTTGTTGAACTCAGAGAGGTCTATGTCAATTCAAAAAAAAAAATCTCATGATCCAAGCTGCTTTTCTTATCCATTTTCTTTATCCTTACATCATTCCTCATCATATCAGCTATTGATGAACCAGAACAGAACAGAACATGCACACCATTAGAGTGTGAAGCCTTGGGAAAGTTTTCTTTCCCTACTCCAGTATCACCCATCCTGAGTGTGGTCTGTATGTTAAGGAATGCACCCGAAATATACCGACCAGTGACTTGAAGGTAGGATGATTAAATGATGTTGTCACGTTGAGAACATCTTTTCATTGTTTCCATTACTACACAAATGGAGGTCAATGCTTAAATGATAACAATACTTACCAACTTCGATGTTCCAAGAAAATTTGCAAAAAATTAACATATACCATAAAATGGAACTCATATTTTTGACTTATCGTCCACCGATGAACAATGACGCGATGATTATTACTATGAGACCTACTCCAAGATGAGATTTATGTGGAAGTAAACAAGATTATAGATATTCCCACTCCACATGATTTTCAAAAAATAAATATTCCTACTTCACTGAGCAATATGAAAGTAAAAAATCACACAAACACAAGAGATTTTTGCGGTTTGGTTGGTGAGACCTATTTTATGGCGAAAATAGCGCGATGATTTTCACTATAAAATGAGAACAAGATTATAAAGGTTTCTCAAGGATTTTGGTGTTTGTTGCTCACCAAAACCCTAGGACTTAACCTCCTCTAACTCTCTCCCCAAAATGGAAAATAGGATACCGCTTTAGTTCCACTACATAACGATAAGGTAAGGAGTGTAGTACCAGGAGATAGTAGTACTAGTTTTTCATGGAAAACTATTTAAAGCTAGGAAGACTCAAGAGTCAAGTCTTTTTAGGAAAATATCAATGAATGAGGATGCTGAAACTTCCACATCTTCATCAATGACCTGCTGGGGAAGATTAGATTATTACAATTAAAATACCAAAGACCCACCACCTCTTTGACAAAAATTTAAAAAGATGGGTCAGAATAGGTTAATAATATCATTCTCCAATCCAATCAAATTGATAGAAGAAAAGAGAGAGAAAAACAGATATGGGTTAAGGTTGAAGATAAAATTCTTGCTGAAAGTTCTCCCCAGAATTGCTCTTCTCTGGTTTTTTTTTGTATTATATCACACCCCACTATATAAATCTCATATCTTTATTCAAAAAAATCTCATATCTTTCTTCTTCTTTTTCTTCCAACATGAGTCATACAAACCAGCAGAACTTCTCTTTATGCAGAGCTAGTTTCTTCTTCTTATTCAATCTAGTTCAAATAGTTTTCTCATTAGGTGATTATAGATATGAAGCTTGCAAACCTACAAGCTGTGGAAATAATCTAACAAATCTTATTAGCTACCCATTTTGGATTCATGAAGAATACTGTGGGTACCCAGAATTCAAAGTCACTTGCAAACAGGGAGAACCCATCATAAATGCATTAGGAATTGATTATATCATCAAAGATATCAATTATACAGAACAATCATTTCGAGTTCAAAATTCAGTTGTTCTTGAGAAACAATCATGTCCAATTCCTCTCAAAAACTACACATTTGATAAAGCTAGTCCTTTCCAATTTGGTCCTAATGTTTATAATCTATCCTTCTTTTACAACTGCACCAAACAGTTTGTCATAGAGAATTTCAGCTGGTACTCTGTGGATTGTGACACATCTTCTGAGCATTATTCTCTAGCATTGTTTAATGTCGTTCCGAGGAATCCAACTATAGTACAGAAAGGGGTTGAGTTGTGCAAGTCATGGGTTCTTGCACCAGTTGAAGTTTATAAAGGTAATCTGAGTCCTAGTGAGATTCTGAATTATAGGGTTTTCATGGAAGAAGGGTTTATGCTCAAGTACCCGATCAAGAAAAGGTGTACAGAGTGTATAGCAAGTGGTGGAGTCTGTGGGTTTGAAAATGAAGAACTCAAATGCTTTTGTGTTGATCAACCCTACGACAAAACCTGCAATCACAGTAAATCAATCAGTGGTGAGGCCTTACATATTATTTACTTGGTTATGAAAATTCATTTTGTTCATGTAGATCTGATAGTTTTCTTCATTTCCTACATAATTACGTTCACCCCGAACTCTGATGGCATAAATCATATAATAGATTTTAAATTGTTGAGATTTTCGAAAAATGTCCTCTGAGTTTGGAAGTGTGATGGCGGATCAGCCTCTAAGTAAGACTAAATCACTTCCAACCAAAGACACATAAAATCACTTTTAATTGTAGTAACATTATACTCACACATAACCCACCCACTCATATGTGACGTTATTTTGAGCCTAACACGTAACTGTCGGACATCTAACTCAAAATAAGTTTGCTATGAGTTGCGAGGCCCTAGATATTAGCAATTACTTTCTAGGTCCACTTCTAATAATTTTGGTATTAATATGTAACTCTTATCGTCTTACCACAACTAGCTCATCTCTATCATGTGTTCAACTCTTTAGTTTGAGTAGGTCCTCTCAGTATACAACCAAAAACTTTACTAATTACAAGAAGTTGAAGATTCAATAAAACCCTTCACCATCTCTGACGGTGGCTCCAAAAACTAGTGTATCAATGAGAAAATTTCTACTCAACACCTTCGTAAATATCTGAATTTGTATGTCAGTGTCAAGTCTCATATTTGATATCTCAATCGAGGCAATATAAATATAATCGAGTGAGAATAGTCCCACATAGGAGAATGAGTCGCAACCAAGAATATAAGGTCTACGTCCTCTCCACTCATTTCCAATTGGTTTTATGTTGGATGACCACAGACTTAACATGGTATCAGAGCTAGGCCCACACGTGATTGGCTTAAAAGCCACGCATGCTCCACGTCGCCCAAAGAAATAAACGTGTTCGGCTAAAAAAACTTCACAAGTGAGGGGCGTGTGAGAATAGTCTCGCATGGGAGAATGGGTATCTAGCAACCAAGAATATAAGGTCTAGGTCCTCTCCACTCATTGCCAATTGGTGTTGAGTTGGATGACCACAAACTTAACCGTTTTTAGGAAAAGTAGTTTTTACTTCGTCACATTTCAGAGTAAATGGTATATGCAGGGTTTTTTATTAATTGCAGATGAAAGTTATAGTGATCGAAACCGTTCTTACTTATTTCTATATTTTAATTTCCTCACCTTAATCTCCATTCAGTATTTTGTCCCACTTTTCATATCTGTTCGGTCATATTTTGTTTGTTCTAACTCTTTCAAGAAAACCTCACTAGTCGTGAGGTCTGAGCTAAAGGAGTGTGGGACTAGTAGACAAATTAGGCGTTCATAGAAAATGAAAACTATGAAGACTCAAGTGTCCAAGTCTTTTTAGTAAAATATCAGTGAAGGAGTAGATGTAGATGCTTCCTTTTTATATAGTTCAAGAGAGATAGGATCAGTAGACATAGGTATGGTTGCATTTAGTTTTTCTTATTCTGGTTGAAAGGGGAGGCATTTAGTTGAGATGGTCTTTTTAGGGCCCTGTGACTTAGAAAACACACATTAATTGGAAATATGACTTAATAATTATGGAGATAATTTTTACAGAAAATTACATCATTTTAAAATGTATAATCCCACTCTTTAGAAGAATATGTCAATTAAATGTATTCCCCTGCATGACTTCCAATCTAAGACTGCTAAAAAATTAGGACTATGCCAATATATGGTATGAAAAATGATAGAGAAAATGAAAAGATATACGGAAATTTGTCTGAGGAGAATCAACGGTTCTCAGTTTCCCCTCAGTCTCTCTCTCTCTCTCACTCTAAACGAAGGTCACTGATGGTCGTTCAGGCCAAGTTTTGGTTGCTTTTCTCGTCTACTGTAGTGGCCAACAGGTCGTGTCGGTTCGGAAGCGGAACGGCATGACCTGTTTATAAGGCAACACGGCACGGAACGACTCGTGTCGTGTCGTGCCTACCCGTCACAGGTCAAACGAGTTGTGCGGAGCCTGAGATTTTAAGTTCTCAAACTTGTCAAGTTAGGAACAGTAACAGGGGCCCGCCACGACCACTACCGTTTTTTTACATGCCACTACCAAGCTAACTAGTTAAAAACCGGTTATATTTTTTTTTATAAAATATTACTTCTACTTTGTTGAAAGTAATTATTAATTGTTACAAAGAAAAATTAAGTTGGTAATATAGTTCCACATCTAAAAAAGAAAAGAAAAGTGAAAAGATAATAACTTCTTTTCCAACAAATAAATCAAAAAATGAACAAACATGCCAGGCTTTAAACGAAAGACCACAATGTTTGACTTGAAAGAAAGTTAAAATGTTATATTTTGTTACTTTTTTTTCAAATAAAATAAAAAATTAGTTGTTGGTGAATGGACCGAGAACGGCTTAACAATTTGCCATGCACAACACGATAATATCTGAACATGCCACGAAAACAGCTGGGTCGTTGCCATGGATTATTTTCGTGCCCACACTTTTGTGGTATGAACATGGCACGACACTACTTGTAGCCGTGCCTAACACGTCTGCTGATAACGAAAATTTATGGAGAAAATTTGAAGATAAATGGGAGCGTAGGACCAGGGATAGTACTGGCCTTTAGTGGAAGATGAAAGATATGAAGGACCTTTTGGCCTTCTCTATCTTATTATCAAGTCTTTCCAGTTTTAAGTCAACGAAGTCAGTGTCACGTATCAACTGAGAGGATAACATTATTGGTACTTAGAAACCAATTTCGAAGAGTTATTTCCTATTCTTCTCTCATGTTTTTAAATCGAATACCTCTTTTCACATATCTTCTTGTTTTTCTAGTATCCAATCTTGTTTTCAGAAGTTTTAGTTAACCAAAGAATGAAAACTAAAAATATTCCTACTTGTCTCATCCGGATCTTGTTTTCTTTACTCCTCCCTCTCATCATCTTAGCTAACGATGAACCGAAACAAAGACCAACTTGTTTGCCCTTTGAATGTGGAAGCTTAGGAAGAACTGGTTACCCCTTCTCCAATGCCACCCATCTTGAGTGATGGCGACCATCCCACCAATGGGCCTCACGGCCAACCCAATAACAGGCCCAACGGCCAAGATCTCATAATAGGATAAATTCCTGTTTAGTATTTAGGGTTTCCATGTTTAGAGTCCTAGCAATCAAGGAAAGTATCTTTAGTAGTTATCTTCTTTATTTATTTGAGTCTATCTAGGAAAGTCTAATCTCTATATAAGAGAAGTCCGGTATGTCTTGTTAAGCATTGAATTGAATTATAAAATACAAAATCTCCTTAATTGCATCTTCTTCTTTACTTATTTTAGTTGTTCTGCGTTTATTCATCGGTTAATCGTTATTTTATCCACTTCATTTTATTAGTTTAGTTTATAAGAATGGTGGATTCCATTACTTTTACGCTTCCGCAACAATCTACATCAGCTGGTATTCAGCGCTTGAAAAATCTGGAAACAAAAGATGACATTTTTTTCATGGATACATCTCTCCTTGAGTGCTGAAATTTTTTTCCACAATTAGGTTGGGATCCCTTTCGAGATTCAAAATAATTTTATGTTGATCGAAAATATCCAAAAAAAATCAATACCGTTTCTAAAATTCCTCTATTCGACGGTCAATATCATATAAATTTTTGGATTCAACATATGGAAGCTTGGTTCATAAACCAAGATATCATGACGAAGATAAGGTTTATCTCATCGAACAACATACGTCCGAAAGAATCTATGAACAATTCAATGCAATGCAGACTCATTAATCAAGGAAAAAAATTCGTAGATGATTGGACTACATTGAAAAACATCTTCAGGTATGTTTTTCTTCCTTTAGATGAACATTTTTCATATGTGGAGACAAAGATTGAATCAAGTAAACAGTTCTCCAATGTTACTTCGGTCACCGTGTTCGATGGTATTGAAGAAGAAGTTCTTGACAAAAAGAACAAAATTTTCTTTATGACTGAGGAAAAAGAAGAACAAAGTGAATTATCCGAAACTCCTTCGACTACCATGGTCGATAATGTTGAAGGAGATTTTCTTGATAAAATAAATACTAGTTTTTCAATAACGGAGAAAGAAAAGTTCAATGAGATGAATAACACAAGCTCAGACAAATTATTTGCTCCGCATATAATTCCGGGAGAAGAATTAGTTGTTTCGAATCACAAAATTCCTTCGACCACCATGAACAATATTGTTGAAAAAGAGATTCTTGACAATAAAAATACTAGTTTTCCAATGACAGGGGAAGAAAAATTCGATGAAACGAATAAGGAAGAAGACATTGAATTGAATAACACAGGTCCTGACAATTTATTCGATTCATATCAAATTCTTGGAGGAAAATCCTTGTTTCAAACCATAAAATCCTTCTGCGTCAATTCGTATTTTCATGGGTTTCATCTCCTAAATTTGAGACACAAATAGATTTTAGGCTAGCTCAAAGTTTTTGTAATCCATAAATTTTTCAAAGCTACCAACCAATCTCATCACTAATCCAACACCTTTATGTGGCTACCCACCTTCCCTTGGCTCCGCCTACCTACCAAACCGTGAACCCTTCACCATCACCTACCAACTTCTTCACTATTCCTGAGGTTATAAAATTGATTCATGCTCAAGAATATTCCAGTGGGTCTTTTAAATCCTCGTATTGTGCACTTGGTGATGTTATTCAACATGAGATAAAAATTTATGCTCTTGTTGAGCTCCTTTGTCACTTACCTAGGATAATGCTTGATGATGTTTTATGCCATGAAGAAATTTTACCTTATCAACTTTACAAGGGTTGCCTTCGAATGGACGGTCAAACACTAGTAAACCTAGAGATTTTTGCCAACACTGATGATGGTCCAGCAAGTACCCTATATAAATATGTTGTCAGCTATATATCAACATCTGTTGAACGGATTTTAGGAAACCAGATTTCTCTTCCATTGAAGGATGTACGAGAACTCAATAACATACTTAATATGGTTGAAAATCTAATCCAATGGCCTGACATATCACTTGTTACGAGTCTGTGTCTGCGACAACTTCCGTACCTAGAGAAATTACTTCGATGGGTCAAAGCTATTGTTTATTCTTCTATTGGTCCTGAGTATTATGTTGAAATCTTGTCTTTTGTTGATATGGGTAAATTTCAACGGGGATGTTCAATTCCTGTGCACAATAAAGTGTTATTTATTTTTAGGTTTCTCCAAGACAAGGTTGATTCAATGGCATTCGTTACGAAGGTCGACACATATCTATTGGATTCTTATGAAGATATATGTTCAGAAATTCAGGGAACCAAGGAGACAATGACTTTTCTCAGACGAAATATGACAATTGTAAAGATGGTTTTGTATGAAGAATTAACTCAGAAATTTCATAACTTGACATATTATGATAAAATTATATCGTATAAATTTCATGAAGATGAACGTGGGAAGGTAGTTTTTGAGTGTCATAATGAAGCTGAATATTTCCATATCTATACTTTAATTGGAGTTGGTTTCATTAATACTTCGACTCTTGGTGAAATTTTTTTGGGAATGGCTACAATCAATCTTTCTTCACACTTTTTCATGTTACTTCACTCCTTGAAGATTGTTAAGTGGCAAATTTTACCATGGAAGATGGCACGATCAACATTGTTTTTTCTTCACTCGTTGATCGAAGCCTCGATAGGATGACAAAATACATAGTTGAATTTTTTAGAGAGAATAATGTGGGTATTATGATCCTCTTCATTGAATTACTAGATGACGGGAGATGTAGAAATTTGTATCCTGCATTTGATTTTGCGGGATATTTCACATCATGGGTTTCAGATTCTAGTTGGTGAATTGGTCTATATTTGTCTTCTTCGAATTTTTGGCAAATTTCGCGCAAAGTGAAAACTAAGGATTGCCTTCCAAATCGTCGCCAAAGTTACCTTTCACATCGCTAATATCTACCCGTTTTATCCGGATGAACCAATATATGACGACACCAACTTGGGGACAAGTTGTTCCACAGAGGGGGAGTATGATGGCGACCATCCCACCAATGAGCCTCGCGGCCAACCCAGTAACAGGCCCAACGACCAAGATCCCATAATAGAATAAGTTCCAGTTTAGTATTTAGGGTTTCCATATTTAGAGTCCTAGCAATCAAGGAAAGTATCCTTAGTAGTTATCTTCTTTCTTTATTTGAGTCTATCTAGGAAAGTCTAATCTCTATATAAGAGAAGTCAGGTATGTCTTGTTAAGCATTGAATTGAATTATCAAATACAAAATCTCCTTGAGTGCATCTTCTACTTTACTTATTTTAGTTGTTCTGCGTTTATTCATCGTTTAATCGTTATTTTATCCGCTTTATTTCATTAGTTTAGTTTATAAGAATGGTGGATTCCATTACTTTTACGCTTCCGCAACAATCTACCTCACTGAGTGTGGCTCATTAGTTATAGATTGCAAAGGAGAGACACCTCAAATACAACAGGGAGAAAGAAGTTATGATGTCAATAGTATCTTCTACAACAATACAGTACTACTTCATGACCAGTTACTCCAAAGTCGATTGAGTTCGAGTAGCTGCGATCTGGACTACAAGTTTGAATTACCGCCTTCCTCGCTCTCCGTTTCTTTTGAATCCAGAACCCCCAACCTCCCCTTGTACAAATGCTCTGCTAATTATCGCCCTTTCTGTGAATACGATGGTGTTAAGATCTATAATTATACAAAATGCAAACAAAACTTTGTTCTTCACTATAGTTATCCAAATCCACTTCCATCTAGTCTCATCAGTGAGAATGATATGCGTAATTGTTCAGTTATTCAGATACCCTTAATTGCGCAACCACCCTCTCCTCATGTTTGGGAAGAGAATCCTTTTGCTCTGTTGACTGCTGAATTTTCTTTTGGGTGGAATGTGTCAAGAGATTGTCACAATTGTCACGAAAACAGAGGTCAATGTACAACTAATAATAGAACTCAACAATTTGAATGCCACGGACTAGGTAGTATGGATAAGAAAAATCACTTTTTTGTTTCTCTCCCCTTCGTATATGTTGCTACCGTGTTCTCTAGATTTATTTCTTCGGTCGGTGTTTGTACCTAGTTAGAAGATGTAGATAATATTAATCAAATTGTTTATGATATAGTCATCAGTTTATAAAAACTAATCCTTTTATTTGTTTCACGACTTCTGCAGCGAAGCGCAGTACCGGAAAGAAAGTT
The DNA here is from genome assembly GCA_002897215.1 of Eschscholzia californica subsp. californica. Taxonomy (NCBI): domain Eukaryota; kingdom Viridiplantae; phylum Streptophyta; class Magnoliopsida; order Ranunculales; family Papaveraceae; genus Eschscholzia; species Eschscholzia californica. Next base: position 1,070,489 of record BEHA01000191.1, read on the forward strand.
CAAATAGGTAAATACTCATAAAACCCACCTCTGTTTGAATATAATCGTACATACTTACACAAATATATTTGAAATGATTTTCTATTACAAGATTGGGTTACATGTTTGTTGGTTATATTTAATTGTCTCTATTATTCTGTCACAGGATTAGTAGCTGGAGTGGGTGGGTGTCTAATTACAGCAATCATAGTGGTTTTTGTAATCTTTCGCTTCAGGAAGATACCCTCATGGAAGAAGGGAAATAGTAAGAACAATGATGACCAGAATTTGGAGGTCTTTTTTAGAAATAATGAATCGTTTGCTCCTAAGAGATTCAGATACATCGAAGTCAATAAAATGACTAATTCCTTCAAAGAAAAACTTGGTGAAGGCGGTTATGGTTCTGTCTTCAAAGGACAACTTCAGGATGGTTGTTTGGTGGCAGTTAAGATATTGCTCGATAAACATAAATCCACGAGTAACAACGGAGAAGAGTTCTTGAACGAGGTTGCAAGCATTAGCAGAACTTCCCACATTAATATCGTAAGTCTGCTTGGCTTCTGTTATGAGAAAGATAAACGAGCTCTAATATATGAATTCATGCCCAATGGGTCTCTTGACAAATTCATTTACAACAAAAATATTTTGTTAGAATCATCTTTAGAATGGAAAATATTATACGAAATCGCAATTGGAATTGCTCGAGGACTCGGGTACTTACACCGTGGTTGTAGCACTAGAATAATACATTTTGACATAAAACCTCACAATATTCTCTTAGATGAGGATTTCTCACCAAAGATTGCAGACTTTGGACTCGCAAAGTTGTGTCCTGGAAAAGAGAGTATGGTATCAATGTTGGATGCAAGAGGAACTGCAGGCTATATTGCTCCAGAAGTATTCAACAGGAACTTTGGAGAAGTTTCTCACAAGTCAGATGTTTACAGCTATGGAATGATGATACTAGAAATGGTAGGGGGTAGAAAGAACTTTGATGTGAAAGTGGGGAAGGATCATTCTTCTCAGCTATACTTTCCAGATTGGATTTACGATCGTCTTAATCTAGAGGGGCGACTTGGACTGCAAGGGATTACGATTGAAGAAAGCGAAGAAGTTGTTGCAAAGAAAATGATAATTGTTGGTTTGTGGTGCATACAAATCAATCCTTCTAGTCGGCCTTCGATGAGTAAAGTGTGGCAAATGTTGGAAGGAAGCCTCGAGGCTTTGCAAATCCCACCCAAACCTTTCCTTTATTCTCCTGCAAGATCATGGCGGTCGGAAACAGGTTCTTCGACATTAATTGACTCAAAATAGCTCTTAAATTTTAACAAGTTAAGAGTTATTTTGACAAGTTAACAAGTTAGTTAAGACTTCAAATTATGAATCTTAACTTTTCTTTGTAGCATGTGTGCTTTCGTTCGTTCTGTTATTTTCTGAGTTAGCTTCAAACCTCTAGAATCCCAGGCCAAGCCAAAAGACCCTTTTCAGTGCTCTCTAGCTCAATGTGGTTCCATGAGGCTTGACCTGTATAGACAAAAAAGAGTTGGACGGATATTAGATTAAGTAATCTTATTATTGTTTTATATATCCATTATGTGTGCAGATTTATCCCTTGTTGAACTCTCAGCCTTACAAAAGTGATTCAGTTGATATGTTACTCATATTCCCAACCCGTCCCAACAGGGCAGCGGACTTCG
>BEHA01000191.1:1072532-1092770 GCA_002897215.1 Eschscholzia californica subsp. californica
GACCTTGAAAAGAGAGAGCTTGAATCTTAATTCATTAAATCGAGATGTTGACAATCCTTTGCTGAATATATCTGCCACTTGAGACTTGCTAGGAAGAAATTTCACTTGCAATTTACCATCTTTCACTTGTTCTCTAACAAAGTGAAAATCAATTGCCGCATGTCTTGTTCGAGAATGTAAGATAGGTTTGAGTGCCAAGTATGTTGTGCTTATGTAATCACAATGAACTGTAGGTGGTGTAGTTAAATGAATACCGAGTTCACGAAACAGGTTTCGGAGCCAAATTATATCAGCACTTGTGTGGGCCACGACCCTATATTCAGCTTCGGTGGAGGAGCAGGCCACCGTGAGCTGAGTTTTTGAAGCCCACATGATGAGGTTGGGCCCAAAGAAAACACATGATCCAGTGGTGGAGCGTCGGTCATCTGGTGATCCGGTCCAATCTGCGTCCGAGAATCCAAGTAAAGGAGAAGATTGAGCTCGATGAAGACGAAGACCATCATTCGAAGAACCCTTTAGATATCGAAGTATTCGTTTTGCTGCAATGAGATGAACAGAAGATAGAGCGTGCATAAACTTAGAAACCTGATTTACAGCATAGGAAATATCCAGACGAGTCATGGTTAAGTATTGTAAGGCTCCTACCAAGCTTCTGAAATATTGAGGGTTTGATAATGGTTCACCATCTGATTTGGATAACTTTTTACCTGTTAATACAGGTGTTGACACTGATTTACAATCCATCATACCTAAACGATGAAGAAGATCATTAGTATATTTGTGTTGAGTAAGAGTTAGTGTATCTTTACCCCTATTTGCCTCCATACCAAGAATATAAGAAAGATTGCCCATGTCTGTCATTTCGAAATTATTGTTGAGACTAGAGATAAGAGATTGTAACTAAGATGAGGAAGAACCAGTGACTAATATATCATCCACGTAAAGTAGTAAGATAGTTAGACCAAGGGAAGAACGATGATAGAACATTGAAGGATCAGAGATGGACTGTGTAAAACCCAATTTGAGAATGAAAGAAATAAATTTCGAATACCATGCCCTAGGGGCCTGTTTGAGGCCATAAATGGCCTTGTTCAATTTGCATACATGAGTAGGAAAATTCGAACTGACAAACCCTTGAGGTTGATTCATGAACACAGACTCAGTAAGATCACCATTCAGAAAGACATTTTTTAGGTCTAATTGACGAATCAACCAATTTTCAGAAATAGCCATAGATAAATCAATTCGAATAGTAGCAGGTCTTACTACCGGACTAAAGGTTTCCTCATAATCAAGACCTTCCTGTTGTGTAAATGATGTGACATGAAAATGTCCCATCTGATTCTCTTAACTCAAGTTAGTTAGTCACTTTCGAGCGGTTACTCTGATGATTTGCCTGTTTCTCTTACTCAAGTGGTTCCTATGCAATTGAGCCCGGAAAATGGTAAAAAAACAAGAGAAAGACGCACAAAAGGATAGTTTGGTCATTTAGCGGTTCTGGTATTTTAACCAATGTTGATGCTCGGATGAAAGTAGAGTCCGAGACGAATCCAGTGGCGAAAACGGAAGTCGAATCGGAGTCCGGATGAGCAAAAGAGTGCAAGTGAAAGTTTCGGTAAAAATCAAATCCTTCTGAACACGTGGCATTGATCCAGTTTGGTGGCGTGGTTCAATCTGACGGCAACGCAAAGTTTCGGTACATTGGTGGGTGGATTAGGAGTCATTCAGGAATTTAGACCAGTTAGAAATTTGGTGCGGCCTGAAATAATTTATTACAATAGCCCTTAAGATCGAATGGGCCTACAAGACTTGAGCACGGGATCGGACGATTTAGCGGGCAAGACACGGTAACAAATCTGCTTCGGCTACACACTATCTACCCCTATTGCCAGCTAACAAATACGGGATTCATAAGGAATTTCGCTACAGTGCCTGCAGGCGCAAGTTAATACAGTGGTCCCGAGTACCCCACACCTTCATTTCCGCGCACGTACTCGATCTAACGGCTGAAGCTCCCACCTTATTTGATCCGTCATAGTGGCAGCATGCTGCATCTTCTTCTGTTGGGACGCAATGTATCTTATCACCTCACTTGACAACCAAGCATTGGATCCCACGTGATTGGCTGGTAATGTTTTGATTGGGCATTGAAATCTTCTCATCTCTATTCCCTCATACCTATTTAGAGAATGAAATATAGTAAGTACTATACAGTAGTAGATAGAGAATATTGAGAGAGAAAGTGAAGATTGAGATTATTTTAGAAAATCAAAGAGGAGATTTCATGAGATTCTTAAAGAGCTGGAGAAACCAAGACAGAGATGGAAAGACTAATATCTTCTCTTCAAGTTTAGAAACAATAAAGAGAGATTGGTTAGAGATATTTCATATTTTTATTGCTTGAAGGAGAGATTGAAGAAGATCCGATTGTTATTTAGAATCGAAATCAATGAGCTGTTGAAGTATCTTTAGAGAGGAAGTTAGTGAATATCATAGAGTTACATTATTCTTTTCTTATGCATGGACAGTAGAGAGAGAGATATATGGGTGGATTGGAGTACTTGCAGAGAGAGTATATTCTAGAGAGAGAAAGAGTTGGTTGGGGATAGTTTTCCTTCTTCATCTTCTTTGCTGATTTTGGAAAGGATTCAAATTAGAAAGGAAAGAGTTTGATAGGGAGAGAGATAGTTGGAGATTCTCTATTTGCTATTTACAGAGAGTAATAAGAGAAATTGATATTTCTAGAGAGACATGGATTCGGTTCTGTATAGAAACAGCGATTTGATTGTGTTAATCTTAGAGAAAGAAATCAGGGACTGAATTGGGTTGGATTTTACTCTTCTTCTAATCCTATAAAAGCATAGACATAAAGACAGAGAGGGACATCTTCTCTTTGGGGAGTTCAGTGGGAAGGGAAATTCGAGTTTGTTCTTCTTCTACTCCTCAAGAGCTTCAAGAGTATTTTATAGAGAGGATAGAGAAAAACAGAGCATTAGAACGAAACAGAGTCATCATCATTCTTCAACTTGTTCTTCATTTATCTTTTTATCTTTGTGAGAGAGAGAAGAGGGTATTTGTAAAGAGTGAAAGAGAAACAGAAAGAGTGCATGGTTTGTAGTGAGAGAAAGAGAGAAATCAGAGAGTTTTGAGAAATTTATTTTGGTTATTATCAACATCAAGATTGGTTTATATTCATTCTATCTGTTTTCTCATTAGTATTAAAAAACAGTGAATCAATTGTTATTTGTTCATTTGGTGAGAAAAGAAAAGAAAAAGAAAAGAGAAACAGTAGAAAGAGGAGAATTTAGTTGGAGAAGAAGACTGCGTTTGGTTCGTAGTTGCTACTTGGAAAATAATTTTCCATTGACGCTGGAAAATAATTTTCTCCAGAGGAGCGTTTGGCTACCGTGGAAAAATCAGTGAGAAAAGTTCTGTTTTCCTTCCATTTTCTCTTATACTTCATATTGATTTTAATCTTCGATCATGATTAGCTAAGACTCTTAATCTAGGGTTGATGATGAAACCATATTCGAGCTTTTAGAAACACAAATTATTTGGTTAATTCTTTTAATGTGATTTAATGTTTTAATTGTTTTAATTTGTTAAATAGGTTATCTTTTCACTATCTATGCTTTTAGATTTGATGCATCGTGCTTATGTTAAATCGTTTGACGGTTCATACTTATTAATTGATAGATAGTAGTTTAGAAATATATTTTTCAAAAGAAGACAATTACCATTTTATGATCTAAGAACCGATTTTATCGAAAACATCTTCCGAAATTCGGATAGTTCATTATCCAGAATTTTGAGTTATAGAAGAAAAGAATTAGTTAGTTAATTATGTGTAATAAAGGTGATTTTTCGTGGTGGATTCTAAAATCCTAGGTCCTTCCCCCATTTGAGTTCATTTTCATTTCCGTAATTTTATTTTTATATTTTATTCATTTTATTTTAAAAACCAAAACCAAATCATTTTAAAATCTTATTACTTCCTAATTTTAGAATAGGTTTCACTTAGTCTCTGAGGAACGAATCGGTCTTACCGGAATTTATTACAACTTGACACCCGTGCACTTGCGGGTGTAGACCTATTTAGGGTAACCTTTCTAGGCCCATCAGTAAACCCTCGAGCAACCAGACGAGCCTTGTAACGTGAAATTGTGCCATCAGAACGTTGTTTGATCTTATAGATCCACTTGTAGTCAACCAAATTCATGCTAGGATCAAAGGGAACCAAAACCCATGTGTTGTTTTTATTTAAAGCAGTGATTTCATCTTTCGTGGCCTGCTGCCAACACTTGTATTTCGAAGCTTGAAGAAAAGAATTGGGTTCTTTAATCATCGAAATTTCTGAATCAGAAGAGAGAGAGGAAGAGGATGATGTTAACAATACTTTTGGTTTTCGTGTGCCATATTTGCTTCTTGTGACCATTGGATGGATTGAAGAAGTGGATTTGGACGGTGGTGGAACATTTGGAGAGGAATAAATAGAATTAAGGTTTGAGATATTTTCGAGGGAAGAAGGTACAATTGGTAAAGTTAAAATAGTACCAGTAGTAACTGAGGAAGGGACAGAGTGGACCACTGGTGCTGAAGTAGTGGTAGTTGGAGGTGCGCTGGAATGAGAGGGGACAATCGGAACAGGGGGGTAGGTAGGGGCGCTGACACAGTGTGAATGGTCAAGCTGACTAGGCAAGGGAATAACGAGTGGAGAGGAGGTGGAGACAGAGTAAGGCCGAGAATGTTGAGATGGTAGAGTGATAGGTGGCGGTAATCCAACAGTTGAAAATGGAGAGTGGAGATTAACTTTCCATTGGAAAGGAGAATAAGAGAAATAGGGTTTGTATTTTTTAGTTGCGTTGAAGAAGAAGAACAAGCAAATGGAAAAATTTCTTCATCAAAGAGGACATTCCTCGAGATATAAACCCGATTAGAGGATTCATCAAGACAACGATAACCTCTATGTTGAGGGCTATACCCCAGGAAAATGCTCGGCTTAGATTTGAAATCTAATTTAGAAGATCGATAGGGAGATAATCTGGTGCTTTATGAAAAAGTTTCTTATAGGGAGAACAACCATTGAGTGTTGAGGAAGGTAAACGATTAATTGTGTAAATGGCAGTGAGAAAGCATCTAGCCAATACTGAAAAGGAACAGAGGCCTGGGGCAACAGACACATTGGTGTCTCGACAAGATGACGAATTTTCCTCTCTGCTACGCCATTTTGCTGTGGCGTATGAGGACAAGATCGTTGATGAAGAATGATGAGACATGAAAATGTCCCATCTAAGTCTCTTAATTTGGACAAGTTAGTCTATCTAGGGCAGTTACTCTCATGAATTACTCCTTTTTCTACTCAGGTACCTTTTTTAGAGTTATGTGTGCGAAACGGATAAAAGTCGGAGAAAATGCAAACTAGGGGTATTTTGGTCATTTGTTGATTCTGATTTCATGGCTAATATTAGTGTTTGGATGGATAGTAGAGTCCAAGACAAACCCGTAGGGAAAAACGGAAGTCAAATCAGAGTTCGGATGAGTAAATTATAGCGAGTCAAAGTTCGGGTCAAAATTGGTGGACCAAGAGTCAAGCGGGCCACATTCGGGCACAGCAGGAGTACACCTAGCTGTATCTCGGCCATCATCATCTTCCTTCCTCTTCTCTGTTTCTAAAAAAATAGAGTAGCCGACTTCCAAAAACAAAAACCGAGACCGACAATGGCAACAACCGACTCGAAGATGAAGAAAAAAAGGAAACAAGGAGAAGAAGCCGACTCATTCAAACCCTATAAAAAGAGTTAAAACCGAGAGGAAGAGATATCTCTCCATCCACCATTAAAGCCGAGAGCTAGAGAGAGAAAGCGAGTGAAAGAGTTTTTTTTGTTTTCTTTTTCTTCTTCTGTCATCCTTCTCTTTTTGAGAGAGAGAGGAATAGATTGAGAGAGTTAAAGAGAGAGAGAATTATTGTTTTCTGTAGAGAGAGAAAGATTGAAATCAATTTATAGAACCGAGTTTGAATCATCTTTTCCTTCTCATTCTTTTTCTGATTCTGTTAGAGAGAGAAAGAGAAAGTTATTGGTTTGTACAGAGAGAGTTTAGAATGAGAAAAAGAGAGATTATATTCTGTTAGAGAGAGAAAGTCGAGAGGTTGAAGAAGACTCTGTTTGGATTGTGCGAGAAAATAATTTTCCTTCCTGGAAAATTATTTTCCTTAAAGGTCTGTTTGGCTGCACAGAGTGATATTTCAAGAAAAAAGGTGTTTTCTTCTCCAATTCTTTTCCTTTCTTTAATGTTATTATTTTCCTTCTATTTAATCATTATTATGCTCTCATCCATCATGAGTAACTAACTTTGCCGATCTAAGGTTAAGGTTAAGCTTTAGTTTTGTATGATTTTCTGACTTAATCTCTTTTAAGTACTTAAATATTTGGATTTCTTCTCGTATCTTTCACGATAACCCCTTTCATTAGTTATACTTATGTTTGATGGTTCATATTTAGGCTTTAGGTCTTTAATGTATCATGCTTACGTTTGATATCTAATAGTTAGAGTACCCGTGACTTTACGTATCGAAATTGAAAGTTTTAAAGTAAGTGTTCTGAAAAGTCAAAATCATCCGAGGTTGGTTATTCTTCCTTGAGTTATATAATAAGAAGATTTGAATTGCATAAGTTAGAAGTCATACTTGCTAAAGTGGATCCTGAAACCCTAGATTCCCTCTTCTCATAAGTTTCCCGATTATCAACTTTTTATTGTTTCTGTTTTAGTTACTTTACTTTTAAGACTATCTTTAAAAGAGGAAATTGCCCTAGATACAAGTTTTAGAATAGATTATACTTAGTCCCTGAGGATTCGATTCCTGTTTTACCGAGTTTTTACTACTTGACGCCCGTATACTTGCGGGTGTACCTTTTTGGACTCATCAAAGAATGCCATTTTGGGTGAGGAAGGTGGACAAATTTGAATTGACATACTCCACACCCCCATTTGTTTGTAGTATTTTAATTGGGACAGGGAATTGTTTTTCCACCATTGATTTGAAGGTTTGAAAAATTGCAGAGACTTCTGATTTGTGTTTTAAAAGGTAAATCCAGGCAGTGGCGAAGCCAGAAACTTTTCTTTGTGGGGGCACTATTAAACAATAAAAAAAGGAATACCGTCACTAATGACGAATTGCAGAACTTCATTAGTAACCTCTATCGAAATTAGTTATAAGTCTAAATTGTAAAAAAAAATCATATGTTTTTCAAACCAATGACTTCTATATGTCATAGCAATACTATCAACTAATTAGGCTACAACTAACTGTAACATGTTTTGACTAAAATCTAAACATAAATAAATAACACTTGCAGTTAAATTAAATAATGTTTAGATATATACATAAGAATGAAGAATTAATAGGACCCAAGTGTAATATGGCGATGCAAATAACTCTATCTGAAGTTGGATGAATTTACAAAAAAATTGGAACAAAAGAAATTTGATAAAAAAAAAGTAGGAGTTTAAAAGAAAATTTGAGGTACCAATTAGATTGGCAAAATAAATTGAAAATTTTAGAAAGCCCCCTTATAAGTATTAATTGGAGCCTCCTTCAAGACAAACTTGAGAGAGGCGCCTTAAACACTAAAACAGGCACCCTTAAAAGGTCTCACAATGAAACACCTAAAAATAATAAAGACAGTGGGTTTCGAACCCATGACATGTGGTATAGCGGGAGTGACTCAACCACCAAGCCAACTACAACTTTGTGATATACTTTGACAATCACCTGTATTTTACCTAAATCCGACCTTGAGATTTTCACACTTAAATAAGTTTTTATCTCGGAGCTGTGGGGGCCCGCGCCCCCACGGGCCCCTACGTGGCTCCGCCCCTGAATCCAGGTAAACCTGGTGTAATCATCCACAAAAAGTAAAACAAAACGATAACCCAAGTTTGATAGAACAGGGGAAGGCCCCCAAAGATCAAAGTGAGTCATTTCATTAGGTGAATTAGTCATATGATTAACAGAGGTGTACGGAAAGTGATGATGTTTTCCAGAAACATAGCTAATACATTGAAATTTAGGTAAAACAGTAGAAGTTAAAGATAAATTGTTCTTAGTAACTAATGATTTAAACTTTTGCAGATGCACATGAGCAAGTCGACGATGCCAGACATCTGGGGAAGCTCTTGTGCCAGGAGACAGAGGCTGAGTAAAAAGGAGAAGTGGTGGAAGAGAGGTTGAAGCAGGGGATAGACGAAACAACCCATCATCAATCGTTCCGGCGAGAAGTATCTTCCCTGTGGGAAGATCCTGAATATAGAAACCAAAGCGATGAAATATGGCTAAGCAGTTAAAATCTTGAAGGAGATGAGATAAAGAGATAAGATTTTTCTTGAAAGTAGGGACAACAAGAGTATTCTTAAGTAAAAGTTTTTGATAAGGTAAGAGAATATTACCAACAGTAGAAACTGAGGCAGTATTTCCATTGCCCACCATGACATTTTCAGGAGGTGGAGCTTTAGAACGAGCAACCATTGAAACAGAGTCTGAAGCAATTTGAGTTGTGGCTCCAGAATCAACGTACCAATTTGGATCTGTTGTGATATGATCGAAACCCAAAGCAGCAAAGGATTGATGAAGATCATTTGGACGTTGAAGACTGTAACATTGACGAGCAGTGTGACCCAGCTTTCCACATTATTGACAAATTAATGGTTGTCTATCAGGTGGTGGTCCTAAAACAGAGGAACGAGAATAGCCACCTCTGTTATAGTTTCGACCACGACCACTGCCACAAGAATAGAATCGACCTCAACCACCAAAACGACCAGAAGGATTGTAGGGTCGAGGAGAGAAAGACATTGAAGTCATAAGAGCTGTGGGAGGTGGAGTGGAAGTAGCTAGAAGCTGAATACGACATTCATGAGTAAGAAGCAGAGATTTAAGTTCTGAATAAGGAGGAAGAGAACGTGTGGTTATGGAAGTGACAAAACTATCATAATCACTTCCTAGACCAGCTAAGACAATGAGAACAAGCTCTTCATCAGCAACAGGATGGCCTATAGCAGCAAGGGAATCAGAGAGAGATTTAAGACGAAGAAGATAATCAGAAATAAACAGATTTCCTTTCTTAGTTGTTTGAAGTTGGAGCTTAAGATTCATGAGCCTGGCCTAGTTGAGTGAAGAGAAAGTTCTTTCAAGAGAATCCCAAACAGCTTTTGAGGAGGTGAGACCTAGAACGTGAGTGAGTATTGGTTCAGTTAATGTGGCATTAAGCCATGAGAGAAGCATCTGGTCTACTCGATACCAGTATGCAAAGTCAGGGTTTGGGAGCGACGTGGTGTTGTCAGAAGAAGATGGAAGATATTCAGGGGGAGCTGGGAAGGTGCCATTAACAAACTTATATAGGTCTGAGACTGAAGGATAGGTAAGAGTTGGCTCTGTAAATCAATATGTAATCAAACACTAATACTTTTGTTTATTTCTTTAGTTATGTAACAAGGTCATAATTGTAATTGCACAACTTTTGTATATTCTATAAATACAATGGTATCTGCCCTAGTTAGGGTATCTCAACTCAATATTGTTTGCATGGTATCAGAGCTCTAATCCCTAAGCTCCCTCCTTGTTTTTCAGTGCCGTCATCCCTGCTATTCTTCTTCTTCATTTCCTCTTCTTCTACTTTTCTTCAACCTACTCTCTGTTTTTCTCTCCATCTTCAATGGAAAACTCAGCGGCTCAACAATCTTCACCTACCATCATTTCTTCAAACTCAACTTCCTTCTCTGTTTTTGCTACTTTACCCACTCTCACCAACATTTCCAACTTAATTTCCATTCGTCTTGATTGCTCAAATTATCTCCATTGGTCATCCAGTCGTTGATGATGAAATGGTCCTAATCATCCCTTCTGGTCTAGGCTCTGAGTATGAGAGTTTTGTCACGTCTATGACTACTAGAACTTCACCTCCAACCTCCTATGAACTTCACTCTCATCTTCTTACTCATGAATTTCGTCTTCAACTTCTTTCACCCATTCCTTCTCAACCAACAACTATCCTTACTTAACAATCACCTCCTCCTCGACCTTCCTTCTTAGCTAACAGAGCATATCGAGGTCAATCTTCCTACAGAGGTGGCTATCGTGGTTCCCATCGAAGATCATATTCAAACAGAGGAGGTTATCAACGTCCCTTCTTTAACTCTGTTTTAGGCCCTCCACCAGGTCGTCAGGTTATCATTTGCCAATATTGTGGCAAACAAGGCCATACAGCACGTCAATGTTATAATCTTACTCGATCACATGATATTGCCTAGTCCTTTGCTGCTCTAGGTCTTGATTCTCTCAATTCTGACCCAAATTGGTACGTCGACTCATGTGCAACCTCTCACATTACGTCTGATAATGTTTCGGTTCTCTCTTGTTCTGATGCCTCTGTTCTTGATCAAGTAATGGTGGGTAATGGCAATACAGCCTCTGTCTCTCGTGTTGGTAATTTTTCTTTGAACCCTCATCTCACACTTAAAAATGTCTTAATAGTTCCTTCATTTAAGAAAAATTTAATCTCCATTTCGCAACTCCTTCGTGATTTTAACTGTGTTGTTCTATTTCATCGTGATGGATTCTTCATTCAGGACCTTCCCACAGGGAAGATACTCCTCGTCGGAACAATTCAGGATGGTATGTTTCGTCTAACTCCTGCTCCTTCACCATCACAATCCTTCTTTACTCAGTCTCTCTCCAATGGCAGCCGAACTTCTTCAGATATTTGGCACTCTCGTCTTGGTCATCTCAATATGCAAAGTTTAAATTACCTAATTAGCTCTAATGCTTTACCTTTAACAAAGTCTGTAATGACAAACTCTAAGTGTATTTGTTGTATTGCTGGAAAGCATCATCAACTTCCATTTTCCTTTGTTATTCACTCTACTACTTATCCTAATAAATTGATTCACTCTGACCTGTGGGGGCCTTCTCCTTCTATCTTTGCTTCTGGTTTTCGTTTTGTGTTATTGTTAATTGATGATTTTACACGCTTTACTTGGATCTATTTCATGAAACATAAGTCTGAAGTTGAAAAGCATTTTCGAAAGTTCAAATCCATGGTTGAAAATCAATTTTCAAATCCAATCAAAATACTACAAACTGATGGTGGAGGTGAATACATTAGCAATTCTCTTTCTTTCTTCCTCCAGCAACAAGGCATTATTCATCGAAAATCTTTCCCTCACACACCCCAGGAAAATGGGGTGGCTGAGAGGAAAATCAAACATTTAGTCGAAACCTCACTCTGTCTTCTTCATCAGGCCTCTGTTCCTCCTACTCTCTGACCTGATGCATTTCAAACATCAATCTATATAATAAATCGTCTCTCAACCAAAATTCTTAATGGTACCTCACCCTTTAAAAAATTAACAGGTCAATCACCAGATTACACCTTTCTTCACACCTTTGGGTGCCGTTGTTTCCCCCTTCTAACACCCTATCGATCATCAAAACTTGATTACAAATCAAAATGTTGCATTTTTCTAGGTTATAGCCCTGAACATAAGGGTTATCGCTGCCTAGATGAAGCCTCCCAACGTGTTTTCATTTCCAGAAATGTTATCTTTGATGAATTAGTCTTTCCCTTCTCTTTCAGATCTCAACGGACGTCTTCTTCCCTTCCCTCTGTTTCGCCTCCATTAAGTTTAACATGGACCTTAAAACCAAGAAACCCTCAATCTTCGTCTTCTGACCCAAGAGACCCATCTCTCAATTCTACCCCTACACACTCTGACCCAATTCTCTCCCCTGGGTCACGCAACAGTCCTACTCATCCTAGTCACCTTACACGTGTCCCACCATGCCCTAGTCGACCGTTAGTCTCTGAGGGGCCACCAGTGTTGTCTTATCCTTCTCCCACTTCAAATCCAAACCCTAATCTCCCTTCTAATCCCAACTGCTCATCTCAGCCTTTATCACCCACTCTTCCAGCTGTTTCTTTGGCCCCACAACGATCAAAACCAGTACGACACTTGCCCACCACCACCTTCGTCGATCCCACCTCCTGTCCTCTTTCACCAACATTTCGACCCTCTGAGATTCCATCTGTCCCTATTCCCTTACAATCGTCTTCTTCTCCATCTCAGTCCTCTGATCATCTTGTTCCCCCTACTCACCCTCCATTACCACTAAGTTCTAAACACCCCATGATTACTGGAAGCAGGAATGGCACCCGAAAACCGAAAATTTTACTTTCTAACACTATAGTTTCTTCTCCTTCTCATCATTCTGCCATCACTTCGATTCTTGAAAAACCCACTTCTTTTCTTCAGGCTTCGAAGCATGATTATTGGCGAAAAGCAATGGCTGAAGAGCTCAATGCTCTTCATAAAAACAATACCTGGATCTTGGTTCCATCAACTCCCACTATGAATCTTGTTGACAGTAAGTGGATCTATCGTATCAAACAAAAATCAGACGGATCAATTGAAAGATTTAAAGCTCGATTAGTGGCAAGAGGTTATACACAACAACAAGGCATTGATTATGAAGAAACGTTTAGTCCGGTGGTTAGATCAGCAACAATTAGGGCAATTTTAACACTTGCTATCAATGCAAATTGGGGGATACGGCAACTAGATGTCAAAACTGCTTTTCCTCCATTGTTCTCTTTAAGAAACAGTGTTCATGACTCAACCAAAAGGATTTGAAGACAAGAATTTTCCAAATCATGTGTGTAAACTCAACAAGGCAATCCATGGTCTCAAACAAGCTCTTAGGGCTTGGCATCAACGATTCAGTAATTCTCTATTTCAATTGGGTTTTATTCAGTCGATTTCTGATCCCTCAATGTTCTACAAACAAACTTCCACAGGTATTACTATTTTATTGCTCTATGTTGATGACATAATTGTCACTGGCTCCTCTAAATATGATTTACAGAGTTTAATCTTGTCTCTCAAATCTACTTTTGAAATGACTGATTTGGGTGACCTCAGTTATTTTTTGGGCATGGAAGTTTTTCGTGATGATCATTCAATCACCTTAACACAACAGAAATATACATTGGATCTTCTTAAAAGGTTTGGTCTTCTTGATTCAAAATCTGTGTCTACTCCTGTTCTCACTGGTAAAAAGTTATCTAAACTTGATGGCATTCCATTACCAAACCCTCAAGACTTTCGAAGTCTTGTTGGAGCTCTCCAATATCTCACCCTTACCAGACCGGATATCGCTTACTCGGTCAATCAAGTCTCGAAATTCATGCATCAACCAACCACAATCCACTGGATAGCTGCAAAACGAATTCTCCGATACCTCAAGGGTTCTCTCACTACTGGTCTTCGTCTACGTTTGGCTATTGAACTCCCGTTACTTGGTTACTCCGATGCCGATTGGGCTGGTTGATAGGCCTAAAAATAGGTCTATTCCCGCAAGTATACGGGGTCAAGTTATAGTATTTCTAATAAGTCGAGTTTCGTTCCAAAGGACAAGCTATTTTATCTAAATCTCGAATTAAACCCCCTTTCAAACTTTTGATTTGATTTGGAAACTACTATGAAAAAAAGAAAGCAATACTAATAGACTAATGAGAATGAAATCAAGATGAGAAGAAGAATCTAGGGTTTTCGATTTCACCACATAAATGGACTACTTAAAACATGCATTAATTAACAAATCCCTTTTCTCATGTATAACTCAAAATCTAACATAATAAACTATTTAGATTTCGGAATATATTCTTTAATAACACAATTCAAAATCAAGATTGTATGATTGACTACCATATAAAACTAATTTCCTACACTATCATTCAAGATCTAAAAGGCATATCTCATCTAATAAATCAATAAAAGCATGAAATATCTAATTATAATACATGAATGATAATAAGGTTATAGAATCAACATGAAATGACAAACAATAGGCATTGAAGCTCAAAATAAGGATTCATTGATTTATAACATATCTCAAAATAAGTCCAAATATGGGTTTCCTCTACACCCTAGATACAAAGTTTAGCTACTCATGGAATCTAAAATAATATTCATTGAATTCATAAAATAAATGGAATTACAAAAGATTAATGGAAAGAAATCACCAAGAATGTTCACAATCCATACTCCCATGTATCTCCATTTTGATGTCCAATTTAAGCACCAAGTATATCAAGAATATTGCCCAATTCAAAACTCCAAATAATAGCTTTTTTTAGAAGATGAAAGAAGAGAAATTTAGAAAAGAGATAGAAGAAGAAGAGATTTTAGAGAAGAAGGTATGGAGAAATTAAAAGGTTAGAAGAAGAAATTAGAAGAAGAAAGAAAATGTAGAGAAGATATGAAGGTGGTAGAAGAAAAGAATGGTGGCTAGGGTTTTTAGTTGAGAAGAGGTAGAGAGAAAAGGAGGCTAAGAGAGGATTGAGAGGGTTTGCAAGTCTAGAGAGAAATGAAAGAGGTAGAGATTTATTTATAGATGGGTTGATGGCTAGGGTTTTAGGAGTTAATTGGGAGAAAATGGGAGAAAGAAGGTTAAAATAGGAAGTTAGAGTTGCTTTCTACTCAAGAAATGATTTCTTATTGGTTGAACATAAAGTGAGACAAAAAGGAGGGGCATTTCTGTAAATTCAAGGACTTAAAAGTGGGAAAAGAGGGGACCACATGTTGCTGTCCGGTTTGTGCATTAAGGGCGTGCCACGTCACCTTGTTGTGTCCCATTAGTCAACAAAATTTGACCCAGCTTTGACTTTGATTTATTCCTTCGTCCGGACTCCGATTTGACTTCCGTTTTCTCCTACGGACTCGTCTCGACCTCTACTTTTCAACCATGCACTAACCTTGGCCAAATTTCCAGAATTTCCTTGACTCCAAATGACCAAAATACCCTTTATGCATCTTTTTCTCATTTTTAACCGTTTTTCACACCTAACTCTGCAAAAAGACACCTAATTAAGAAAACCAACCATTTTATTACAATAAAGACTCGAAACAGACTAACTCGGCTAATTTAAACGACTCTGATGGAACATTTTCATGACCCATCACTGGTTCACCGGACGATCGTCGATCGACCACAGGATCATGTGTGTTTCTTGGTCCAAACCTGATTATGTGGGCCTCCAAAAATCAGCCCACAGTGGCCCGCTCCTCGACCGAAGCAGAATATAGGGCAGTGGCCCATACGTGTGCTGATGTGTGCTGATATAATTTGGTTACAAATTTTATTAAAAGAGTTGGGTTTTTCTTCTACACACACCCCCATCATTCACTGTGATAATATAAGCACCACCTATTTGGCTGTAAATCCAATCCTTCATTCTCGCACTAGACATGCATCTATCGATTTTCATTTTGTTCGAGAACAAGTCACAAATGGAAAAATTCGTGTTCACTACTTGCCGGGTGAATCTCAAATTGCTGATTTATTTACAAAAGAACTCTCCTCCTCTCGTTTTCATGACTTAAGCTTCAAGCTCTCACTGGTCAACCGTCGTTCAGCTTGAGGGGAGGGCTGTAAATCAATATGTAATCAAGCACTAATACTTTTGTTTATTTCTTTAGTTATGTAACAAGGTCATAACTGTAATTGCACATCTTTTGTATATTCTATAAATACAATGGTATCTGCCCTAGTTAGGGCATCTCGACTCAATATTGTTTGCAAGCTCCTCCAGAGAAGGTAGTTGGAGCTGTCAAATCGAATGGATATGAGATTTGAGATGTTAGTGAGAGAAGGAAGAGTGGAAACAGAGGAGGAGGATAAGGTAGGGTAAGAAATGAATGTGGTTGAAGGAGTATGGGTAGTTGAGTCGGCCATTAAAACAGAGAAAGAGGGTGAAGAGAAGAAGATGAAGAAGAAAAGAAGGAGGAGAAGAAGAAAGTTGGCACTGAAAACCAAAAGAAAAATTAGAGAGAGATGGCTCTTGATACAATGTGAATTTGTGAAGTCAAGATACCCTAAAATGTAGGGTATGAGATGTATTTATAGAAGAAGTAAAAGGATTACAATTACATGAGTACCCTTATCAATAAAGATAAATAATGTCTATACTTTTATACTAATAGTATGTTCCTATTGTATATTTGTCTTTGAAATAAGTATTGTGTATGAAAATAATTCAAGGTGTACGGGAACAAAAATAGCATCCCAAAGAGGTAGGTATACCCCATGATTGATAGTTAGATTACTGAGTTATAAACGTACTATCCCAAATTGAAGTGTTGTGCTATTGTAATGATTAAAAACTATACTAATAAACATTGTAGAATACGATTGCTCCCCTGAGCTCAAAATGTAGCTTGGATTGCAAGTGATTATTGTTCTTCCAAAGTCAGAAGTCTTTGCCTTTCATAGTCATATTTCCCAATTGTAATTCAACATGTGTGATTATATACGTGTTCTTGATCATTTTCTTTAATCATGAATTAGTAAACTAGAGCAATGTATTTGAGTGCTAATTGTTTGCTAGTATTCGAGATAAAAAGAAAATCTCTTTAATGATATTTATGATAAATGCAGTCATTTTTTCACTTTGAAGTTTTCTAAGGTGCTGTTTGTTTTTTTTATAAATTCAGATCTGAAATCTGAATATGTCGCCATTTCAGATTTCAGCCGTTTGTTTTTAATTTTTAACAAAATCTGAAAACTTTGCTGAATTACGCCATTGTCTGAATAGGCTGAAAAAAAGCCCCTTTATTTCAGACTTCACAACAAGTCTGAAATGAAACAACAAAGTCTGAAATGTCTAAAATGACTTTTATAGGCCTATCATTTGGAAAAAGAAATTCACAAAACAACCACCACCACCAACACAAAACAACCACCATCACCGGCAGAAAACAACCGCCCCCACCACCACCACTAGGACCACAAATACACCACAACCGACCACCAGGACTACAAACCACCATGAAGACCACCACATAAAGAACTCCACGAGAACCACCACGAACCCACCATAGAAAGGTCTGCAAAACCCTCGCCATATCCAGCGAGGGTTTAGGTTGTTTGGGGCGATTTTGAAGGAATCAACTGCTTTTTTCGTATAAATCAGGGAATCTTCATATTTGAAACTCAATAACCCCCATCTGTTAATCTACTTCTCTATGAACCCTCGCTGGATCATCAGTCGTATAGACACAGAGTACAACACAGTCGTTGGAGAGGGATAGAGAGGGAGAGAGAGGGGGAGACATAGAGAGTACAACAGCAACAGAACCAGTCATTTGGGGAGGGAGAGAGAACCAACCGTTTGGGGAGGGAGAGAAAGAACCAACCGTTTTAGGGTTTTTGGTGGAGAGAGCAGGAAAGAGACGGAAAAAGTAAAATGCAATTTACATTTTTTTTTTGTTAAAAAGTTGAATAAGGGTAGAAGGGTCAAAAAGTCAATTTCAGACATAATATTTAAGATTGAAAAACAAACATGCTTACTTCATAAACTATTCATTCAATTCAGATTCAGCCAATTAAGTTCAGCCAATTCAGATTCAGCCAATTCAGATTCAGACATAAAAAAAAAACAAACAGCACCTAAAGTCAATACATTTTAACAAGTATTCTGAAACTCCAGTCTAACAAATTTTATTTGTTACTGTTTAATATCACATCTACTCATATCTTATGGGTGTGCAAGTGTTCACCTTCAGTGGTCCTCCAAATATATCTTATAGACAAGCTTACTAAATAGAACAAGTCTAACATTCAATCGAAGCTTTCACCATCTTTGACGGTGAGTCGTAAAACTATAGAGTTGTGGATGAGGATATTCCACTCACCACCTTCTTGAATATGTATTATCTATTTTCTGATCAAGTTTAAAAGTCATATTCAACTTGTCAACCGAGCCAATCAACAATATTGGCATCAGAAGATTCAAAGTTCCAGTCCTCAAAACAGGGGAGCTCAAATTGTTGAGCCTTTAAGCATTTAACGAAAAATTTATGAAAAAGACACCTGTTATTCGTTCAGACTTTTTTACTAGATTTTTTTTGTTCCGGACTTCCAAAGATCTCATAACTTCTAAAGTGTTCTGGCACATAAATGTTCACAACTTTAAAGGTTCAGAAACTTTAAAGTTTGAAACTTTTAAAAGTCCGGGACATTAAAGTTTTTAATCATTAAGTTCGGAAACCTTTTTATTAAAAACTTCGAAAATCAGGAATTTTTTTGTTAAAATCAAATTATATTATGTCAAAGCTTAGCCGTCCAAACTAATGTTTGATCTTACAATGAACGTTATATTATTTTAAGAGCTAAACTTAATTTTAGAATGAAAGCTCAGGACGTTCCCATATTACTAGCTATAATATTCCAATAAATAAAGTTTAATTTCCATGTACAAAGTATTATTTTAGAATTTAAGAAGAAAATAAAAAAGTAGGCTCCCAAAATAAATACTAAACACATAGACGTCTTCGACTCGCGTAAAAACATTTTTAGGTACTCCCAAAGTAGAATTCAAAGATCCACCTGTTTAGGTGGATCTTTGAATTTGACTAATTTATGAGTAATTTTGTCTCGGAAAGTCCTTGGACCAGATCTTTAATTAAAAGTTCTTAATTTTTCATAAAAAATGAATAACGCGTTCTTTTAAAATTCTTAAGAAAATATCTGAATGAATAACACGAAACTTTAAAGTTCTTAAATAAAGGTCTGAACCAATAACACAAAACTTCGAAGCTCTTAAAAAAAGGCCGAAACCAATAACGCCAAACTTCAAAGGTCTTAAGAACTTTGAAGATCTGTTAAAAGGTCTGAACGAATAACTCCCACACCAAGAGAGTCTGGTAAATTTATCATTTAATTGAATTCATTAACTTTTAACACATTAGTTTTCTTTCATCTCTAAGAATATGTTTAATAACTAACCCTTAGCTCTCTGATGAGCTCTTCGAGAGTACTGAAATAGACGTAGGCTCATGACTCTTGAAAGTGAATATCGCTCGCAATGGCCGCCCTGATAGTTCAACGAAAAATTTCCTATGCGAAGACCAGGTTATAACTTTTAACTTGAAAGGTTGAAACGAAAAAAACAAGCACAAAGCATCGTATTAATAGGAATTAAATCGCTAATAATCCGAAGTGTTTCAATCTTAATCCTACAAGGGTTTAGATTGTGGTTCAGGTGGTCGAGCTCACACACTGTTCGCCCCCACACTGTTTTCCCAGCCCTCACTACAGATATCAACATTGAGCAGAAAAGGGTGGTAACAAAACAGTGGTCGCTACTACCATTAGTGGGACTCTCTAGTCTGTTTTTCCAACCAACAAAATTATATTTCAAGTGAAGTAATTACATCAAAATTATATTTCAAGAGAAGTTGATGTTCTGTTAACCTAGCTAACTTAGAGAGTGAGACAGACATAAACAAAATGAAAAGAGTTCGGTTGATTGGACAATCGCTTGATCTGATTTACAATCCAAAAAGATGTCCACTGCAATGTAGTGTCTTTCTCCTGCAACATGACAAGTAAGACTGTGGGCTCACCACCAAAAAGTGCCAAAGATATAGCCTTGTGAGCCGCCATGACTTCTCCTTCGTCTATTAATCTACATTTGATCGAGTTTTTTTCGCCGCCTGAGTTTCTAGAGAGAGAGAGAGAGTGAAATATTTTTTTTTTCATGGTCTGCGACTTGTCGGAGAAGAGAAAGAGTGGTGGGGAGAGAGAAGATGAGGTGGAGAGAGAGAAGTGAGGTGGAGAGAGAGAGAGCTGAGGTGGAGAAGCTATTTTGCTTTCCCCAAAATAAAATTGTCAAACAAAATTGACCAATTTTTGACCAAGTCTTCACACCCCGGAAACTATTTTGCTTTTCCCAAAGCGCTGGCTTTACTTAAATTTTCTTCCCTTACTTAAAAAGAAAAGATTTTCTTGAGCTTACACAAAAATACTGTTTATGGAACTTACCTAATTTTTTTATATTCTTTAACTTAAAAAGAAAAGATTATCTAATTTTACATAAGATATAAATCTTTAACGGGAGCATTTCTTCTCTTACTTAGGAACTTACCTAAATTTATTTTTACATGAAATTTTCTAAACTTACAAAAAAATTATTCTCCAACTTCAGTATTTTATATTTTCTAGATAAGATATACGACTTTAATAGGAATATAATTATTTAAAGAAAAGAAGGAAAAAAAAAAGTGACGGGCTCAACCCGGGCTTTTATCGGACCGGGCTTAGCCCGTCGGGCCAGGAATAGAGGCCCAACCCAGGCCCGGAACAAGCCCGGGTTGACCTGGCCCGTTTTTCGTACGGGCCAGGCC
>BEHA01000191.1:1092793-1102958 GCA_002897215.1 Eschscholzia californica subsp. californica
GGGGGGGGTGCTTAAAAAGTTTGAAATTTACCTCTATTTAGTGACATTTGTAAAACCACCTCTTGTTGAAGCGAAATTGTTAGGGCAACCAAAAGTCAAAGCCGACTCTCAACAGAATAAAAAGTCGACATCTTTGATTTGAGGGTTAACTCTTTTGAGATTTGCGTATAAGATCCTGGTAAAATTTAAACTCTTGATTTTGTTTTCGATCCCAAATTTGTCCACATTTTCGGTGGTTTTATCATCACATTGTTGTTGTAGGCAGCTGCAGGGGTTTTATCAACATATACGGAGATCGTGTGAGTGCCTTTGCATTAGACTGTCGTGAGAGGTGTAATTCAGGTGGTTGAGCTCTCCGCTCTTATTAAGGTTGGAGCTCTTTTTTATTTTATTTATTTATTTTTTGGAAGTCGACTACGATCTACGTAAGTCGTTACATTTGGCATTTGATACATCATAGATGTGATAAGCTCGATAACCACCCACTCAAACTCTGACAAGACCGGGCCTTATAACCCAACTAGACAATTGCCTAAAGGCCAACTACATTATTTATACTCTAATAATTCCAATTCGAATAACCAAAGATTCCACCTTCTTTGGGATTCGAATCTGGGACCTCCAAGACTTTTGGGAGTTTATGTCAATACCTTGGAACCGCTTGGGCTACCTATTGTTGACTGGTTGGAGCTGTTATTAATGCCTCTAATTTGTATGGATACTTGGTTCACTCTTTTTTTTTTTTTGTGATGGATGATAGCTATTACATTCAAACAATTTGTTTTGTGATGGATAATGGTCCCATGATCAATGAAGAAGTAAATTCCGGAGTATGGTTAAATTGACTTTACCTCAATCATTTGGATATGACTTCAAGAAACATAAGATAAATATTGTTACTTCACTTTAATATTTATACGTAAAATATAAACTTTTGTGCGAAATAACTTTTGCGTTTCAGTGCTACATTTGTATCGTTTTTTTTTTCTTTATTATCATTTGTACTTTTGTCTCTTTTTCAGTTGTTATGAATTTGTTCACTGACATTATTATTTTGGAGATTGGGGTAAAGAAGAACTGATTCTAATGTAAGAATTATATGTTCCTTAGTTATGACTTCATGGCTGAATTAAGATCGTTGTTGTGTCTTGAAAACAATTTGGATTTTGAATTCTATGATGCTTTGATGTAGGGAGTAGCCGAGTAGGGGTATTTGATTTAGCCTGACCTCCATTACCATACCTTGTCGCAAACTTTATCCGCTGTTATACCAGTACATGCTAAGATGTTTACTGGATTTTTTTCTCTCTGGTTCATCGAGTCATGGTAGTAAAGAAGGAGACACATTGGTTGCCCAATGTTAGTACTAAAAGTCGCGGAAGCTATCAAACCTATCCTAGAAATTGATCCGACTACGAAAATTAATCCAGAAGTTATACCAAAATTAAATATGCAAACAGAATTTAACGAAGTTCGGCTTTAAAGCCTACGTCCTCGGGCGAACAAGAAATCTTTATTGAAGGATAGATGAAGACGACTCACACAACCCGCAAATTCGTCCCAAGATGGTACCGTAAATAGAAATCAACCTTCTATACTAAATCTTCGACGACCGAGAAATTAAACACCGCTCAAAACTATGAACAAAATTTCTCTCTTACTTGCTCTCACTCTATCTAGCTCTCTATTGAATTGAGCTCTTGAGTTGTTGTTGAGTTGTTTGTTGATGTTGATGTGGTTTCAAAGCACTCAAGTCCTCTATTTAAATATTAGTATAAGCCGACCATCTCCAAATTGGATGCTCACCACCGACTTCAATTTTTGGAAACCAAAACCGCCTTGAGTTATTGGAAACTGCCTATATGCATCCAAACTAAACCACCTATAAGCAATTGCTAAACCGCCTGTATCCATCATATTAGAAACTTTAGAAACTGCCTATTACAATTCTCCACTTCCACCTCGTACACAATTTGATATACTTCAAATTTTGGACGAACACCAGGATACTCCTTGTAAGATATATCTGCTTCTTGTAGCTTCATCCGGCTGCACCATATGACCATGGTTGCTTACGTACCCTTTTACAGGATCAAGCCTACCGTAGTTCTACCAACCCTTCACATAAAGTTTACCTTGTCGCCATTACGTCCTTTCGGGCAACTTAACACGAGCCGATTTGCAGCAATTCCAGACAATGCTGAAATTTGCTACACGTCACCACTTTAGTCGACATGTCCGCGGGATTCTAATCTGTGTGTACCTTCATGAGAGAAACATCACCTTCCTCTATGACATCTCGTACAAAGTGATACCTAGCATCGATATGCTTAGTGCGAGCATGATGAACCTGATTCTTCGCCAAGTGGATTGCACTTTGACTATCACACCATACATCTACGCACTCCTGCTTAATCCCTAGATCATCCAGAAGACCCCACAACCACAATGCTTCCTTCACACCCTCGGCCATAGTCATATACTCGGCCTCCGTAGTAGATAATGCAACTGTAGATTGTAACATCGATCGCCAACTAACTGGAGCACCATGTACCCTAAATACATAACCAGTAGTAGATCGTCTTCTATTTAAATCGCCAGCATAATCCGAGTCAACATAACCGCTTACTTGACATGTGTCTCCACCAAAGCACAAACCCGTATCAATGGTACCCTTCAAGTACCTCAAGACCCACTTCACAGCTTCCCAATGTATCTTCCCCGGGTTTGCCATAAACCTGCTAACCACACTGACCGCCTGTGAAATATCTGGACGAGTACACACCATAGCGTACATCAAACTGCCAACTCCACTAGCATACGGTACACGATCCATATGATCCTTCTCCACCGTAGTAGTGGGAGATTGTTTTCCCGAGAGCCTGAAGTGTGGTGCCAAAGGTGTTGACACCGCCTTCGCATTCTGCATCCCGAACCGAGAAACTACTCGTTCGATGTAACCTTTCTGATTCAAGTACAGTTTCTTACTGGGCCGCTCTCTCTTAATCTCCATTCCCAGTATCTTCTTTGCAGCGCCCATGTCTTTCATCTCAAACTCTTGACTGAGATGAGATTTCAACTTATCTATCTCCACCATGCTTCGAGAAGCAATAAGCATGTCATCCACATATAAAAGGAGATAAATAAAGTCACTTTCGCGAAGCTTCTTGATGTATATACAACAATCGTAGTCACTTCTGCGAAAACCATGCTTTAGCATGAAAAAATCACCGTGCAAGAAGGCGGTTTTAACATCGAGTTGTTCCAGCTCAAGATCACTGTGAGCAACAATACTCAATAGCACCCGAATAGAAGTATGTTTCACGACCGGTGAGAAAATCTCATTGTAGTCGACCCCTTCTTTCTGTGCATAACCCTTGGCCACTAGTCTGGCCTTATACCTTGTACCCTTGATTTCGGAAGAATCCTCTTTCTACTTGTACACCCATTTACAACCAATAACAGACTTACCTTCGGGCAATGGGACAACTTCTCATGTCTTGTTCTTGTGAAGAGACTCCATCTCTTCTTGCATAGCAACCAACCAACTCTCTCTTTCCGCCGCGGTGATAGCTTGTTTGAAGGTGACCGGCTCGTCGTCTTCCACCGAGAGTGCATATTCAACAAGATTTGCCTGCCCATAATGCCAAAGAGGTTTGTCTGACCCTAACCTCTGTACCGGCTTATATAACCGTTTCGGCCTAGTGTGTACCGAAACATCCTGCTGTTGTTGTTGTAAAACTTGTGTACCTTCCCCTTGAACCTCCTCATGATCGGGTTCATCAATTTTCTCATCCTGAGTATTATCCTAATGCAACACCTGATCATGATTCCTGGAAACCCGTTGGTCTTCGGGTTCTACTTCCACTACTTGAGCTTTAGTAGACCCAACATCACCACAACTAGGCACCGTAGCTTTCGCCATAGCTACAATAGATGACTCATCAAACACCACATCTCTGCTGATTACAAACTTCTTGTCTTCCGTACACCGTAGCCGATAACCCTTGACTCCTGTAGCATATCCTAAGAAAATTGCCTTCTTTGCTCTATTGTCAAGTTTGTTACCTTTAACATGGTAATAGGCCGTACAACCGAAAACCTTAAGTCTCCCGTAATCTGCATGTTCACCTGACCACACCTCGTAAGGTATGCCACCATCTAAAGAAGAATATGGAGACCTGTTCACAATATAACAAGCTGTAGCAAAAGATTCTGCCCACCATTCTACGCCTAATCCCGAATTGGAGCGCATACATCTAGCCTTCTCAAGTAGTGTATGATTCATTCTCTCTGCGACTCCATTCTGTTGAGGTGTGTTTACTACTGTCCAGTGCCTCACAATGCCTTCCTGATTCCAAAACTCCTTGAATGCCCCATCCGTGTACTCGGTCCCATTATCCTATCTTAACGTCTTCAACTTTCGACCAGTTTTGTTCTCAACCATTGCTCTCAACACCAGGAATGTGTTGAATACCTCATTCTTATGCTTTAGAAAATAAAGCCAGACAAATCTCGAATGATCATCAACGAATGTAACAAAATACTTGGAACCACCCTTGGAAGGTAACTTTGCCGGTCACCAGACATCGGTATGTACGTAGTTTAATACCTCTTTGCTCCTGTGCTTGCTTGTAGAGAACGTCACCATGTGTGCCTTCCCGAACACACAATGCTCACAAAACTCCATGCAAGGCTTCTTCATGTCCTTCAACAAGCCTTTCCCGCACATCAAAGATAGACCCTTTTCTGACATATGCCCAAGGCGCATATGCCAAAGCCTCGTACTAGCCGTTGGATCCCTTCCACTGATTCCTACTGCTACATCTCCCGTAATTGTTGTTCCCAAAAGTTTGTATAAATTACCGTAACGAGTACCTCTCATTACCACCAAAGAACCCTTAACGACTTTTATGGAGCCATTCTCTATAAATATCTTACAGCCAATCCGCTCCAACACACCGAGGGAAATTAAATTTTTCAGCAAATCGGGTATGTGTCTTACGTCCGTCAATGTTCTCACCACTCCATCGTGTATCTTGATCCGTATTGTTCCGAGTCCCACAGTTTTACATATACTATCATCAGCCAGTATAACTGTACCACCATCTATACTCCTATAGGTAGTAAACCACTCCCTATTTGGACACATATGGTGTGACGTCCCTGAATCAAGCATCCACTTATCGGAGATCTTCTCAGACACCTCTGTCACCGAGAAACATTCGTCAGGGTCTTCTGACACATATCCCGCCTCTTGCATCTCTTGTTTCCCCTTGTAGTCTTCGTTCTTTTGCTTCAACTTTCTCTTTGGACAAGCCGCTTTAAAGTGGCCAAGCTCACCACAACTAAAACACGTTTTCTTGAATGAGCCTTTAGATTTGGACTAGATTTCCCGCCCTTTCCCTTTCCCCTTTCATTACTCCTCCCCCTCGTTACAAACAACCCTTGTGTTTGATCCTTGTCTACTCCATCCGACGCCATACTGCTAGTAGCAACCTTACGAAGGTCGTCCGGTAATAGCGAATTTCTCGTCTCTTCCATGCTTAGACTATCACCAACAAGCATCAAAGTTTGAACAAGGTTTTCATAGGATTTTCGCAATGAAAGTAACAATATGAGGGTTTGGTCCTCATCCTCAACCTTAACATCAATATCCTTCAAATCTGAGATAATCCTATCAAACCTATTCACATATTCCTGAATAGAAGAACCCTCTTCCATTCTACATGTGAATAATTTGGATTTTAAGTAGACCCGATTCGTTAAAGTTTTCTTCATGAAACTGCTTTCTAGCTTTAACCACACACTCGCCGCCGTTGTTTCTCCGTCTACTAGAAACGCCACGTCCCTCTCAAGACACAACATAATGGTTGCCCGTGCTTCGAGATCTAACTCCTCCCAATCCTCATCTGACATATCTCCTGGTTTCTTTCCCGTCAACGTCTTGTGTAATTTCTGCGAGATTAACAGATTCTTCATCTGCATCCGCCAATTAGAAAAATCGTTTTTCTCATTGAACTTCTCTATCTCATATTTCCCTGCTTTGACCGTACCACTTCTCGATCCCATCTTCTCTTCGTTCAATCTCAACAAGGCTCTGGTACCAATTGTTAGTACCAAAAGTCGCGGAAGCCATCGAACCTATCCTAGAATTGATCCGACTACGAAAATTAATTGAGAAGCTATGCCAAAATTAAATATGCATACAGAATTTAACGAGGTTCGGCTTTAAAGCCTACGTCCTCGGGCGAACAAGAAATCTTTATTGAAGGATAGATGAAGACGACTCACACAACCCGCAAATTCCCAACCTAACCACAGAAATAAACATAACTTCAGATATTACTATACATGTATTTATATCTAAGATCGTCGCTCTATTTTCTCTACTGCAAAATTGAATCCGAATCGAGGTCTAAAATTGACTCGACAAAGACTTCAAAATTGTTTTTCTTTATTTTGTCTGACTCATCAAAATGAATAATTCGGGTTGATTGTACACCCATTTGGTTCAGACAATTCATTGTCAAGCGAAACAGATTTGAAAATTGAGAAACAATAAGTACAAACAAGAGATAGAACTAAAATCAGAGTCCATGATATCACAACTCATATATATATTTTCTCCTTACTTACAAAAAAAACTTAACCCAAAGTAATATAAATGTAAATTGAAACTAATCACCTTGCGTTTCATAAGGACGGAATGAAGTTTGATCCATCCGCTAAAATGTGGTAGAAGAGAGCTTTGTCGCTGTTAACTAGCAGAAGACTCTCGGAGAAAGTAGCAACAAAACATTCGGTGCATAAATGTGGAAACGACAAGGGGTTTCCACGTACTTCAAACTTTCTCCACCTACCCTTCTTCCGATTGTAAGAATAAAAAGACACATTTTTTCTTCCCCACATCTTTATCACAGTTCGGTCCCTCGGATGATGTTAAGATTATCTCGTCATCTGATCCTATGAACTTACAAAACCTAACACCACATTTCTTTTCCAAATTAGAAGGCAATGTGACACTACTCGCTTCACTCCATCTTCCATTGTTATTACTAGAAAAACTACCACCGCTACCAATAGACGTCTTGTTGATCTTGTGAAAGTTTGTGTCAGTTGATAGACTATAAGACATAAACAAAAATAAAGAACACAATATTTGACGAGGTTCGGTCGGAGGATCACGACCTACATCCTTGGAGAAAGCCAGAACGACTACATACTTTATTATCCACAACTGTGGTGATTCGTTACAATGATTGATTAGTAAGCGAATGCTTAAACTCCTAGATCCCATCTCTTATTTATAGGGTTTAGAGTTTCCTAATTTCTCCTAACTAAACTAGGAAACAATATAATCTCTACTCAATATTACTATTGAACAGTTACAAGCGATATTCTAAATATATATTCGATGTTGTTGTTGCTGTTGCTGGAGTTGTTGATGTTGTTGTTGCTGTTACTGGAGTTGTTGCTATTGTTGTTGCTGTTGCTGGAGTTGTTTCTAGAGCTGTTGTTGTTGTTGTTGTTGCTGTTGTTGTTGTTGTTGTTGTTGTTCTTCCATCAGCGGTGTCGAAGATGGTATAAGAGGTTGTGAATATGGTGGTGGTGTATAAGAAGATGGAGGTGATGGTGAATATGGTGGTGAGTACGGTGGTGGTGTATATGAGGACGGAGGTGGTGTATAAGAGTACGGAGGTGGTGTATAAGAGTACGGAGGTGGTGTATAAGATGATGGAGGTGATGGTGAGTATGGTGGTGAGTACGATGGTTGTGTATACGAGGACGGAGGTGGTGTATAAGAGTAGTATGAATGTGAAGTTGTATAAGACAATGGTGGGGGTGGTGACGGTGATGATGAATACGGTGGTGAATTCGGCGGTGGTGAATGATTAGAGTACGGAGGTGGTGACGGTTGGTATTGACGAGGGGGCGGTTGTGGAGGGTTTTCTCGTACGATTTCTCCCGGATTCCAATGATAATTGTACGAGTCGTTATTCGCATATAAACATGATGAACACGAGCATTGATTTGTTATCTCTTGATGAGTATAATCTGATTGAATATAATCATCTTGACGAATAGAATACGATTGATACGGATTTAACTGGTCTGGAAAAAAAATTTCCTGAATCATTAGCCCAAAATTTTGGTGGCTCTGAATACCACATGATGTAGACGCAGCGGAATTAAAATAAGAACAATAAAATAAACAAAGAACTGTAAAGAAAACGATAAATAAACTCAAACTTAATTAACTTCAATGGTTTTTCTCTTCCATATGAATGTAAACAAAGATTGGACCTCCTTTTATAGACTACTAAACTTCCCTAGATAGACACAAACTAGACTTTCCAAAATAACAGAAATACCTAAAACTTCCTAAACCTAGATTCATTATGAATCATTCTAAATTAGGACTCTTCTAGACCGGCCGACTAGGCCGCGGGCGCGCGGGTTTGCGGGCCTGTTCCGTATGTGCCTGCATCAACTTCTCGATCCCATCTTCTCTTCGTTCAATCTCAACAAGGCTCTGATACCAATTGTTAGTACTAAAAGTCACGGAAGCTATCGAACCTATCCTAAAAATTGATCTGATTATGAAAATTAATCGAAAAACTAAGTCAAAATCTAAATATGCAAACTGAAGTAACGAGGTTCGGCTTAAAGCCTACGTCCTCGGGCGAACAAGAAATATTTATTAAGGATAGATGAAGACGACTCACACAACCCGCAAGTTCGTCTCAAGATGGTACCTTATAGAATTTAACCTTCTATACTAGATCTTCGACCGAGAAATTAAACAACTCACTTGTTGAGTTGTTGTGTTGATGTTGTATTGTTACAAAGCACTCAATTCCTATTTATATATTATTATAAGCCGGTGGGATCTCAATTGCCGACTCTAATTTGAAGCAAAAAAATTGGAAACAATCCAAACCGCCACAAGCCACAAGCAAACCGCCATCCAATTTGTCCACCGACAATCGACTCCCACACATATCTCCTTATCTTGACTTCCTAACCCCGCAGCTAATTTAGTTCCCCTGATAATTATTGGACTCATATGTATCCCTACCAGTATCATCGAAGTACTTATCATTTGAAGAGTACTTCGTCTCATTCTTGCATCATGTTTTTTGGAATTGAATCTTGTTTTCAGAACTTTTCATTAACTAAAATGAAAACTCAATGTTGAAAAGGGGGCTTTTAAACCAAATTTGGGTTTGGGCCCAATATAAAAGTGTGGGTTTGAGTAAATGGTTTACCAAACTAGAAGGGGTAAAAAAGTAAAAGCCTCATGAAATTAATTAAAAGGGTGTAGAGAGTTCTTTTCTTAGTCAAGTTCAAGAACAATCTAGAGAGAGAAAGTAAAAGGAGAATAGTATACAAGAAACTAGAAGAAGAAGACATAGATCTAGTATGAATATTGTGTTTAAGGTAAGAACTAACTTCAATATCTAGTTTAATATTGTGACAAAACTTTGTGTCTCTTGTTTTATGAGATTGTGTAGATCTAAAGAAGCTTTATTATATGAAAGTATGTTGATGTGAATCTTTTGAGTTTATTTGAGTGTATTGAAGTATCTATACCTCTAATCTCCAACAAATTGGTATCAGAGCCATATTAGTTTATCAATTCAAGCTTTTTCAACATTGTTGAGATCTAGGGTTTGTGAAATTTTTGGGGATCTTTTAAGAAAATGTCAAATATGATACAACCTCAAATACCTAGGTTAACTAAAGAGAACTATGAACATTGGTGTATTCAAATGAGTGTATTATTGGGATCTCAAGATTTGTGGGATATTGTTCAAAATGGTTATGTAGAACCAACTCAAGAAGAAGAGAGTTTTATGAATGATGTACAAAAGTGTGTTCTTAAAGACTCAAGAAAGATGGATAAAAAAGCCTTATTTCTTATCTATCAAGGAATTGATAGTCCTACATTTGAAAAAGTGTCCGAAGCAAAATCATCGAAAGAGGCTTGGAATATTCTCAAGAATTCATTTAGAGGAGTTGATAAAGTGATAAAGGTTCGTCTCCAAATTTTGCGTGGTGAATTTGAAAGATTGAGTATGAATGAAGGAGAACTTGTCTCCGATTATGTTTCAAGAGTATTGTCTAATGTTAACGAAATGAAAAGGTGTGGTGAAAAATG
>BEHA01000191.1:1106630-1126015 GCA_002897215.1 Eschscholzia californica subsp. californica
CTTTGTGTCTCTTGTTTTATGAGATTGTGTAGATCTAAAGAAGCTTTATTATATGAAAGTATGTTGATGTGAATCTTTTGAGTTTATTTGAGTGTATTGAAGTATCTATACCTCTAATCTCCAACACTCAAAACATGTCTCTTATCCTTTTCTTGTTCTCTTTACTCCTTCCGAACATCGGCTTAGCTAATGCAGAACCAAAACAAACTCCCAACTGTTCAGTCTTTGCATGTGGAAACATAGGAAGCACCGGTTTCCCCTTCTCCAATATCACCTATACCGAATGTGGTTTATATGCTCTAGACTGCTATGGAGAGACACCTCTAGTCAAACTGGGAGAAAGATCGTACCAAGTTACGAGTATCTTCTACAACAACAGGAAAATTGTTCTTCATGACCCGCTTCTCCAAGATCATTTGAATTCGAGAAACTGCAGTCTCAATTACGATTTCAGATTACCTGCTTTCTCGCCCTCTATTTCTTTTGGGTCCAAATTCAACACCCTCACCTTGTACAAATGTACTGCTGATAATCCTGTTAGTCTTTCTTCTTCTGTATTTTATAATTATACTAGTTGCAAGGACAACTATGTACTATACTACGATTACCCATATCAGCTTCAATCTATTCTGAATGAGAATGATACATCTTTACTGTACAGTTATTCAGCTACCATTAATTGAGACATCTTTTTGCTCTTTTGACTGCTGATTTATCTTTGGAATGGAATGTGTCAGAAGATTGTTTCAATTGTTACAGTGCAAAAGGTCAATGTATAACTAATAAAGCTCGACAGTTCGAATGTGACAAATAGGACAACAGTACAGATATGATCGTAAACGGTAAAGAAAGAAAATAAACTTCTTTTCCCTTCCCCACTGTCATCATCCATGTTAAGTACAAGTTTAGGTAGTCCTGGTAAAATCATAGTCATGATCCATGTGAAAGTTTATGTTAGTTAATAGACTATAATGTTGAGATACGTGTGTAAACACGTGATATAAGAGACGAATCGAGATGAGGAGATCCGACAATCAAGACTATTCCAAGATATTTGAAGATATGTGAAGATCAAGAATATTCAGTTTTATATATTTAGAATATTTCTTGTAATATATCTAATATTATTATTAGATATATTTTATATTGTTTCTTAGTTTAGTTAGGATAAACTAGGAACCATGGTCCTAATTTCTCTATAAATAAGAAAGGGTTCTGATGATTAAATCATTCGATTACTAATCAATTATTGTAACGAATCACCACAATTGTGATTTTTTTTTTGAATAAAGCATGTAGTCATTCTGGCTTTCTCCGAGGATGTAGGTCGTGAATGTCCGACTGAACCTCGTTAAATATGGTGTCCTTTATTTATGTTCATCTATCTCCAATTATCACATTATCGTGAATTTCTACATGGTATCAGAGCCAGGGCGATTGTTATTATCAATGAGAAGAATTCCTCTTCTTCGTGAAGATTGATCCAGACAAGACTAAACCAAAATCAATTTATCCTGGTTTGAATCTCTTGTTCTGATTTCTTCATTTGAACTTCTCAAGTCAAAACCCTAGGTTTGAATTCAGATTCAAAAAAAAAAAAAATCCTCTCTTTCCAACGATTTTCTTTCGTTGTGATTCTACTTTCCAGTCACTTTGTTGATTTGTTCGACTTTTACAAAATTCTCTTGTGTTTATTGTTCTCATTTCCAAACCGAGAACACCGGGTAGAAGATGACATTATGTTATCAGTTATGGCTAATGAGGTTTTCTAGAAGAGTGTGAAGAAGGTTTTGGATGTGATTATTTCACTCTTTTCTTCAAGTCGGTCACTTCAAAAGTTTTGTGTTCCGACTTGCGGGAGGGTGTTGCGATACGTGTGTAAACACGTGATATAAGAGACGAATCGAGATGAGGAGATCCGACAATCAAGACTATTCCAAGATATTTGAAGATATGTGAAGATCAAGAATATTCAGTTTCATATATTTAGAATATTTCTTGTAATATATCTAATATTATTATTAGATATATTT
Source organism: Eschscholzia californica subsp. californica (assembly GCA_002897215.1). Classification (NCBI taxonomy): domain Eukaryota; kingdom Viridiplantae; phylum Streptophyta; class Magnoliopsida; order Ranunculales; family Papaveraceae; genus Eschscholzia; species Eschscholzia californica. The sequence continues at coordinate 1,108,664 of BEHA01000191.1, forward strand.
TATATTGTTTCTTAGCTTAGTTAGGATAAACTAGTAACCCTGGTCCTAATTTCTTTATAAATAAGAAAGGGTTCTGAGGATTAAATCATTCGATTACTAATCAATCATTGTAACGAATCACCACAATTGTGGTTAATAAAGCATGTAGTCATTCTGGCTTTCTCCGAGGATGTAGGTCGTGAATGTCCAAGTGAACCTCGTTAAATATGGTGTCCTTTATTTATGTTCATCTATCTCCAATTATCACATTATCGTGAATTTCTACATATAAGACATAAACTAAAATAAAGAACACAATATTTGACGAGGTTCGGTCGGAGGATCACGACCTACATCTTCGGAGAAAGCCAGAACGGCTACATACTTTATTATCCACAATTGTGGTGATTCGTTACAATGATTGCTTAGTAATCGAATGCTTAAACTCCTTGAACCCATCTATTATTTATAGGGTTTAGGGTTTCTTAGTTTCTCCTAACTAAACTAGGAAACAATATAATCTCTACTCAATATTACTATTAAATAGTTACAAGAGATATCCTAAATATATCTTCGATAATATCTTCCAATATCTTGGACTCATCTTGATCGTCGGATCTCTTCATGGTGATCCGTCTCATCTTCATATATCTTGGACGGTTGATATTTGATATCTTCGAATCTCGATTCATCTCGATCCTTATACTCTAACACTCCCCCTCAAGTTGGAATACGGAACTTGTGAAGTATCCAACTTGAAGATTGAACTTGGAAAAGGTGAATGTTTCTCGCATACGATCGGATTCAAAGCTTGAACTTGGACTTCATTTTTTTTTTGTTTAATGTCGAACAAATGATGTTGAATTCTTTGTCTGCAACTTGAACTATAATGTTCTTGTATTTCTTTCGTAAGCTTGAATGACATTCTTGTCTTCTTTTCTTCTTTTATTTCTTTCTTTCTTTCTTTCGGCAAAGATGAGAGAATAACGGAAGTGAATATTGTGCATACAATAGCGATGGAGTGGAGGGATGGGTTGACCCGTAAGGCGCCAATTTAAGAGAAGATCAAACTCGTTTGGATGTTAACGAATTGATTATAACCGGATGGTTACGGTTTGAGAAATATATCATTGTAGACGAAACATGAAGAATTATGATCTAATGATATGTTGATTTCAACCAAAGGAGGAAACAAATCACAACTAAAAAAAACTGAAGCTGGGAAAATTTAAAAAGTGAAGTGATGAAGCTTCATTCCAAGTTAAATTGAGAAGGGAACAACACAAAAGTCGTTGTTATGATCGACAAGCTATCCATTGTCGGAGAGGACAAGGTCACAGATTTAATTCCGGAATAAAATAGACATATTCTATTCGTTGAAAGGTACTTCCGAAAAAATATTTTGGTAAGAAATATAAATCATCATAAATAAAGTACGATATGATAAAGTCACGGGTGAATCTGTAGAAAATTAGATCAAACGAATCCATGTAGTGTCACAAACGCAACGGACATTTGTCATACAAAACAGAAACCGTGGTGAATAAATTGGAAGAAATATTCGCAACAGTATGGAACACTGTTGGAGAAACAGTGACAGTAAAGAAACTGTCACGAATAAAATTTGAAAATTTAAGAACTCTAGCAAAATAACTAGGGCTTCCCGAAATTAGGATTTCTCAAACTCGATTTATGGTTAATATCAAACAGCAGAAAGCACATGTAATGTGTATTAGACTCCTAATCGATGATTTGTATAATCAATATGAATCGAACTCGGACAAGAATCAACCTGCGGTGATTGGTTATAGAGAGAGAGAAAGAGTGATCGGGAGTAATCACAATGGATTAGTCACCAAATCGAAAAGAAAATCTCTGGTTGTTTGTCCAAATCGATGAACTTGGAATTGAAATAAAATAGACCAAGTGATTTGATTGATAAGGGAATCAGGAAAACAATGATTCAATGAAGATGATATTCTTGCATCATGAAATCTGATGAAAATTTTTTAGCTAGATATTTGAAAACTCGAATCCTAACTTCGAACCTTGAACTTGAGAATGTACACATAGATAGTTCACCAATGTATTTCTTTAAAATCTGAACTCTAGGATAATAATACAACGTAGATGAATATAGAACGAATATGAGAGTAGTCATAAGACTAATGTTGGAAGATAAAAATCAAAAATATTGATTGATAAATTAGTCAACAGAGAATTTAGAGATAAGAATGTTGATGATGCCTTAGATTGAAAGGTATAGATGGCAATGCCATGTTGCCCAATCCAAAGAATATTGTTCCTAACAGTAGGGTGGTTCCAATTACGAAGAGCATAAACTCCCTTGCTGCGGAATCATCTATTAAGTTCTTCATGTATGGTAAGACGAGGTGGATGGAAATTGCATGAAGTCGACTTGAATAGGAAAGCTTGATAATGACAAGATAACTTGGAAAAAATAAAAACTTGATAAAGTGATTTATCGATTATCTAGCCACAACGACTAAAATTTTAAGTAGACTCGAACAAATCGACAAAATGATTGAAAAGTAGAATCACGACGCAAGAAAATCGTCGGAAATAGTGGAAGGTAATTTTTTTTTTGATGAAACAGGATTGATGAACTCAGGATAATTTAATCGATCCAAAAAATCGAAAATTTGCGGAAGTTTGATCAGGATTGATTAACCTGCTCTTGGTACCATGTGAAAGTTTATGTTAGTTAATAGACTATAAGACATAAACTAAAATAAAGAACACAATATTTGACGAGGTTCGGTCGGAGGATCACGACCTACATCCTCGGAAAAAGCCAGAACGGCTACATACATTATTATCCACAATTGTGGTGATTCGTTACAATGATTGATTAGTAATCGAATGCTTAAACTCCTAGACCCATCTCTTATTTATAGGGTTTAGGGTTTCCTAGTTTCTCCTAACTAAACAAGGAAATAATATAATCTCTACTCAATATTACTATTAAATAGTTACAAGAGATATCCTAAATATATCTTCGATATCTTTCATATCTTTCAATATCTTGGACTCATCTTGATCGTCAGATCTCTTCATGTCGATCCGTCTCATCTTAATATATATCTTGGACGGTTGACATTTAATATCTTCGGATCTCGATTCATCTCGATCCTTATACTTTAACGATCCAAAGCTAATCAGTTTACTCATTTCATGAAAGCTGCAGGTTCGCCAGGTCGTGCAAAGAGCAATATCAAAATGAAACTTCAAATAGGTAAATACTCAAAAAATTCTTTCCCCTTGACTACAATCTTTAAAAATGACATGTTTGGTTATACTTACTTAATTACATCTATTATTCTGTGACAGGAATAGGAGTGGGTGGAACTCAAGTTACAGAAGTCATATTCATTTTGGTAATCTTGGGCTTCAGAAAGATGGGAGATGCTAGAGTAATAAAAGATTTTGACAAAAGAAAGTTCTCAGCTTATGTGGCAGTTGTGATATTCATCTCTCAACGGCCTAAATTTGGTCAAAGTTTCAAACCACAACCGCCATATCAGCTGGGAACTATCTTTTGTCAAAATCTTTTGTAATTTTAGCATTTCCCCAGAAAGATACCCTCATGTAAGAAGGAAAACAATAATGACCAAAACCTGGATTTCTTCTTCAGAAATAATGGATCCTTTGCTCCTAAGAGATATCGATACATGGAAGTCGATAAAATGACTGATTCCTTCAAAGAAAAACTTGGCCAAAGAGGTTATGGTTCTGTTTTCAAAGGACAATTTCAGGACGACCGTTTGGTGGCAGTTAAGGTTTTGTTTGTTAAATCGACAGTAAATAGCGGAGAAAATTTCTTAAATGAGGTTACAAGCATTAACAGAACTTCCCACATTAATATGGTGAGTACTAGGCTTCTGTTGTGAGAAAGATAAACGAGCTCTAATATATGAATATGCCCAATGGTTCTCTTGATAAATTCATTTACTATTACGGGTCTTCGACCCATGTGACCAACCGGGCAACACTATAGTCGACCCAAGTCGACCCATGCACACATGCACACAAGATCCCAGCCGGCTTCACCAAAGATCACAACAACCTTAGATTTGATACAACCCTATTGTATCTTTATTTATCTTTAGTTTATGTTTATCCTTATCTCCTCATGTATACCTATATATACATCATTTTGTAACCCTAATATACACAGAGAAATACAATCAAAGTTACTCTCTAATCATTTACTTAGCTTTCTCCCGACACCGATTCTTCGTGGTATCTCTCCCCATGAAAAATTACTTGGTGCACCGCCTTCCTTCCCCACATTCGTGTATTTGGTTGCTTATGCTTTGCCCGCACACATTCTCCTACTACAAAGTTAGACCCTCGAGCCAATCTGACAATTTTCGTGGGGTATCCACATGGACAAAAAGGTTATAAACTTTTTGATTTACGATCACATTGTATTATCATTTCTCGTGATGTCATTTTTCACGAATCACCCTTTCCAATGATTTCACAACCCTCTAGACCTATTGGACATCAACCCCCGACTCCATTTTTATCAATTGAGGACGATGGTTCCTTTCTTTTCCCTGCGCACACTCATTCGATCACTCCCACGACTGGAACACCCGTGGTCTCTGACCAGTCCGATGTGCCTACAGAACCTCCGGATGCCACTGTTGGGCCCTCAGGAGCGGCGCCCACAGAACCTCCGGATGCCACTGATGGGCCCTCTTTCAGGCACCCTGTTCCTTGCGTCACGAGGACCTACTGCTTTCTCCCCTTCATCCGTTTCTGCAGGCACCCCATCTCCTTCAGACGCTACTTCTCACGACAACTTGGATGCTTTTCCAATTGTCCCTGCACCACAAGGTGACACGGAAGCTTCTCCTCCGCTCGATATTTCAGACGACTACATTTGCACTACTAAAGCATTTCCATTTCCCAGTACCACATCACATGTACGTTATCCGTTATCTCAATCACTCTTGGCCACTCATCTCTCCACGACCCATAAGATCTTTCTAGCCTCGGTTTTATCCGAAAATGAACCCTCCTCATTTTCTCAAGCAATGAAGTTTCCCCATTAGAGAGACGCCATGACCAAAGAAATTCAAGCTTTGGAATCTAATAAAACATGGTCACTTGTTCCCCTTCCACAAGACAAACAACCGATTGGTTGCAAATGGGTGTATAAGATCAAATTTAAACCTGACGAGTTCATTATTCGATATAAAGCTCGTCTTGTTGCAAAAGGTTATACGCAAATCGAAGGCCTAGACTATCATGACACGTTTGCTCCGGTTGCTAAACTCGTAACCGTTCGTGTACTACTATCTATTGCGGCTATTCAAAATTGGCCCCTCCATTAACTTGATGTGAATAACGCCTTTCCACAAGGTGACTTGGACGAAGAAGTCTTTATGAAATTACCACCTGGTTATTCTGTTCAGGGGGAGAAACGTGTATGTCGGCTACATAAGTCCATTTATGGCCTTAAACAAGCTTCCAAACAATGGTTTTCCAAATTCTCCTCCGCCCTCGTTCATAAAGGATTTATTCAATCGCTTTCCGATTACTCATTATTTTCTTCTTCCAAATCCAATATCATTATTCATGTTCTCGTCTATGTAGACGACATTATCATTACAGGGAATAATGAATTGGCAATTTTAAAACTAAAATCTTTTTTAGGCAATGTCTTTTCCATTAAAGATCTCGGTAGCCTAAATTATTTCCTAGGCATCGAGGTCTCCCGTTCTTCTTCTGGCATTTTTTTATGTCAACGAGAATACGCTCTTGATATTTTTCAAGACTCGGGCCTCACTGCTGCCTGCCCTTCGCCTTTTCCAATGGAGCAGAAACTTCGTCTCACCTCTACTGATGATACTCCTCTTCCTGATCCAACCATTTATCGCCGATTACTTGGTCGCTTAATCTATCTAACCGTTACTCAACCTGATATCACCTTCGCTGTTAATAATCTTAGTCAGTTCATGCAGAACCCTACTTCCGTCCACTTAGACGCGGCCCATCGTATCCTTCGTTATATGAAAGGTACATTGGACCATGGTATTTTTCTTTCATCATCCAGTTCCCTCCACATCTCTGGTTACTGTGACTCTGACTGGGTTGGTTGCCCATCCTCCCGTCGATCTACGCCAGGTTATTTCACCATGATAGGATCAAGTCCGTTATCATGGAAGTCGAAGAAACAACATACTATTGCTCGTTCTTCTGCTGAGGCAGAATATCGCGCTTTAGCCACTTTAACTTGTGAGCTACAATGGCTTAAATATCTCCTTAAGGATTTAGGATTTGATCACTTATCTCCTATGACAGTTCACTGTGACAACCGTGCGGCTCTTCATATTGCCCACAACCCAGTTTTTCATGAATGAACGAAACATATAGAGATAGACTGTCACCTTGTCCATGAAAAGCTTAAATCAAATCTTATCGCAACAAAGTTTACACCAACGACGAAGCAGCTTGCAGATATCTTTACTAAACCTTTAGGAGCTGACGCATTTTCAAAGACAATTGGCAAGTTGGGCGTTCTTTCTCTTTCCGCTCCAACTTGAGGGGGAGTATTATGGGTCTTCGACCCATGTGACCAACCGGGCAACAATATAGTCGACCCAAGTCGACCCATGCACACATGCACACAAGATACCATCCGGCTTCACCAAAGATCACAACAACCTTAGATTTCATACAACCCCATTGTATCTTTATGTATCTTTAATTTATGTTTATCCTTATCTCCTCATGTATACCTATATATACATCTGATGCAGGCGCATATCGCGTGGGCCCACGTCCACGCGTGCCCACGGCCTAGTCGGCCAGATTAGCTAGGTTCAAGAAGTTTTTATTTTATGGAAGATTCATAATGAATCTTAGTTTAGGAAGTTACATTAATTTAGTGTTTCTATTATTTAGGAAAGACCAGTTTGTGTCTATTTGGGAAAGTCTAGTAATCTATAAAAGGGAGTCCAGTCTTGTTTATTCTTCATATATTGAAGAGAAAAACCATTGAAGTTAATTAAGTTTTAGTTTATTTATCGTTTTCTTTACAGATCTTCGTTTATTTTATTGTTTTCTTTTAATTCCGCTGCGTCTACATCAAGTGGTATTCAGAGCCATCAAAATTCTGGAAAAAAAAATTTGACAAAAAAAAAATAATGATACAACAAAATATCGATGGATACATCTCCTCTTGAATGTTGGAAAAATTTTCCACGTTTATGTTGGGATCCAATTAGAGATACAATTCAATTTTATATGGATCGGAAGGATGAAAGAAAAATTCATCAAGTTTCTAAAATTCCACTCTTCGAAGGTCAATTCCATATAAATTTCTGGATTCAACGCATGGAAAATTGGTTCAAAAATCAAGAAGTTCATGACAAAGATAAAGTTTTTTTGGTTGAACAACATATGTCCGAAAGAATCTACGAAGATTTCAATGAAATGCAATGGAAACTCATTGACCAAGGTAAACAATTCATAGATAATTGGGTTATATTGAAAAACATCCTCAGGTATGATTTTCTTCCTCTCGATGAATATTTCTCATATACGGAAACAAAGATTGAATCAAGTAGACAGTTCTCCAATGTTACTCCGGTCACCGTAATTGATGATATTGAAGGAGAAGTTATTGACACAAACAGAAAAATTCGATCGACGACGAAGAAAGAAGTAGTTTTCCTTCATTGGGCCTAGACCCTAGTCGTGATCGGAAGAATCCATGCCTAGTCGATTATTTGATTCATATGACATTCCGGGAGACGACATCCTTGTTTCGAATCATAAAATTTTACCGCATCAATTATATCTCACATCACCACCGTACTCACCACCATATTCACCATCACCTCCATCTTCTTATTATACACCACCACCACCGTACTATTATTATTCACAACCTCTTAATTCCATTAACCATGAAGAAGTAATAAAAGAAGAAAAAGAAGAGCTTGAACAAGTTGACGAAGTTGATTACAAAGAAGTTGTAGTTAAAGAAGAAGAAGAACAAGAAGAAAAAGAAGCGTACGAGGAAGTTGACGCTGAAGGTATTGACGCAATTACATCATCGGGAACTAAGAATGGTGACTTCTTTTTGGTTGAATTTAACATTCGAGGTAATGATGTATCATACTGCCCTGTTGTTCACTCACATGCAATAGTAATACATGCCTCAACTCTCTTTTACGTGGGCAAAAGGAAGATATCTGCTGAGGTTGGCTCCTACTTGGAGAAGAATGGTATTAAAACTTGGGACTATGATTCCACGAGCTCGGATGTGGTCTTGCTAGCACTTCGCAAGCTTACCTCTGCAGTCAATGAAACTCAAACTAAAGTTTCCAAAGATCATTCTAATGAGGGTGTTTCATAGGAAAGGGTGTTAATGAAGCTGTGGTGAAGACACATGACCTAATATGGGCTGACTCGGGTTCATGTTGCTACGCCGTTTACTCAAAACTGCACCCTAGTCAGGTTCTAACGCAACAGTCACCTTTGGTCCTCGCAAAAGCCCTCAAGCACCATGTTGGGTTGGACGGCTTACACAAAGCACTTGTTCGAAATTGTGCAACTGTTGTACAATATCTTTTTTGGCTATATAAGCAGGTGCAAGAGATTTATGGGGCTTCAGGTTATTTTGTGGAGACAACTAGAACAACTAAAAACAAACATGTAGCACCAATAACACTCACAGAAGTATCTGCCAGTGGTGGGTTGGAGAGTTTCCATGCATCAAAGGAGTGTTTCAAAGGCTTAGGTCTTCTTACTATTTCGTCTGTTGGTCACATGCATCAAATAGCCATTACCAACCAGCACCCGAAACATAGATTAACTCCTTGCGTCCTCTTCGTTGACAAGGTCGATTCCATTGATACCAAGAGAGGAACCCGTGTAGGAGGTACAAATGGTGCTGCCGATAGTATACTTCACCAACTCTTTCATGAGATGTATGGCGTGTCGGCTACACATACTGTGTTTTTCATGGGCGTTCTGCCAATTCAAGAAGATACTCAAAACAATACTCCGATGGTTACAATTTCTGGAACTTTTCATAACTTTATTTGGGAACCTGGTGGTCCGTTCATATTTATCCATTCTCCACACTTTCATTCTTCGTATGATGGTCCAGATGTCGCTACGAGTATTCCAGTTATTATTGAAAGAAGAGAGGCAGGAATCGTGATGGATGCGAAGATGAATTTCAAAGTTCGAATTTTCATAGAGGACAATATGGTATTTGCAATCTTCTTCTTCAAACTACAAGACGACGGACGATGTCGCAACTTATTGGATGTTTATACGTCGGTATTGCTTAGGCGAGAATCATTGGCGCATATTGGTGTCTTTTGGTTTTCATGCACCTTTCGTGCCAAGTGGGAATTACGGATCGTCATGACAAGGTTACTCGTATACGGGTGCATCAAATTTTTTTTCTTCTTCGAAACGGTTCGGGACGAACCATCTGGGGAGCGGGGAGCTGATGCAGGCGCATATAGCGTGGGCCCACGTCCACGCGTGCCCACGGCCTAGTTGGCCAGATTAGCTAGGTTTAGGAAGTTTTTTATTTTATGGAAGATTCATAATGAATCTTAGTTTAGGAAGTTACATTAATTTAGTGTTTCTATTATTTAGGAAAGACCAGTTTGTGTCTATCTGGGAAAGTCTAGTAATCTATAAAAGGGAATCCAGTCTTGTTTATTCTTCATATATTGAAGAGAAAAACCATTGAAGTTAATTAAGTTTTAGTTTATTTATCATTTTCTTTACAGTTCTTCGTTTATTTTATTGTTTTCTTTTAATTCCGCTGCGTCTACATCAACATCACTTTGTAACCCTAATATACACAGAGAAATACAATCAAAGTTACTCTCTAATCATTTACTTAGCTTTCTCTGTGTAATAGTCCCACATTGCTCACAAGAGTGTCCAGAGACTGGGCTATATGTGTAAGCTCAAGCTTAGTAAGTACCGAGGCCTTTTGGGTGGGCTTGTGGTGCCTTCGCCAAGAACAAAACCCCGTACCCGTGTGGGCTTGGGCCTGGGTGGTTAAAGCGGGGACAATATCGGCAACTGCTAAGGCTTGGGGCGTTACACTCTGTTAACCGATTTATCTCTCTTCTCTCTTCTCGGTTTCTCCATTATTATCGTAAGGTCATTTACTTCACATTTACAAGAAAGATATCTTGTTGGAATCTTCTTTGGAGTGGGAAATGTTATATCAAATTTCAATTGGAATTGCTCGAGGACTAGGGTACCTACACCGTGGTTGTACTACTAGAATTATACATTTCGGCATAAAACCTCATAACATTCTTTTGGATGAGGATTTTTCACCAAAGATCTCAGATTTTGGTCTCGCAAAGCTCTGTCCTGGGAAAGAGAGTATCATATCGATGTTGGGATGCAAGAGGAACTATAGGTTATATTGCTCCTGAAGTATTCAGTAGAAATTTCGGAGGAGTTTCTCACAAGTCATATGTATACAGCTACGGAATGATGGGTCTGGAAATGGTAGGGGGAAGAAAGAACTTCGACGTCAAAGTGGGCAAAGATCATTCTTCTCAGTTATACTTTCCGGACTGGATTTATGATCATCTTGATCAAGAGGAGGGGCTTGGACTGCATGGGATTATGACCGAACAAAGAGAAGAAGCTGCTGCAATGAAAATGATAATTGTAGGTTTATGGTGCATACAGATTAATCCTTCAACTCGGGCGTCAATGTTGGAAGGAAGCTTCCAAGCTTTGGAAATCCCGCCCAAACCTTTCCTTTCTTCTCCTGCAAGATCATCACCATCGTCTACAGGTTCTTCAACACTACATGACATAAAATAGTTATTGTGATGTATTTTTCATTTGAGTACTAATATTACGTGTCATTTGTTTCTTCAAAAGATAAGTGTCATTTCATGTGAATTTGGTTAAGTTTTTTTTTTAACAAACTCTTATGGTAGCTAGGAACTAAAGATTTGGCTTTTCTATATCTAGCTTTGATTTATCTTTCGTGGGAGGAACGCTATGTTGTAAAAGGCGTTGCCAAGGCGCACCTAAGCGCCCAAGGCTATGTATGTATATATATATATATATATATATATATATACATGAACATAATATATAATCAGCTAATACTAATTCTCTTATATTGTGGCTATGTAACATTTGGATTGTTTTCCCGATAATCATACCTCTGGATTGAGTCCCTCTTTTCAGAACATATCTCTCTTTCGGTATTTAAAGCTATTTGGCCGTCTTCTGTAATTGTTTGACCAGTCCGCAGTCTAGCTAATGCACCTCCTTAGTTGCAGACATCGCTCTTGTGTGTGTCTCTAGAGGTCTTGGTGCTGCACAATAGCCATCTACAACACTGATTTCAACTGTTTCCCTGTTTTGGATTTCACTTCAGCCACCCAGAACATAACCTTGTATACTGACGCATCGACATTCCTTTGGAGCTTTCTTCTCTTCCCGAGTTTGACTTTCTTTCTTAGAAACTGCTGCTATGCGAGTTCAAGTTGAGTTCTCTCAAAATAAATTGTGGGTTATTTTTCTCAGCTATAATTTTTGGACTTGATCTACGACCATTTCAATCTAAAGGATGGACTTGGAGTGGGGGATATGAATGAAGAAAGAGAAGAAGTTGCTGCAATGAAAATGATTATTGTGGGTTTATGGTGCATAGAGACTATGCCTTTCATGATATAATTATTGGCATGGCTGGTAATGAGCTAACTCTTTTATGATTACCGCAGATTGTTCTAAGCTCATACAACAACGAAATGTAAAATAGGTAAAATACTGATAAAACCCATCCTTTTTCGACTACGGACCTTTAGAAGTACATTTTTGCTGATTATACTTGATTAACTCTATTATCCTCTGTTACAGGAGTAGGAGCTGGTGTGGGAGTCTAATTACTCTGATCTTTTTGGTTCTTTTGTGTATTAAGAACTATCGAATAACGATGATCAAAGAAGATGAAGCTAGTATGGTTGCGGGAACCTAAGGATATTTTAGGAGATTATTGGGTTTTCTCTTCTCTTGGTAGTTATTCTTATTTTAGTTAGAAACATAAGGAGACATGAGATGCGTTAGTATTCTTCATGAATATATTAACCGAGTGCCTAGGAAACACGAAACATAAACTACAAGATCATTGAAAGCTAATTTCAATGATAAGAGACTTTACATATTAGAAACTATATTTTGTCAAAAATTTAACAGCCAAAGATAAATTCCAGATTTACCTAGTCGGCAAGCCCCAATTGATAATGGTGGCCTTGATCGACGTAATAAGTCTATAGGAAGAGATGAAAAGAAGATTTTTCCTCTCTAACCAAACACACCACCAAATGGTAAAGGGTTTTATTTATTGAAGGAATCCTTTCGTAGTATCTGACTTCTCAAACTTCCAAAACCTGAAAAATTTATCCGATGTGGATGGCATTTGAATTTTCGAAATGGACAATTGATGTGGCGTGAAAATGCCACATTTAGGTCACTTAACTTTGATTAGTTAGTTCCTTTCGGGTTCTATTTCTAATTATTTATGTGTTTTTATTGCTAGGTAGTTTATTTGTTGTTTGGCGTGTAATTCGGAATAAAGGGAGCGAATTATCACATTTTCATCTTATGCGGCAAAATGGAAGAAAAGAGCACCAGGGGTATTTTGGTCATTTTGGTCAAAGTCAGAAGTCAAACAACAAGTGAAGTCAATGACGAGTTCGACGGTGAAAACGGAATTCAATTCGGAGTTCGGACGGGGAAGTTACAAAAGAAAGAAGCCAAAGTCTTTCCTTGAAGGCACTCCCCTTGATTTCTAGATGAGAGCCAAAGCCCAACCCATAACCAAGAGCCCAAAGAAGAGAAAGCAAGGAAGATTTCTGTGAGCACCTCTTAAAGAAGTCTAAGTCAAAATAGCCCAAGACTTAGTCAAACTTGACTAAGTCTAGGGTTTGGGTATACACAAGTTAGAGAAAGGGAGAGGCACTATTCATCTTCTTCATTACACAAGTTTTAGAGAGAAGGGCTAGGGTTTTGGTGTTCATCATCAAAAGCTAGGTTTGGTTTAGAGAAGCTAGAGAGGGGAGATCCGGCCAAGCTTGGCCGGCCAACACTAAGGCCGGCCAAAGCTTGGCCGGCATTGGAGCAGCTCGGGTGGGGCAAAAATCGAGGCAGGAGCAAGCACGGGAGCTGCTAGCAAGGTTTCGGCCAGCAGCAGCTCGGGATTCACGGCAAGGGACGCGCGTACGGCAGCAACAGCATAGAGCACAAGGGACAAGCGTGGAAGCAACCCGAACAACAGCAGCTCGGGATTTGCTGGTACTCTTCACGGGATGGTCTCAAATCGCAAAAGCAGCTCGGGTTCTTACCTTCATAGCTCGGGACGGCTTGGAACATGCTCGGAACAGCAGCATTAAGGCCGAGAGGACTAGTGTTTACCCGGATTTCCATGTTTGTTTGAGTTGGCCGGACCTAACTCTTTCATTTGGCCGGATTCTTCAAGCCGTCTTGGTTGGAAAAGTTAGGGTTTCTACTCCCCATGTCATTTGCCTTGTTTCTCTTGTGTTTGATTTGGTTTTGGGCTAGAAATTGTAGAGAGAGAAAGCTAGGGTTTAGCTTTAATGGAGGTTAAGTTCTAAATGGAGAAGATGATGATGGTCGCTATGGGGAACTCAGAATTTGCTAAGGGGAGATCGGCTGAACCTCAACTACTCAAATTTTCCGACGAACCTAGCCTCGAACCACATCGAAAAAAGGGGGATTTTCTCTTCATCTTCTTTTCATTTGTTATTTATTCAACATTTTAGCTAACTCTCGTGTGTCGTTGATGAGATGAAATGTGATGAATTTGTGATTATCTATGTGATGATTTAATGTTTTGATAATAAATTGATGTTCTCTTATTTTGATTACTTGTTTCAATCGTTTTTCATGTGTCTTATCAAGTATTTCGCATAGTTAATTGATTAGGCAAGGTGATCGATATCGACCGTAGTCTAGATTCAAATTTCATGTGTCTTGTCATGCACTTCACATAGTTAGGCGACTAGACGACATTTTCGATGATTCGGTTTTAATCGTTTAGGAAGTTTGTTTGACTAAGTATTATCTCCGGACATACGTAGTGCTTATGAACGTCCACCTTAGGAATCGAGACTAGATTTACATCAATCCATTCGATTGGACCGTACATAGTTGTTAGTCCACCACATCGGATTCTCGGACTTCGACACCTCTCTTACTTGTTGTTCCCCGACTCTTGTTCCTCCGAACTCTTCTCTCAAATCTCTCTCGCCCTCTTACATTGATATTTTAGTTTGTTTTACTTACTTTATTCTCTTCTTATTGCTTATTCGATTATAAACCTCATATTACCTTCTTTTATTTTCGCTTTTGTCTAAGTAAGCCTTTAATATCTAGACCGAGGGATAAGACCCTTCGATATCCAAACTACCTTCCTATCCTTGGATCGACTCCGTTTTTACCGGTTACTACTTGATACCTCCGCTTGGGTGTGCAACCTTTCCGGGTGCATCAACAATCGATAACCTAAAAAAATTATCCAATGTGGATGGCATTGGAAATGGATAATTGATTGAGAGTTGGAGATTCTCCAATGTGTTGAGGTCCCTCCTTATATAAAAAGGAATCCTAGTTGAAATAGAATTTCCCTTATTCCTTATTTGGGGGAAAAATAAAAACTTCTATTTTTTGAAGCCTAAAAAAGAATTCCTATTTCTATTGGTAAACCTCCTTATTTGTCATTATAAATAGGGAATGAAAGGGATGGAATTATTCATACTTTCAGGTTAGAGAATATCATACTTTCAGGTCAGAGAGTATCATACTTTCAACTCAGAGATTATCCTCTCAGATAATCTTCTCTGACCGTATCCTCTCGGATTAGAGAGAGATGTCAGAGAGATGAGACTGAGAGAGGAAATCCTCTCAGATCATATCTTCTCAGGTTAGAGAGAGAGATCAGAGAGATGAGACAAGAAGTTGGAGAATCCTCCCAGATCATATCCTCTCAGATTAGGGAGAGATAGAGATCAAAGAGATGAGAACAGAAAGAGATCAGAGATAGAGATCAGAGAGATGAAAACAAAGAGAGGTTAGAGAGTATCATACTTTCAAGTTAGAGAGTACTATACTTTCAAGTCAGAAAGTATCCTCTCAGTTGGGAGCTCCCAGTTGGGAGAGTTACTAGAGAATCCTTTCAGACGATATCCTCTTAGATTAGAGAGAGATGGAGATTAGAGAGATGAGAACAAAAAGAGGTCAGAGAAAGAGAGATTTCTGAAGTGGTTCTTTCAAGAGAGATTGAAAGAGAAGAATATTGGTTTGAAGAAAAGAAGATTATTAATCTTGTGAAGCAATTTAGTTTGTGCTATCTTCTTCAACCTTTGGTAATCTAAGATTTGTTCGAATCCTAATGGTAGTAAGAAATCTTTGTATCTCCTTTCTTGTTTGGTTTATCCACCATAGTTTTGGTGAAGAATTGGTTAATCCTCTATTTGTTTAGGGAAGAATTGTTATCCAAGAGTGTTTCCACGCATCTTGAACAATTGGTTTATCCACCATAGGTTCGGTGAAGATTTGTGTAACCCATTATTTAATTATAGTGGAAGATTTCTGGACTAGGTCTCGTGGTTTTTTACCTTCTATCTTGGAGGGGTTTTTTTCCACGTTAAATAATCATTGTGTCTCTGCTTTTACATTCATATAATTTTATCTTCATATTCCTGAACAAGTTAATTAGGTTATTTTTGCTAACAAGTGGTATCAGAGCTAAGGTTAGATTTATCGTTCAGAAATATGGAAGGGAAACAGTAGTGCACGTTACACATGGTTCAAGCGAATATGTGTGAATAAGAGTTGAATGCAGTTGGAATGTGAGATATCAGTGGATCCAAGACATTCTTGAACAAAAAGTGTTGAAGATCAAGAAAATCCATATAGAAGACGATACTTCATATATGATGACAAAACCACTGCCTAAAGGCAAGCATGAGCTGTATAGTAGTAATGCTGCCTTTGGAATGGTGGGTCCTTTTCCTAAGTCGGAAGGGGGAGTTTGTTGGGGTCCCTCCTTATATAAAAAGGAATCCTAGTTGAAATAGGATTTCCCTTATTCCGTATTTGGGGAAAAAAATCTTAGAAACTTCTACTTTTTCAAGCATAGAAAGGAATTCCTATTTCTATTGGTAAACCTCCTTATTTGTCACTATAAATAGGGACTGTGTGAGAGGCGGTTTCAAAATAGATAACACAGGCGGTTTCATCTTCATAGGCGGTTTCTTCATCAATTGGCTTGTGGCGGTTTGGTAGGTTTCCAAATTGAGGCAGCCAAATTGAAGAGTTGTTTTGAAGTTTGAATTGAGAGGCAGAGGCGGTTTGGCAATTAGCTATGGTCGGTGGATATCCAAAGTTGGATATAGGCGGTTTGGCAATTGACACCAAAATTTAGAAACCTAAGTAATTTAGAAACCAAAGTTCTTTTTTATGGGACTTGTTATGACGGTGGATATCCTATATAAATAGGAGGTTTGAGTGCTTGTAACACATCAACACAAGCAACAACAACTCTTCTTTAGAGAGAGCTAAAGAGAGAGAGCAAGTGAGAGAGAAAATTTTTGTTCATAGTTTTGAGCGGTGTTTAATTTCTCGGTCGTCGAAGATCTAGTATAGAAGGTTAAATTCTATACGGTACCATCTTGGGACGAACTTGCGGGTTGTGTGAGTCGTCTTCATCTATCCTCCAATAAAGATTTCTTGTTCGCCCGAGGACGTAGGCTTTAAAGCCGAACCTCGTTAAATTCTGTTTGCATATTTGATTTTGGCTTAGCTTTTCGATTAATCTTCATAATCGGATCAATTTCTAGGATAGGTTCGATAGCTTCTGCGATTTTTAGTTCTAACAATTGGTACCAGAGCCTTGTTGAGATTGAACGAAGAGAAGATGGGATCGAGAAGTGGTACGGTCAAATTAGGGAAATATGAGATAGAGAAGTTCAATGGGAAAAACGATTTTTCTTATTGGCGGATGCAGATGAAGAATCTGCTAATCTCGCAGAAATTACACAAGACGTTGACGGGAAAGAATCGAGGAGATATGTCAGATGAGGATTGGGAGGAGTTAGATCTCGAAGCACGGGCAACCATTATGTTGTGTCTTGAGAGGGACGTGGCGTTCCTAGTAGATGGAGAAACAACGTCGGCGAGTGTGTGGTTAAAGCTAGAAAACAACTTCATGACGAAAACTTTAACGAATCGGGTCTACTTAAAATCCAAATTATTCACATGTAGAATGGAAGAGGGTTCTTCTATTCAGGAATATGTGAATAG
>BEHA01000191.1:1129890-1153313 GCA_002897215.1 Eschscholzia californica subsp. californica
AGGCTTTAAAGCCGAACCTCGTTAAATTCTGTTCGCATATTTGATTTTGGCTTAGCTTTTCGATTAATCTTCATAATCGGATCAATTTCTAGGATAGGTTCGATAGCTTCCGCGATTTTTAGTTCTAACAGAATGAAAGGAATGGAATTATTCATACTTTCAGGTTAGAGAGTATCATACTTTCAGGTTAGATAGTATCATACTTTCAAGTCAGAAAGTATCCTCCCAGTCGGAAGCTCCCAGTTGGGAGAGTTACTAGAGAATCCTTTCAAATCATATCCTCTCGGATTAGGGAGAGAAAGAGATCAGAGAAATGATAATAAAAAGAGGTCAGAGAAAGAGAAATTTCTGAAGTGGTTCTTTCGAGAGAGATTGAAAGAGAAGAATATCGGTTTGAAGAAAAAAAGATTATTAATCTAGTGAAGCAATTTAGTTTGTGGTTATCTTCTTCAACCTTTGGTAATCTAGGATTTGTTCAAATCCTAATGGTAGTAAGAAATCTTTGTATCTCCTTTCTTGTTTTGTTTATCCACCATAGTTTTGGTGAAGAATTGGTTAATCCTCTATTTGTTTAGGGAAGAATTGTTATCCAACAGTGTTTCCACACATCTTGAACAATTGGTTTATCCACCATAGGTTTGGTGAAGAATTGTGTAACCCATTATTTAATTATAGTGGAAGATTTCTGGATTAGGTCCCGTGGTTTTTTACCTTTTATCTTGGAGGGGTTTTTTGCCACGTTAAATAATCATTGTATCTCTACTTTTACATTCATATAATTTTATCTTCATATTTCTGAACAAGTTAATTAGGTCATTTTTCCTAACACAATGTACTCGAGAAGGCTAGCAAAGCTTATAAGATCACCATTATTGTTATAAGATCACCATTGTTGTTTTTCATGAATTGTTTGATTGGTCTTGTGTGGTTCGCTGTTAAAAACCAAAGCTAGTTAGAACCGTATTAGGTGACGAGGTAAAGGAGTGTAGGACCAGTGATAGTACTAGCCTTTAATGGAAGATGAAAGATTTGAAGACTAGTCAAGTATATTTTAAAAATATCAAAGAAGGGGTGGAGGAGGATGCTTCCCTAAGTCTTTCGAGTCTTCATCAATGAAGCCAATCTATAAATTATTGGTAGTTAGAAACCACATTTGAAGAGTTATTTCCCATTCTATAGTCATGTTTTTAAATTGAATACCTCTTTTCATATATCTTCTTGTTTTTCGGTATCGAATCTTGTTTTCAGAAGTTTTTGTTAACCAAAGAATGAGCACTCAAAAGATTCCTATTTGTCCTATCATATTCATGTTTTCTTTACTTCTCCCATACCTCATCTTAGCTAACGATGAATGTGGAAGCTTAGGAAGTACTGGTTACCCCATCTCCAATGGGACCAATCCTGAGGATGGCTCATTAGTTTTGATTGCAAGGCAGAGCCACCTCAAATACACCAGGGAGGAAGAAATTATGATGTCAAAAGTATCCTCTATAACGATTCAATAGTACTTATTGACCGGTTACTCCAACTTCAATTGAGTTCGAATAGCTGCGATCTGGACTACAAGTTTAAATTACCGGCTTCCTCACTCTCCGTTTCTTTTGTATCCGGAACCCCCAACCTCACCTTGTACAGATGCTCTGGTAAAAGTCGTCCTTTCCATGAACACGATAGTGTTAAGTTCTATACGTATGCAAAATGCAAAGGAAATTTTGTTATTCACTATAGTTACCCAGATCAGCTTCCATCTAGTCTCATCAGTGAGAATGACAACCCTCCTTGTTCAGTTATTCAGGTACCCGTAATTGTGCAACCATCCTCTTTTCGTGTTTGGGGAGAGAATCCTTTTGCTCTGTTGACTGCTGAATTTTCTTTTGGGTGGAATGTGTCCAGAGATTGTCACAATTGTCAGGTCAATGTATAACTAATAATAGAACTCAACAATTTGAATGCCACGGATTGGGTACGTATGGATAAGAAAAATCACTTTTTTGTTTCGCTCCCCCTTGTATATGTTGCTACTGTGTTCTCTAGATTTATTTCTTTATAGGAGTTTGTATGTAGTTAGAAGATGTAGATAATATTAATCAAATTGTTTATGATATAGTCATAAGTTTATACAAACTAAACCTTTTATTTGTTTCACAACTTCTGCAGCGAAGCGTAATACCGGAAAGAAAGTTAAAATAGGTAAATACTCATAAAACCCATCTCTGTTTGAATATAATCTTACATACTTACACGGATATATTTGAAATGATTTTCTATTACAAGATTTGGTTACATGTTTGTTGGTTATATTTAATTGTCTCTATTATTCTGTCACAGGATTAGTAGCAGGAGTGGCTGGTTGTCTAATTACAGCAATCATAATGGTTTTTGTAATCTTTGGCTTCAGGAAGATACCCTCATGGAAGAAGGGAAATAGTAAGAACAATGATGACCAGAATCTGGAGGTCTTTTTTAGAAATAATGAATCGTTTGCTCCTAAGAGATTCAGATACATGGAAGTCAATAAAATGACTAATTCCTTCAAAGAAAAACTTGGTGAAGGCGGTTATGGTTCTGTGATCTGTCTTCAAAGGACAACTTCAGGATGGTCATTTGGTGGCAGTTAAGATATTGCTCGATAAACATAAATCCACAAGTAACAACGGAAAAGAGTTCTTGAACGAGGTTGCAAGCATTAGCAGAACTTCCCACATTAATATCGTAAGTCTACTTGGCTTCTGTTATGAGAAAGACAGACGAGCTCTAATATATGAATTCATGCCCAATAGGTCTCTTGACAAATTCATCTACAACAAAAATATTTCGTTGGAATCATCTTTAGAATGGGAAATATTGTACCAAATCGCGGTTGGAATTGCTCGAGGACTCGGGTACTTACACCGCGGTTGTAGCACAAGGATAATACATTTTGACATAAAACCTCACAATATTCTCTTAGATGAGGATTTCTCACCAAAGATTGCAGACTTTGGACTCGCAAAGTTGTGTCTTGGAAAAGAGAGTATCATATCGATGTTGGATGCAAGAGGAACTGTGGGTTATATTGCTGCTGAAGTATTTAGCAGAAACTTTGGAGAAGTTTCTCACAAGTCTGATGTTTACAGCTACGGAATGATGATACTAGAAATGGTAGGGGGTAGAAAGAACTTTGATGTGAAAGTGGGGAAGGATCATTCTTCTCAGCTATACTTTCCAGATTGGATTTACGATCGTCTTAATCTAGAGGGGCGACTTGGACTGCAAGGGATTACGATTGAAGAAAGCGAAGAAGTTGTTGCAAAGAAAATGATAATTGTCGGTTTGTGGTGCATACAAATCAATCCTTCTAGTCGCCCTTCGATGAGTAAAGTGTTGGAAATGTTGGAAGGAAGCCTCGAGGCTTTGCAAATCCCACCCAAACCTTTCCTTTATTCTCCTGCAAGATCATGGCGGTCGGAAACAGGTTCTTCGACAATAATTGACTCAAAATAGCTCTTAAATTTTAACAAGTGTTATTTTGACAAGTTAACAAGTTAGTTAAGACTTCAAATTACGAATCTTATTTTTCTTTGTAGCATGTGTGCTTTCGTTCGTTCTGTACTTATTTTCTGAGTTAGCTTCGAACCTCTAGAATCCCAGGCCAAGCCAACCCTAGGTAAAGACCATTTTCAGTGCTTTCTAGCTCAATGTGGTTCCATGAGGCTTGACCTGTATAGACAAAAAAAAGTTGGACGGATATTAGATTAAGTAATCTTTTATTGTTTATATATCCATTATGTGTGCAGATTTATCCCTTGTTGAACTCTCAGCCTTACAAAAGTGATTCAGTTCATATGTTACTCCATACCCAACCCGTCCCAACAGGGCAGCGGACTTTGCCCCAACTCGGACTTCTTGCTTGTCCGGTCCAGATGTCCCGCCGGGCTCAAAACGATGTCCCATCAGGGATCGGAATTTGCCCCTGGCTGGTTTGGCCCATGAAGGGTCCAGTCTCCTTTAAATGGACAGGGCCGAGCTGGACCGTCCTGAAGTATATCACTAGTTATGTAGTTAACTAGTTAATGGTTAAGATCTTATGGGGATTTAATTGATTGATAGAGAATGTATGTTCCTATTGTATATTTGTCTTTGAAATAAGTATTGTGTATGAAAATAATTTGTAGCGTCCCTACTAATTTATGGGGGTGCCTTTAGCAAAACGAAATTAATATCCCTTAAATCCCTAACACCCACGAGATTCAATTTGGTTTCTTTCCTTCCCTTACACCCGTGAGTTGTGAGAGGACTTTAAAGAGAGATAGTAGGGTTTAGAGAGAGAAAGTGAAGAAGAAGGAGAAGGTGGATCAAAAAGGCTTTGCTAGAGAATTTGTTTCTTCTTCTTGGTATTAAAAATCAAGTAGGTTTCTTCTTCCCTAGGGTTTATATAGCCCTCTTTAATTTTTAACCTAGTTTTGGATAGTAGGACTATAATAGCTTTGAACCATTGTTGTTTACTAGGTTATCATCAACTTAGAACTAATTAGTGATACCATAGATATATATTATGATTAGAAACTAATTACAACAACAACATAGTAACCCTAGATCATTATAGTTATATTAATGGAGTATACATATACCCGGACAGCAACCTAGGTTATTTAAGTTATATAAATATGGTATATATATACACCCGGACAGCAGCCTAGATATTAAGAATTGTTTGTGTTTATGTTATTTATGTTGATAATTGATTGTATGAGATGATGTGTATGATATTGGAGCATAAGTGCTATCAATAGTTGTGTGTGATATATTGCTTTAGGTTGTTAACCTAGAAAGCATAGGCTAGTCGGAACCAAGAATGGTTGGCTCGACATGTGGGTCGATTGCAAACACTAGTTACCATTACGATATTGGATAACTTGGTGGACCATGATCTTGAGTTTCGTTAATGGATTGAACTAAGACTGGTTGGCTCGACATGTGGGTCGATTGCAAACACGGGTTTGTCAATTTGATATTGGACAACCTAGTGGACCAGGGGCTTGGGTTCTAATATGGATTGACGGTTGTAATCCATAGGCGGTTGGCTCGACAGGATGATCGATGCAAACACAAGATCATTCTTGTGGACCACATACTTCTAGTGTGAGAAGTAATTACCAACTAAAGGTTGGCTCGCCTCTTGCTCATATGTAAAGTGCTCGTGTTGCACTGTGCTCGTGTTGCACGGATTCCCTTTTTTGGATGGTATCCTTTGTCTATTGAGAGGTTGATGGGTCATGAAAATGTCCCATCTGAGTCGTTTAATTTAGTCGAGTTAGTTCGTTTCGAGTCTTTATTATAATAAAATGGTTGGTTTTCTTGATTAGGTGTCTTTTGGAGAGTTAGGGCGAAAAACGGTTAAAAACGAGGAAAAGATGCATGAAGGGTATTTTGGTCATTTGGAGTCAAGGACATTTTGGTAATTTGGACAAGTTCATTGCATGGGTAAAAAATAGAGTCCAAGACGAGCCCGTAGGAGAAAACGGAAGTCAATTCGGAGTCCGGACGAGGGAATTATGTGAAGTCAAAGTTGGGGTTAGCATTCGGTACACTCTCGGGTATGCATTTGTTATAATGGGACACGTGGCGCAAAACGGAGGAGGGTGTAACTTAGTTATGTTACAAACGGTTTCAGCAAAGTAGGCTTGATATTGGTCCGATTCCATGTATCGCGGTTCATCGAAGTTTCCATAGTCCCGCACCTATAACCGTTTAGATCTGTGTCTTTATCATCCGACGGTTATTGTCTCTTATGCAACATAGCTATTTTGTCTCCTGGTACACTCTAGCTGCTGCCTTCCCCTTCTTTTCTCAGCCGCCAGTGACTGATTTAGGACATTTATTAGGGTTTATTGAATTTCCACTTTTGCCCCCAACTATTCCACTTATGACCGTCCAGACCCGAGATGCTTTAATCTAACGGTTCAAAGATTTCCTATTTATAAATTAGCCTTTGATTTGAGAAACTTTAACCAACTTTCATCCATACTAGGGTTTGTGTCCTATTTAATACCTCTTGCTCCCTCATCAACAACGAGACTTGCAAACCCTCTCAAAAGGCTTCCTTATCTAATTTCTAAGCCACTTCTCCTTCTATCTTCTAACCTTAATCCCCCATTCTTTTCTTCTATTTTCTCTACCACCTTCATCTTTTCTCTAGATTTACTTTCTCCTTCTAATTTCTTCTTCTAACCCTCTAATTTCTCCATACCTTCTTCTCTAAAATCTCTTCTTCTTCTATCTCTCTTCTAAATTTCTCTTCTTTTATCTTCTAATAAGCTATTATTTGGAGTTTTGAGCAATATTATTCTTGAGATACTTGGAGCTTAAATTGGACATCAAAATGGAGATACATGGGAATATGGATTGGGAACATTCTTGGTGATTTCTTTCCATTAATCTTTTGTAATTCCATTTATTTTATGAATTCAATGAATATTATTTTAGATTCCATGAGTAGCTAAATTTTGTATCTAGGGTGTAGAAGAAACCCATATTTGGGCTTATTTTGAGATATGTTATAAATCAATGAATCCTTATTTTGAGCTTCAATGCCTATTGATTGTCATTTCATGTTGATTCTATAACCTTATTATCATTCATGTATTATAATTAGATATTTCATGCTTTTATTGATTTATTAGATGAGATATGTCTTTTAGATCTTGAATGATAGTGTAGGAAATTAGTTTTATATGGTAGTCAATCATACATTCTTGATTTTGAATTGTGTTATTAAAGAATATATTCCGAAATCTAAATAGTTTATTATGTTAGATTTTGAGTTATACATGAGAAAAGGGATTTGTTAATTAATGCATGTTTTAAGTAGTCCATTTATGTGGTGAAATCGAAAACCCTAGATTCTTCTTCTCATCTTGATTTCATTCTTATTAGTCTTTTAGTATTGCTTTCTTTTTAAAATAGTTTCTAAAAAAACAAATCAAAATTAATGAAAGGGGGTTTTAATTCGAGATTTAGATAAAATAGCTTGTCCTTGGGACGATTTCCCGATATATGACAATTAATGAAGGCATGAAAAGTAAAGGAAGAAGAATGTGAAAGCAAAGTGCGAAAAATAGAAAAGTTGATTGTTGAGAATACTAGTGTTGGTATTGCATTGTTTGTATTAATTATTTTAGATTAAAAAAAATAAAAAAAAAAAAAAAAAAAAAAAAATGAAGTGAAAATCTCTGAAAAAGAAAGTTCGTGTAAAAAGTTCATGTGAACTTTAGTTATTATGTAAAATACTATTTTTAACTAAAATACTATAACTTGACCCCGTAT
This sequence comes from Eschscholzia californica subsp. californica, assembly GCA_002897215.1. Lineage (NCBI taxonomy): Eukaryota > Viridiplantae > Streptophyta > Magnoliopsida > Ranunculales > Papaveraceae > Eschscholzia > Eschscholzia californica. Next base: position 1,137,196 of record BEHA01000191.1, read on the forward strand.
TATCGTATACTTGCGGGAATAGACCTATTTTAGGCCTAACAAGTTTTTGAGATAAGGAAGCCTTTTGAGAGGGTTTGCAAGTCTCGTTGTTGATGAGGGAGCAAGAGGTATTAAATAGGACACAAACCCTAGTATGGATGAAAGTTGGTTAAAGTTTCTCAAATCAAAGGCTAATTTATAAATAGGAAATCTTTGAACCGTTAGATTAAAGCATCTCGGGTCTGGACGGTCATAAGTGGAATAGTTGGGGGCAAAAGTGGAAATTCAATAAACCCTAATAAATGTCCTAAATCAGTCACTGGCGGCTGAGAAAAGAAGGGGAAGGCAGCAGCTAGAGTGTACCAGGAGACAAAATAGCTATGTTGCATAAGAGATAATAACCGTCGGATGATAAAGACACAGATCTAAACGGTTATAGGTGCGGGACTATGGAAACTTCGATGAACCGCGATACATGGAATCGGATCAATATCAAGCCTACTTTGCTGAAACCGTTTGTAACATAACTAAGTTACACCCTCCTCCGTTTTGCGCCACGTGTCCCATTATAACAAATGCGTACCCGAGAGTGTACCGAATGCTAACCCCAACTTTGACTTCACATAATTCCCTCGTCCGGACTCCGAATTGACTTCCGTTTTCTCCTACGGGCTCGTCTTGGACTCTATTTTTTACCCATGCAATGAACTTGTCCAAATTACCAAAATGTCCTTGACTCCAAATGACCAAAAGAGGTTTAAGTCGATGCAAACACGAATGGTAAGTGACGCTATCTTGTGGACCTCAAAATTGGTTATGCCCCTCCAAAAGGGAAGTTGTATTGTATGAATTTCTTCAACCGTGTAACAGATTGACTTCAATTGTGTTAGCACGAAAGGTGTAACATAATGGACTGTTATTATTGTTCTGTTGTTCGATACTTGGTTTTGTGTTGAATTGGTCTATTTAGACCTTAGGTAATTAGAAATCTACTAGCTGGGTTCTGACCCAGCCTACTATTTTTCAGGTGATAGAGATCGGGGAGCGCCACCAGCTTGATCCCAGTTCGTCAGCTCAGAGCTTCTTTCTTAGTTTTCGCTTTCGAGATTAGGTAGTTATTTGGAGTTTCACTTTCTAGATAGTTATTTGTTTCATTCGTTATTGTCCGACCTACGTGTCGATGATTCAGAACCATTGTTTGAGTTAAGAAAGTTTAATGGATTTCTTTTAGATGATTTATTGATTCTTATGAGCATCACATTTGACATTATTTGTCTCTTTTGATGGATATATCGACTATGTTTACTGTTCTGCGGAGAAATGCTTTGAGTTTAGGTTTTCATGGCGGCCGACGTGGAAATCTAGATTTGGGGCGTTACATAATTCAAGGTGTACGGGAACAAAAATAGCATCCCAAAGAGGTAGGTATACCCCATGATTGATAGTTAGATTACTGAGTTATAAACGTACTATCCCAAATTGAAGTGTTGTGCTATTGTAATGATTAAAAACTATACTAATAAACATTGTAGAATACGATTGCTCCCCTGAGCTCAAAATGTAGCTTGGATTGCAAGTGATTATTGTTTTTCCAAAGTCAGAAGTCTTTGCCTTTCATAGTCATATTTCCCAATTGTAATTCAACATGTGTGATTATATCTTTGTTCTTGATCATTTTCTTTAATCATGAATTAGTAAACTAGAGCAATGTATTTGAGTGCTAACTGTTTGCTAGTATTCGAGATAAAAATAAAATCAGTATCTCTTTCATGATATTTATGATAAATGCAGTCATTTTTTCACTTTGACATTTTCACTTAATAGTTGATCTCACACAATCAGCCCATGTCCGAGTTCCAATCAATATTTTAATACTTAACCAATCTAATGTTTCGTTAAAGCTTAGGAGCGTGGAACACACTTAATTAACATAGAATGTATATTGAGCGTGAAATAAACACATAAGTTGCTCATTGACAATTAGATCATCTATTCCAATTAAGGGTGGGAAAACAGTCTGGGAATCCGGGAAGCGGCTCAATCCGCCCGGACCGTTAGAACCCGAGAACCGGATGTAACTCCGAGCCGGACATACCCGGCCCGATGGTTCGGGTAATAGGGGGTGGGACTCAGGCAGACCCTCAAATATAAAACTATAAAACCGAGTGGATTAGGTCCACTTAATTATAGTAATCCTAGTAGGATTAGGATTCCTATTACTACCAAGATTGATATAGTTTAGATAAACAAATACTTAGATATAGTTTTATATTTCTTAAACACTTCTTGTAAACCTATATAAAGGATTAGATCCATAATGTAAAATCATGTTATTGTGAATAAAGAAAAGGTATTTACCTATCTCTCTCTCTCACGATTAACACTTTGCTATCATCATCTTTTGGTTCCAACCGAGAAGACTAGGATCAACTCTCGGGATTCAACCGAGTTCTCTAACCTTCTCTCGGTCTCACCCGATTATCTTCATCATCACCCTCTCGGTTTCACCCGAGAGGTCCTGCTGTCCCTCTCGGTTCCACCGAGGGATCAATCTCTCTTCATCTTCCTCGGCTTCATCCGAGTCGATCATCAAGAGGTACGTACCTCTTCACATGGTATAAGAGCTAGAATTCAAATTTTTTTTAGAGATGACTACTCCCGAAACTTCAGAAACCTCTCAAGTTCATCACAACATCAATAGTGGGCCGTTTGATGTCCACCATTCGGATTCTCCCACTACTATTCTTATCACACCGCTCCTAACCGGTGATAACTATCCCTCATGGTCACGAGGAATGACTAAAGCCTTAAGAGCTAAAGCTAAGTTGGGATTTGTTGATGGAAGCATCGAAAAACCAACCGATCCTAATGAACTAGAACAATGGGGACGATGTAATGATCTCGTTTTTAGTTGGCTCATCAACTCCGTTGATCCACCTCTTCGATCATCCATCTTATATGATGAAACAGCCTCCGATATATGGCACAATCTCTATGATCGTTTCCATCAACGTAATGCTCCTAAAATTTTCCAATTAAAGAGAGCGATTTCTTGTCTTAGACAAGACAACTCCGATGTTTCTACATATTTCACCAACCTCAAGGCTCTTCAAGGCGAACTCAATTCCTTGATTCTAACCGAGCCTTGTACTACTGGACATGGTCGTTCCTTACTTGAAAGAACAAATCAAGATAGGGCTATGAAATTTCTTCAAGGACTTAACGATAGATTTTCATCTATTCGGAGTCAAATTTTATTGATTGAACCCTTCCCTTCGATTCTTAGAATCCATTCACTTATTAAACAAGAAGAGGTTCAACAAAACTTAGTCACTCCTATGAGTATTGACTCCAACAACTCGGCACTTGCCGTTGGAAACAATGAGTTTAATCAAACTCGTTTTAATGGAACCGAGAGACAACGTACAAAACGTCCTCGTCCCTTTTGTGAAAATTGCAAAATCCATGGTCACGATGTTTCCTCTTGTTACAAGATACATGGGTATCCACCCAACCATGGTCAAAGAGGACGAACCCGTACCCGACAAGAGTCCATCAATCTCTCGGTTTCTGACAAAACCGGTCAGGGGGTGCCTCCAGCAACCTCCTTCACTAATGAGCAATACCAAGGTATATTGGCACTCCTAGACCGCAATAGGCAACCGTCCACAACCAATTCTCAAGGCAACACCAACAAGGACCCTCTAATCAACCTTACCGGTAAGTACTACTCTTCTTTTCATCCTCCTTGGGTCATTGACTCGGGAGCCGCCAAGCATATTTGTTCAAATATATCTCGATTTTCCTCTTATTCCCTTGCACCACCGGATTTATACGTCCGTTTACCGGACGGTTCACGGGTAAAAGGTTGAACATATTGGTACCGTCTATTTTTCCAATAGATTTTATCTTGAAGATGTTTTTCACATTCCATCTTTTCAATTTAATCTTATCTCTATTTCTCAAATCTCTAAATCACTTCGTTGTACCGTCTTATTTGACCGGAATTTGTGTCTTTTTCAGGACCGAACAACGAAGACGAAGATTGGGCATGGTAGTCTTCATGATGATCTTTATTTCCTTCGCACGGAGCGTCCCATCTTTTCGATTTCTAGTCTTACTAAAGATAGTTCTAGTAATGAGTCTTTTGTTTTATGGCATTGGCGTTTAGGCCATCCATCTTTTAGTTGTTTTGAATATTTTCATTCCAAACTTCCTTGTTTGAATTTTAAATTTTTATCTAATAAAGTACCGTGCGATGTTTGTCCACTTTCTAAGCAATGTCGTGTACCTTTTCCAACTAGTACCACTTCTTCCTCTCACATATTTGAGTTGGTACATGCGGATTTGTGGGGACCTTTTCCGGTCCCATCCACCTCCGGGTGTCGATATTTTCTCACCCTTGTCGACGATTATTCACGTTGTACTTGGATATTTCTTTTGGATTCTAAGTCCGATTCAAATAGGACAATTATGAATTTTTTTACCTATGTCTCCACACAATTTAATTGTAAAATAAAGACTTTTCGATCGGACAATGGAACCGAATTTATCAATTCCTCTCTACAAAGTTGGTTTGTCGAAAAAGGGGTTACCCACCAACGTAGTTGTACTTATACACCCCAACAAAACGGGGTAGTTGAACGTAAACATCGTCACATCCTTGAAGTGCCACGTTCCTTACGACTCCAAGCTCACCTTCCTCTCTCTTTTTGGGGAGAGTGTGTTCTCACGGCGGTTTATTTAATCAATAAATTACCGACACCCATTCTAGATGGAAAATCACCCCATGAAATCCTCATGGGTGTTGCTCCAAATCTTTCCCATCTACGTGTTTTTGGATGTCTTTGCTATGCTCGAATTCCTTTGGTTAAAACCAAGTTGGACGCCCGCTCTTCCGCCGGTATATTCCTTGGATATCCCAATGGACAAAAGGGTTATCGTGTTTACGATATCTCCACGCGACGAATATTTGTCTCTAGAGACGTCACGTTCGTTGAAAACAAATTTCCAATGTCTCCCTCCTACTCTTCAGCTAAACCGAACCACTCCGATCCGGAACCATTCCTCTCCATCGAAGATGATGACACCTTCAATTTTCAATCAACCGGCAAGACCTCCACTGTTTCGGCATCAAACAGCAGCACCATCACCGATGGAGCTGTTGTTCCTGACGTCCAGCAGATTACCGATGGAGCTGCTACTCGGCAGGTTACCGATTCAGGGGTGCCTTCAGACACCCCTGCTGGACCGGGTTCTGTTCCCGGCCCGTTACAACCGGCACCATCACCCGAGGTGCCTTCAGCAACTGCTAGTGACACTCTCCAATCAGGAGCGTCTCCAGCACCCATGGACAGTCCTATACCCGACGTCCCCTCGACGGTCCCACTACCGCCCGAGGCTAATTCCGACCAGATGGTTGAGATTTCCGGTCGTCCAACACGTTCTCGCCGACCACCGTCCCACTTGAATGATTATGTGTGTTCTAACACAAGTTCCGTCAAGTACCCACTTGAAAACTACTTCTCCATCAATTCATTCTCCACATCTCATCAACAATTCCTCTCCTCTATATTGACTACTACCGAGCCTAGCTCCTTCACTCAAGCAATGAAATCGTCTCATTGGAAGGAAGCTATGGCCAAAGAAATCTCTGCTTTGGAAGAAAACAAGACATGGTCCATCACTGATCTTCCACCCGGCAAGCGACCTATTGGTTGCAAATGGGTATACAAAATTAAATTCAATTCCGATGGTTCCATCGAACGCTATAAAGCTCGTCTAGTAGCTAAAGGTTACACCCAAATTGAGGGACTCGACTATAACGACACTTTTGCCCCAGTCGCAAAACTCGTTACTGTCCGTGTTCTCCTATCTATTGCCGCCGTTAAAGGCTGGTCTCTCCACCAGTTGGATGTTAATAACGCCTTTCTCCAGGGCGATCTCCATGAAGAAGTCTACATGAAACTTCCTCCCGGGTTTTCATCTCAGGGGGAGTCTAAAGTATGTCGTCTTCATAAATCCTTATACGGTCTTAAACAGGCCTCCCGTCAATGGTTTTCAAAATTCTCCTCCGTTCTTATTGAACGAGGTTTTTCACAGTCTAAAAGCGACTATTCTCTCTTCACTTTCCGTTCGCACTCCACTCAAATCTTTGTTCTCGTCTACGTAGACGACATAATCATCACTGGAAATAATGATAATGCTATTTCCAAGCTAAAATTATTTCTTAACAAATCTTTTTCACTAAAAGATTTAGGCCGTCTACAGTACTTCCTCGGTATCGAAGTATCTCGCTCATCGCAAGGCATTTTCCTATGTCAACGGAAATATGCTCTTGACATTCTAAAAGATTCTGGCTTAACTGCGGCACGTCCCTCTGAATTTCCTATGGATCAAAAGCTCCGTCTTAGTCCTACCGACGGTATTCCTTTAAAAGATCCGTCGGTCTACCGCCGACTCATTGGCTGATTACTATATCTAACGGTCACACGACCAGACATCACCTTCGCAGTAAATAATCTTAGTCAATTCATGCAGACACCTAGTCAAGTACACTTAGACGCTGCTCACCGCGTTCTACGATACTTGAAAGGCACCCTTGATAAAGGAGCCTTCTTATCAGCAAAAAGCTCTCTTCATATCACAGGATACTGTGACTCAGATTGGGCAGGTTGCCCTTCAACCCGTAGATCAACTACTGGATATTTTATAATGATGGGTGATAGTCCATCTCTTGGAAATCAAAGAAACAACCAACGGTTGCAAAATCATCTGCAAAAGCAGAATATCGAGCCTTAGCCATTCTCACTTGTGAACTACAATGGCTCAAGTATTTATTACTTGATTTTGGAATTGATCACACAGACCCGATGACAGTTTACTGTGACAATCGGGTTGCACTCCATATCGCTGATAACCCCGTATTCCATGAACGTATGAAACATATTGAAATAGATTGCCACATCGTTCGTGAGAAGATTAAAGACAACGTCATTGCCACTCGCTTCATCACTTCAGACAACCGGTTAGCGGATATCTTCACCAAACCACTTGGAGCAGAACCGTTCAAGAACATTATTGGCAAGTTAGGCGTTACTTCCATTCCAACTTAGAGGTCAGGGGTTCGAGGCACACGCTTACCAATTCAAAAAAAAAAACTTCCATTCCCGCTCTAACTTGAGGGGGAGTGTTAGAAGGTCCACTCCACTCGGCTAAACCGAGTGGATTAGGTCCACTTAATTATAGTAATTAGGATTCCTATTACTACCAAGATTGATATAGTTTAGATAAACACATACTTAGATATAGTTTTATATTTCTTAAACACTTCTTGTAAACCTATATAAAGGATTAGATCCATAATGTAAAATCATGTTATTGTGAATAAAGAAAAGGTATTTACCTATCTCTCTCTCTCTCTCACGATTAGCACTTTGCTATCATCATCTTTTGGTTCCAACCGAGAAGACTAGGATCAACTCTCGGGATTCAACCGAGTTCTCTAACCTTCTCTCGGTCTCACCCGATTATCTTCATCATCACCCTCTCGGTTTCACCCGAGAGGTCCTGCTGTCCCTCTCGGTTCCACCGAGAGATCAATCTCTCTTCATCTTCCTCGGCTTCATCCGAGTCGATCATCAAGAGGTACGTACCTCTTCACAGTACAGGCTTCTCGAAGTCATAAGCACCCTTCCAATAAATAACACCATTCACATAAATAGAATCCTCACAAAAGACATCTGGGACCTCTTCAATCCTCCTCCATCTATCGTTACCATCAATACCTTGACTCCCTATAGTCAATACCTCACAAATCATATTCCTATTTTTAGCATTAATCTCCCACACACAGACCAATTTGTGTTCATTAGAGGACGGATCAAAACCAATTTTGTAGTTGGGCTCCGCATCGGAATACTTCTCCAGCCTCCCGTTTTCTTTTTCTTCTGATAACAATGATGATTCAAACCATGGTGACAATTCTCCGGTACTAATCGTCAGGGTCCGAAACGTAATAGTAAGAGGTCGAATCCACTTCCCTTAGTGTGTCAACCACTACTACATTTGTAGCAGGAGTATCTCTGCTTTTGTCGTCTTCAAACAATTTTAAGTCAGCTGTAATGTATGACTCATTATCATTCCCATTGTCCCAATAGTTTAGTCCATCACCACCACGCAGTTTCTTCCATCTCTGTGGCATCCTCGGTACAGGGTTGAAGATAAATAAACGAAGAAGACGTGAACGGTCAAAAAGGTATGAATGAATAAAATTTTGATCTTTTCGAATTAGGGTATACCAGCTGTCCAGCTCTTACAAACAGTCTTAAAACGAACAAGGGTTTTGACAGGGAGTCTGGTTAGTATCTCAAATATCAACCAATCATCATCTTCATAACTTGATGAAGAAACAGAACTTTTAACTTGTCTAGAAATCATTCTTCACTTTCCCTAATAGAAGATAAACACAGAGAGTGAATGAAGATCCAAGTTGAAGATGAGGAGAGAGAAAGTGAGAGAGAGACGCCTTCTGGTTTCCCCTAAATGATTTCCTATATATATACTATATCCAAATTTGAAGACTTTTCATATTTAATTATTGCTATATTGTTTTTGTTTCTTTTTCTTAAATTAATTATTCTATTGAGAGGGTGAGATAGATTTTAATTTCTTTTTTTAACCCTTGCAATATATTTTGTTTCTTTTTATCTTAAATTAGTTATTTTATTTCTAAAAAATTATTTTGTTTAAATAGGGCACGGACACTTATCAATCAAATGTTACAAAATTTATTGTTAATCTATTTTATTGAGGGAGAGATTTTTATTAGTTATTATTTTTTTGTATTATTTTTTTGTTTATTTTCTCTTAAATTAGTTATTATTTTATTGAAAGAGAGAAATTTTAATTTCTTTTTTTAACCTTTGAAATTTATTTGTTTTTTTTTTAAAAAAATTAGTTATTTTGTTTCTAAGAAGGAAAAGATTATTGTTTTTTAAATAGGTAATTTTATTTCTACAAAGGACTATATTTTAAATTTGAGAAGGGCTTATAGACAATATCCTTTATTAAAAGCCCTGAGTTGGAATAGTCTCGGGTTGCGGGCCCAAGCAACCCGGTTTGGAATAGTCCCGGGTTGGCTATACCCATGGCCCAGCCCGGGACCGAGACTTGATCCAGGCCGGGTCTATCTGGGCCGGGCTCAACCCGGGTATGACCGGGCCTTCCTGTTGTTTTTTCCCTTTTTTTTTTAAATATTATTATAAGAAATGAAATTAAATTAAAGAAATTTTTGGTTAAAAACCCAAATTTTTGGCCCAAATAGGGAATAAAACCCAGCTAGGAATAATAACCCGCCAAAAACCAAATTCTCAAATATTATCCTAAATCAAACCCAAATACGGATCCCTAGGCAAAATCCATCCAAAAAATGCATCTCTAAGACTTCCTCTAATTTCATAAACCCTCTTTTACCCTCATATATATAACCTCAACTAGGGGTGAGCAACGGTCGATTTTTTTCGGTTTTGGCTCGAACCGAAGTCGAATCAATAAGTGATGGTTTGACTAAATCATCAGTCGAAGTCGAGTCGATCATTCGGCCAGCCGACAAGCTTCGGCTTGGTTTGGTTCGGCCCGGTTGGGTTCGGTTGATCGATTTAGAGAAAATTAAAATCATTCCATTGCATATACCTAAAACAAAAATTAGGAAATCGCCGTACTTTTAATCTATGCTTGTGATAGTATATTCACAAAGGAAATAAAGAATTACCTTACCTGTTTAATTGTTTCCGCTTGATGAATGATGATAAAGGCCACAATAACAATAGGCGGGAAGGTGGAAGGACAGTGGACTCTTGAACACTTTAGGGTTTTTTTTTCCTTTCTACTTCAATATTTAATACTTATAATCTTTATTAAATTAGTACTAAAATTTAGTGTTTTTTAATCTCCACCTCTATATAATATTTTATTGCTGTAAAATTTATAAAGTTCGGTCGGTTCGGTTTGGGCGGTTTTTAGAAACCCAAGCCGAAGCCAAACCAAACCGGTTGTGGTTGATCGGTTTTTCGGCCGAATCGAGTCGAACAGTGATCGGTTCGACTTGGTTTTGTTCGGCCAATTGATTCGGTTTTTGCTCACCCCTAACCTCAACAACCCACCACTCTCTCTCTCACAAATATTATCTCTTTCTCTCTCTAAAATCTTTTTCAGATTTCTCTCTCTACATGAACCTAAACCCTCTTCAAGAACATTCATTATCTTCCTTTATTTTCAATCATCTTCATCATCTTCAATCATCATCTTCAATCATCATTTTTAGTTATCATCTTCAATCATCATCTTCAGTTATCATCTTCAATCATCATCTTCAGTCATCATCTTCAGTCATCATCTTTTTCGTTTGAGCGACCTTCATCATCTTCTTCGTTTGAGCAACCTTCATCATCTTTTATCTTCAATCATCATCTTCTTTAATGGAGGTTAAAAAAAGCTTCAAATCTGGTTTTAGGATGTTGTCATGGTGTTTTCATAGTTTTGTAGAGAGTTAAATACTATATAGATTTGTAGATCTACTTATTTGAAGCTCCATTGGTGAAGTTCTTCATGGTTTTAGGGTATTTTCATGGTGTTTTCATAGTTGTTCCGTACAGATTTGTTAATATTAGCAACCACTTCTCGTTTTGTAAGCAACACTTTACAGTTTGTCTAAACATTTTGCGGGATGTGTTAACACTATTCCGTACAGTTATGTTAACAGTAGCAACCGGTTCTCGGTTTGTTAAAAACACCGAACAATTTGTGTTGACATTTTAAAGGATGTGTGAACATTTTGAAAAATGTTCACCACAATTTTTGTATTAAAGATGTTCAGATCATTTTAACGTTTTCTAAGCATTTTAAGCAGTGCCCAAACATTTATTAAATTGCAAAGCAGAATTCAATTTAAAATACCTACACTTCTCCGCTGATGAGAGAACTTTTGATTTTGAAACGGACATACTCTGCCATTGTGTAACATTTCCAAATTTGCCTTAACATTTGTTAAATTGTCTGGCCACTACCCAAACAAACTAAACATTTTATGACATTCCCAAAAGATATGTTAACAAGTCAAAGATATTTCCTAATGAATCCAAACATTTACGGCATGCTAAAACATTCGCTGTAATGTCAGTAGCATTTGTTCATATTCCTAAACCCTGTATTCACTTTTTCCCTTCCATTTGCAGAATTAGCAACTATGGAACTCGATAGATCTCTTTCTACTTCTCAAATCAATGAGAAGAAGTTGTGTGTGAATCATGGGGAGACATATTTCCTGAGATTGGGCAATTATTTCCTGGTGGTGTCAAAACTTTTCGTAAGTGCAACCAACCTTCTTATCACAACAGTGCGACATGTCGAGCCCAATTGTAGTTCTCATTCTTCACTATGTTTTAAACACTATTTAGGATGTTTGCATATGTCTCCGATTTGTCTTCGCAAATTCTCTTTTTCTCTTCACATTTTGTTTACTTCCGTAGACATTCGGAAAAATGCTGAATGAATGGATTGTGCCTTCATATATTTTCTTAAACAAAAATGATATTTATTTATCTTAATCAAACAATGTTACAACATTCCGCAAAAGCTCTAAACATCTTCGGTTTTGTCGTCACATTTTGTTTATTTCTTAACACATTTCGATAAATGTTGAAAGAATGGATACTTACTTGGTTAAATATTCTTTTGTAGATTTCTTTTTCATCCAAAACAAAGGAAACATTGTACATTACATTCTTAAGAATGTTAGAACATCATCAATTGTATATTCATATATTTTCTTAAACAAAAATGATATCTATTTATCTGAATCATATAATGTTAGCAACATGGCCAACATTTTGTCACCATTTTGTCACCATTTTGTCAGCATTTTGTCAACAAAAGTGAATATTGCCATCACTTTTGTATACATTCTCAAGAATGTCTTTAACATTATTTACTGTGTTTTCATATTTTGTTTCCTTTGTGAGACAAATTATTGTCTATGCATCTCATATTTTTTGAAGAAGAAAAAATATATTAAACAATTTTCTCCATATTGTTTACACATCAAGATCTCAGAGCGAATCAATGTCACTACTTAACATCACAAAATAATTTACCACTTCATTTTTGCTTTTACATCCTTCCCAAAAAAATGTTGTTTCTTCTACCACACTTCCAATCAAGGTTCAACCTCTAGTATAGCGTATTTTTCTCCAATATCATGCGGGTTAGCTCTGCCCTCTTCCTTTGGGCCAATATTTGTAAATCTTCTTCTGTTTCTTTACTTGGCCGACTCTCAGACAGTTTGCCACCACTTCTTCGATTTTCAAAATAACAAACAGACCGCAGTCTGAGCTGTTGACGACATAAAGGAAATGTTACCGACATAATAAAGGGTGCTTCAACATTCTCATCAATGTTATCAACATAATAAGAAATGTCACAACATTATGAGGAATGTTTTACGACATTTTCAAAACGATGACAACATAAACATTGATGTGTCGACATTATGAAAAATGATCACATAATAATTATTGATGTTCTCACATTGAACAGAACCATAAAGAGTTGAAACACTTACTTTTCACCCTGTGAAGGGAATGTCGACGCCCCATAAATTCTGTCGTACTTTATATTGCTCCCAAACGTTGTAAACCCTGTCTCTTCCATGACATTTTCAACATAAGCTGCAAATTCTTTTGCATTATACATAATGCTCGAGGAACAATTTCTGCAATTCTTAAACATTCTTGTAAATGTGCCAACATTATCAATAATGCTTTAACATTATTCGAATTGTTTGAGAAACAATTGTTGTTATTACCTTGCATACCTAAACATTATTTAAAATGCTAGAACACTGTCAATAATGCGATATCATTTTCCAAAATGTGTACCAAAAAAATCTGATGCCAATGGTTTCCATAACTTTACACAGAACCCTATGAATAATGCCGCTGTTATCCCCAAATTTTAACTTTTTTCACAGACCCTTATGTCATTTCGTATGCATTCCTAAGCATTATGCAAAATGTTAGAAAATTAGATAAAATGTCGAACATTATGCAAAATGTTTGAGAAACATCTTATGTCATTTCATATGCAGTCCTAAACATTCTTCAAAATGCCAAAACACACACATTAGTGCAGGAACATCCATGAAACATACTCCAAAATGTTTCGAAATTATGTAAAATGCTTAAACATTGTTTGAAATGTTTAGAGAATATCTTACCTTGGTCTGTGATTCAGTCACCTTTAATATTTTTTTGCCTTTTTTACTAGGCCTTGCAGTTGTTGTCTCTTCACTAGCCCTCTTTCTAGTGCTAGCTCTTTGTACAGCCTGTTGTCTTGCTGTTGCTTCTCCTTTTTTTGTTGTTGTTGCTTTCACCATCTTTTTAAATGTTCTGCACAAAATGATATGTTTGTAAGAGCCCCCAACATGTTGATAACAAAACCAAAATGTTTCTACACAACCCAAAATGTCTACAACAATTCAATTTTTACTCAGTAAAACCACAAAATCCATCAACACCCCACTAAATGTTAAAACATAAACCAAAATGTCATCAACATTGACCAAGAACATCACTGTAATAATCAAGCAAAACCCCCAAAAATCATAAACAAAGTACTAAATGTCTCAACATAATCCTAATTTTTGACACACAACACATAATGTTAAAACAAACCATTCATTTTATCAACAAACCAAACCCAAAAACTGGATTTACAAACACAAACCCCCAAATGTTAAAAAATAAACCAAAATGTCTCCAACATTGACCAAGAACATCACTATAATAATCAAGTAAAATCCCCAAACATCATAAACAAAGTACTAAATTTCTCAAGAGAACCCTTATTTTTTAAACACAACCCAAAATGTTAAAACAAACCCGTAATTTCATCAACAAACCAAACCTAAAAACTTGACGAAGAACCATAAACCCCAAAATTAGCTATTGTAAAGATGTATGCTTCAGAATATTAAAAACAAAATCCATAAATGTTAAATCATAAACCAAAATGTTGTCAACATTAACGAAGAACATCAAGTTAAGAGCAAGTTAAACCCCCCAAAATCGTAAACAAAGTCCTAAATGTTTGAAACGAAACCCTAATTTTTTGAACACAACCCAAAATGTTAAAACAAACCCGTAATTTCATCAACAAACCAAACCTAAAACGTCCTCAACATTAACGAAGAACATTCATTTAAGAGCAAGTTAAACCCCCAAAAAGCAAGAACAAACTCCTAAATGTTTGCAACGAAACCCTAATTTTTGAAACACAACCCAAAATGTTAAAACAAACCCGTCATTTCATCAATAAGCCAAACCTAAAACTTGAGGAAGAACAGAAGAACAAAGAGACGAAGAAGTTGTTGAGGAAGAACAGAGAGAGACGAAGAAGATGTTGAGGACGAACCTGTGGGTGAAACTCTTTCCAACTGAAAATAAGGGTCTGTTGATGCTCGAAGAAGAGAGAGGAGAAGCAGATTTGTTGAAACGATTTCGAACAAAAAATGAGAAGATTAAGATGCTTTTGAAGGATTAAGAGAGAGAGAGAGAGTAACCGGAAAACATTTCGATTCAGAGAGTGATTAGCCGAAAATCGTTTCGTTTGAGCGAGATAGAGAGAAAGATAGAGTAGCCGAGAAACGTTTGGATTGAAGAGAGAGAGGTTTTGAGGATTTTTGAATCTAATCAATTCAGAAGAGAGAGAGAGAGAGAGAGAGAGAGAGAGAGAGAGAGAGAGTTTTTCAGGGTTTTGTGTGTAATCAATTAAGAAGAGAGAGAGAGATGTTGAGGCATGTGGGTCGCTGACGCACAGACAACCAAAAGGTTTTGGGCAGGAAATGGGTGTGGGACATAAGGGGTATGTATTTGTTTTAAGAGGTTAGTAAGGTCTTTTCATCTTTTGGGTTTTTTTAGATATTATTCCGGCTTGGGTTTTGTTTAGTATTTTGGGGCCAATTTTGGGCTTCAAAATTTTCCTCTCTAAATTAAAATAGTATATAATCTTTAAAGTTAATTGAAATAAAACATTACAAGTATGAAACTATAAGATACAAATCAAAACATTAGAAATTTTACCTTTTTAAAAAAATATTAGATGCTAGGAAATAAAGTAATGATTATCTACCTAAAAGAAAATATTACTTACCTAATACTAAAAGTAAATTAAAACAAAATACTCCTAGAACTTACCTAAAAGATCCTATAGTATTTATTTAAATTTTCTTCCCTAACTTAAAAAGAAAAGATTTTGTTGAACTTATACAAAAATAGTGTTTATGGAACTTACCTAATTTTTTTTATATTCTTTAACTTAAAAGGAAAAGATTATCTAATTTTACATAAGATATAAATCTTTAATGGGAACATTTCTTCTCTTACTTAGGAACTTACCTAAATTTATTTTTATATAAAATTTTCTACAACTTACAAAAGGAAAGCTAAATAGTTTCTGGGGTGTGAAGACTTGATCAAAAATTGGTCAATTTTGTTTGACAATTTTATTTAGGGGGAAAGCAAAATACTTCTCCACCTCAGCTCTCTCTCTCTCTCCACCTCACCTCACCTCACCTCACACTCTCTCCACCTCACCTCTCTCTTCTCCGATTAGGTCGACGGCAGGAAAATTTTCTGGCCGGCGACCTAATCGGAGAAGACAGAGGTGAGGTGAGGTGGAGAGAGAGTGAGGTGAGGTGGAGTGTTTTTTTTTTATTTCCCCTTAAAATTTACTTCCCCACAAAATTTCTAAAATTCTACATATTCCCTTTAAAATTTCACACCCCGGAAACTATTTAGCTTTCCCCAAAGCGCTGGCCAAAAATTATTCTCTAACAGTATTTTATATTTTCTTGATAAGATATACAACCTTAATAGGAATATAATTATTTAAAGAAAGGAAGGAAAAAAAAACAAAAACAAAAAAAAAAGTGACGGGCTCAACCCGGGCATTTACCGGGTCGGGCTTAGTCTGTCGGGCCTGGAATAGAGGCCCATCCCAGGCCCGGGACAGGACCCGGGTTGACCTGGCTCATTTTTCGTACGGGCTAGGCCGCCCTTTTGAGCACCACTACTCCTAATCCA
>BEHA01000191.1:1153321-1173603 GCA_002897215.1 Eschscholzia californica subsp. californica
GGGGGGGGTGGTGCTTAGAAAGTTTCAAATTCTCCAAGCGAAATTGTTAGGGCAACCAAAAGTCAAAGCCGACTCTCAAGACATCTTTGATTTGAGGTTAACTCTTTTGAGATTTGCGTATAATATCCTGATAAAATTTAAACTCTTGATTTTGTTTTCGATCCCAAATTTGTCCACATTTTTGGTGGTTTTATCATCACATCGTTGTTGTAGGCAGTTGCAGGGGTTTTATCAACATATACGGAGATCGTGTGAATGCCTTTGCATTAGACTGTCGTGAGAGGTGTAATTCAGGTGGTTGAGCTCTCCGCTCTTATTAAGGTTGGAGCTCTTTTTTATTTTATTTATTTATTTATTTGGAAGTCGACTACGATCTACGTAAGTCGTTACATTTGGCATTTGATACAACATAGATGTGATAAGCTCGATAACCACCCATTCAAACTCTGACAAGACCGGGTCTTATAACCCAACTAGACAATTGCCTAAAGGCCAACTACATTATTTATACCCTAATAATCCCAATTCAAATAACCAAAGATTCCACCTTCTTTGGGATTCGAATCTCGAGCCTTCAAGACTTTCCGGAGTTTATGTCAATACCTTGGAACCACTTGGCTACCAATTGTTGACTGGTTGGAGCTATTATTAATGCCTCTAATTTGTGTGGATACTTGGTTCACTCATTTTTTTTTTGTGATGGATTATAGCTATTACATTCAAACAATTTGTTTTGTGATGGATAATGGTCCCATGATCAATGAAGAAGTAAATTAGGGAGTATGGTTAAATTGACTTTACCTCAATCATTTGGATACGACTTCAAAAAATATAAGATAAATATTGTTACTTCACTTTAATATATATTATATAAAACACAATGTTTTTTGCTGACTGGGACAAACTAAAAGATAAATCAAGCCGTTCGTTCCCTTTGTTGTTAAATTTTGACCGTTAGATTCCTTACCTACCTAAAAATATCATAATTCGTTCACCCATTCACTAAATCTATTATACAAACACACAATAAATTTTGACTGTCCAATTTCCATTGTTAAATCTCAATCTTTAAATTTTATCCCAAATTATAACCGCTATCATAAAGTTAGTGACAAATTAATTTTATACTAATGACCATCTATATAACCATTAACAATTTATTATCTCCATAACTTTTTAAATATTAATTGTGTTCTAGGTTATGAAATCGTAGCCCTTAGATCTTAATCCTTAATATCTTTTTAAATCATAACTCTTTATATCTCTCTCAAAACCTCTCTATCTTCATAATTTTTCAAAAAGTAATTGTCCTTCGGTTATAAAAGAAGAAGATTAATGGATCATATTCCTCACTCCCCTCTCTATATATATTTTCCTCCAAGGATCTTTCTTTCTTATATTTTTTTTTCTCTCTGTCTCACTTACAACATTTCTCATTTGTTAGTAGAAGAAATCTTTGTCGACAACAAAATGGTTTGAAATTAGATTTTCTTAATTGATAGTTTTTCTTAGTTGATTTAATATTAGTTTGTTTTATTTTGTTAATATTAAATTAGTAATGTATGATTTAAGGCATAAAATTTGTTGAATTAGTATTAGTTTTTCTTGATTTTGATAATGTTTGATTAGTATTTTTGTGTATTCCCCATAAGTTCAATGAAATGTTTAATTGTAAATACACTTGGTGATAAATGATAAATCTCTATTTACTTATATCCCTTTCTCTATCAATCTATGTTATTTTAGTTTTCTATGTTAATCTTTCGCAAGCAGTGGCGAAGCCAGGACTTATAGTATGTGGGGGCACATTTATCACCCGTAAAAAATTAAATTACAAAATAAAATCATATACATTGATTTAAGTAATAGCATCTATTCTCTCTCAAGCGCGGTTATAGTTGTACACCCTCATTGGTAAGATGCTACCGATGGTTATACCGTAGCGTTTTACTGGAAGGTAAAACATAAAGGAGAATTTGGCCAAAACTCCCTAAGAAATTATGATTTTGGTTAAAAAGAATTCATCAAAGTTTTTTAGGCTTCACCTCTCTGATGGCAATTATGTAATTTTCAATTTCAGTAAAAAGACCAACCTAACCCTAGTCTAAGAAAATACCTTGCAAACAACTTGCACTGCCTTGCAAACACTTTGCACTGCCTTGCAAAGCCTTGCAAATACCTTGCAAACACCTTGCATGGTTTTTGCAAACACCTTGGATAGCCTTGCAAACAAATTGCAGAGCCTTGCGAACACCTTGCAGAGCCTTGCAAAAACTTTGCAGAGCCTTGCGAACACCTTGCATGACTTTTGCAAATACCTTGCACAACCTTGCGAACACCTTGCAGAGCCTTGCAAAGCTTTGCAAATACCTTGCAGAGCCTTGCAAACACCTTGCAGAGTCTTGCAAACACCTTGCAGAGCCTTGCAAACACCTTGCAAACACCTTGCAGAGCCTTGCGAACACCTTGCAATGCCATGCAATGGTTTGCAAATGAGTTTTTGAATTGATTTAACATGAAATTTGTTACAAATTATTATATTTTGTCTAATAGAATGTTGTATCGAAAAACTAGCTAAAACCCCTACAAATTCATAATAGTCATTTTATTAGCTCTAGCACCATCATTTTACTTTTCTTCGAAAAATTTTCAAAGCTTTCATGAAATTCTCAATTTGAACATAAATACCAATCATGATTGTCCAAGAAAAAAAATATTTCTCACAGGCATTTCATCTAACAACTATATAGCTATTTCAACCAACCTACGTCTTGTATAACCAACTAACGTTGCATTCCAAGCAACAACATCTCTTTCAAGCATTTTATCAAACACATTGCTTGCATCAACTATACTTTCACAACTTCCATATAAATCCAACAAATAAGTTTGAACATAAACATCAAAACTAACAAATTGTCATCCATCATTCATAACTTAATGAAAATAAAGCAATGAAGAAGTTGGATTATACCTTGAAACACTATCAAATTCTCCTTCCATTGAAAGTATATAAAACTTTATCTCTCTAGAATTTAGAACCAAAAACTAAATCAAACCCCTTAAAAGCCTCTTCAAACAACAAGCAAATAGATTAAATCACCAAAACCTAAAAACATCAACCCATCTTATAGCCAAAATCGATTCAAACCCTAGAAATTTTAATCGGCGTCAACAATCCAACTCGGTTCGTTCATGAGAAAAACTCAAGTTCCTGATTTATTAGTTAGATTATTACTAGGTATTTCTAATTGAATGAAGGGTATTTTTGACTCTTAAAAAGTTGGTGCCTTTAAAAATGTCCTTCAAGCCTATTTTTATAACTTACTTGGGGCCTAGCTAGTTAAAAAGATGGGTTGTCTTTTTAACAAAAAAATACTAGAAATTGGGCCTCTGGCTCAATTTCTTAAACATAAATAGGTGGGCAACAATGTCCCAATTCAAAATTTTAATGAGTTTTAACAGATTTGCTCTTTACTATCCAGTAAGACGATATGGGTTGCATCAGTAATCGTTTTACAGTCGTATAAACACATCCACTGGTTTCGGCTAAGATTTCGATGTGTATTTCACTAACATGTCTTTTTATAACCAATAAGACATTACTGATGGTTAAGACAACCTCTTATTGGTGGTAGTGAAGCGTACCTGGTCCAAAAGTCACAGCCACAACCTTGTCGTTGACTCAAACCCTACCATGGAGAGGGAGTGAGAGATGAGACTGGATGAGACCTTATTGTCCGCAACATTAATTGATAGGAGAGGAAGATGAAGTTCAAGAGAAAAAAGAAAGAGAATGACAAAGAGAACGTGTTGGTGTTTCATCCAGAGAGAGAAAAAGAGATAGACATACATAAATGGGCGTAGACCAAATGTTGGAGATAACTTCTGGTAGTCGTCAATGCTACGTCGTCGGAAAAAATGGAGAAAAAGTTAGTGTGTGTAGCTAACCCTTGATTTTCGTCTTAGTCAATCTATGAAATATAATGTATGTGCATACAAAAAATATGATTAATCACTTTACTCTTAGGTTTTCAAGTAATAAGTTATAGTAGGTGGGCTTAAATCATTTTTCCTTCAAATGAGTAATCAATGCCCCCACATGCCCCTTACTGCCACCGCCTCTGATCGCAAGTGAATAAATCATTTTTTTTGAAGGTTTGACTATATGATTAATACATAAAATTCCGTATATATAACTTTTTTTATTGATATTGTATATTCTCCATAAGTTTATTGAAATGTTTAATTGTAAATATAATCTGTGATAAATGATAAATCTCTCTCTCTAGATGCAACTCTTTCTCTATCAATCTATGATATATTTTTTTTTCTATGTTAATCTTTCGCAAGTGAAAAAATCATTTATTTGAAGTCTTGTTTTCAATCTTTATGTATTGTTTCTCCTAGATTTGAATGCATATCTTTTGAAGAGTTAATTGTTATTCTTTTCTCGATTTTCCGATTTTAATTTACTATTTTATTTTTCAATTTTTTTAAGATGAGTAAGTAGTTGGTAGTGTTATGATATTTCAACTAGACTTTACAAATTATGTAAACCAGAAGGTACCCATATATCTTTATAATGATTCTTTAATGAAATTTTCTTTGTTATAAATTTTTTCTTGATTTTCTTCTTAAATTTCATTAAAATATAACTTTTCATTGATTCTTTGAACAATACGAATTACCTCTTGTAAAAGTAAAATTTATTCCTACCTCCACTAGATGACTTGTAAACTTCTGTGAAATTTTTGTCCTGTTTTTAACACCAATTATCGATTTTAGACACTTTTGGTTTAAAAACTATTAACTTATATTAAATGTTTTGTTCCAGATTTTCGCGTTCGTTAATGTTCTTTTTGTTTATTATTGTTTGTTAATGTAATAAACTTCGTTTTCGTGTTCATCGACCCAAAAGTATTACTTTTTGTTATTTGTCAGACATAAATGTCTGTGTCCTAGGGGCACGAGTTATAACTAGTCTATTATAGAAAACGCAAATTTTTTGCTGACTGACACAAGTCGAAAGACAAATCCAGTCGTCCGTTGCGTTTTTCTACAAATCTTGACCACTAGATCTATTACCTCCCTTAAAAAATGAGGATTTGCTAACCCACACAATGCAAGTAAGTAAACAAGAGGATGAATGTGGATGGTCTAATTACCATTGGTCATGGTGAAATTAATTTGATGAAATTAATTAGAGAAGGTGGAGTGAAACTTTAACTATTAAATAAAACGTAAAAAATTTTGCTGACTGGAACAAGTCGAAAGACAAATCCGGTCGTCCGTTGCGTTTTTCTACAAATCTTGGCCACTAGATCTATTACCTCCGTCCAAAAATGAGGATTTGTTAACCCACACAATGCAAGTAAGTGAACAAGAGGATGAATGTGGATGATCTGATTACCATTGGTCAAAGTGAAATCAATTTTTTTTTTAAGGAAAAGTGAAATCAATTTGATGAAATTAATTAGAGAAGGTGGAGTGAAACTTTAATTTTGGCTATCATACCAAAAATCCTATAAAATGCAAGTAAATAAACAAGAGGATGAATGTGAATGGTCTAATTACCATTGGTCAAGGTGAAATCAATTTGATGAAATTAATTAGAGAAGGTGGAGTGAAACTTTAATTTTGGTCAATCATACCAAAAATCCTATAATAAATAAGGGATAATAACCTCCCATTACTCTCTCCTACAATTTCATTCCGTTTTAATAGAGTTTCCAGTCCTTTTAACTTTCAAGTAGCGTATAAATGAAACCATTTCATATGTTCTTTAATTGCTGTACATTCAACTTATGCATCAGTGCCACTACTCTCCACCTTTCTATTCTTTAATTGTCAATCCGTTTTAACTTTGGAAATGATAAATGAGACCACAGTACCACTACTCTCTACCTCTCCATCAATTGTATGTTGGTTTCAACTTTTCAAATGACTAAATGAGGTCATTTCCTCCCACTAATCTCCATCTCTTCACTATTTCTCCATCCTCCTATATAAACAAGTGCAACTGACCAATTCAGACCCGGAACTCTTCAGGTTGCTTCTTTGCAATTAACTCTACCACGGAGACAATTTAGTTGGTAATCGTGGTGTCCATTACTGTTTTTTATCTTCTTTATTGTTTGTACATATATAGTTAGCATACTATATTTTACCTTTGAGAGAACCAGAGAAACTAGGGTTTACAATTCGAAGAGTAAAGGAGAATTAGGGATTACATAGTTCTTATATGGTCAACATCAGTCAATAGTCAAGAAGAAGTCAACGAATGCAGCCCATTACAGCCCAGTCTGTTCAAGCCTCAGTTGTGATAAGAGCACTCTCCAACTATCAAAGAAAAGTTAGTTGTCAAGTTAGTTAACCAAACTAACTTTTCTGTTTTCTGTTTTGAATAACAAACTTAGTTTACTTTCCTTTCTTCTCTATCTCTATAAATACAAAGTTGTAAAACAAGGAATTAATAATTGGAAATAAAATCTTAAGAGTTCATTGAAAACTTACATGGTATCAGGTTCAGCTAGATCCTTCTAAACTAGGGTTTTCATTGTGAACTCAACAGCCAATTGATCATTTCTCGCAAAATCACCATCAAAATCAAGAGAAAAGTAGTAAATATTCAGAAAATTACAATCATTTCAAGATGAAGATTTCTAAAATTCATACACAAATCAAAATGTTTCAGAAGACGCTTGTTCTTATCAAAGCTATTGATCAAAATTGAAGAAAACTAGTATAAAGATCTAGTTACTTACTGTTTTTTCGTGCAAAGTCTCCAACTTTCTTCAAATTTATCCATGGCAGCAGCAAATCAAGGTAATCTCCCACCTATTTCTGCTGTTACTAACTTCATAACTGAGAAGTTAGATGATTCTAATTATCTAATGTGGAAAGACCAAGTTGAGACCTTGCTTGGTACCTATGATCTTCTAGGGTTTGTGACTGGTTTGACTGAGGAACCATCACAACTTAGGGTCATTAATGGGGTTGAACAAATTAACCCTGATTTCTTACTTTGGAGAAGTAGAGAGAGTTTTGTAAGGTCTTATCTTAAGAGTACTCTCTCTAAGTCAGTCTACTATGATACATATGGATTGAATTCTGCCAAAGAAATGTGGGATTGTATAAATCTTACTCATAATGAGGGACTTGAGTCCAAAAAGGACCAATTAAGAAGGAAATTACAATCTATTAGGAAAGGTTCTGCTTCCATTACTGTATATCTAAGAGAATTGAAAATGCTAGCAGATTCTCTCATTTCTGTTCATGATAGGATAAGTGAATCTAAATTAGTTCGTATTGCTATTCAAGGCTTAAGTTCTGATTATGATCAGTTTACAATTGCATTAAGAGCAAATAATGAACATCTCACTTTAGCACAACTCAAATCAAGACTCACTATGCATGAACAATGGTTATTATCAAAGGAACAGGATCAAGAAGTATATTATGTTAGAAGAACAAATCATTCTAACAAACCTTCTCCCACTTACTATAGGAATCCATCTTACAATAGGAGAGATGGGTCATCTTCTATTCCTAAGTCTTCTAGTAATACTGATGTCAAACACAAAAATCAAAAGGCAGAAGATTTTGACTTCTCCACTGTTCCATGTGGCATATGTAAAAGATGGGGTCACTCAGCTGGAGTGTGTTTCTTTAGGTATACACCAAATAAGACTCAATCTGGGTATCACACAGAGGCTCAATCTCAGCCAGAAGGATGTGTGTCTGAGGTTAAGACTGAGACTGTTGAACCACAGTCTTATTTCTATGAGGATGAAGCACTACCAGAATGTAACAATGCTGTGACTTATGATTATGCTTACAATGATTGTACTGATGATATCTTCCATGAATGCCACACTGCTATTGTTGAAGATTGCATTGAAAATGATACCTTTCATGATTGTCTATCAAATGCTTTTTATACTTATGATTATGAGAAATGTTATGTTGCTGAAAATGGCATAAGTATAGAATCAAAAGACACTTCCTGGCTAGCAGACACAGGGGCAAGTAGTCATATGACTCATTCCTCAGGAAATCTTGTATCTACTCTACCATATCAAGGTAGTGAAGCAGTGGTGGTGGGTAGTGGAAATTTTATACCCATCACTAGTACTGGTTCATCCACACTGTGTACTTCTACTCATGATTTCAATCTCAACAAAGTACTTTGTGTCCCTAAATTGAAGAGAAATCTGCTTTCTATCTCTAAATTCACTAAGGACAACTCATGTTCTGTTGAATTTATGCCATGGGGATATCAAATTAAAGATATAAGTTCAAAAAGGGTATTAGCTGCAGGGCCAATGCAAAATAACCTATATCCTATTGAAGTTCATAACAATTCTCTTAAGAACAGATCAATTGAAGTACATGCAGCTCAAACAGTAAGTTCTTATGATATCTGGCATACTAGACTTGCACATTCTCATCATGGGGTTATTAAGCAACTACATACTGAAAACAAGATAGCAGTATCAAATATAAATGATAAGAAGTTTTGCAAATCTTGTGAATTAGGTAAGAGTAAATCTCTTCCCTTTGCAAACTCCTTATCCACAACTACTACACCTTTGCATCTTATTCATTGTGATATATGGGGACCTGCACCCATCAATACTCCTAATGGAGCAAGGTATTACATTCTGTTCCTAGATGACTTTAGCAAGTATAGCTGGATTTATGCCATGAAACTCAGATCAGATAGTTTAAAATGTTTCACACATTTCAAGGCAACCAATGAGAATCTTTTACAACAAAAAATTGTCTATTTTCAATCTGATGGAGCACCAGAACTTAAACAAGGAGTTTTCAGGGCCTTCTTGGATTCAAATGGAATTATATTCAGGTGTTCTTGTCCATATACTCCTCAGCAAAATGGCAAAGCTGAGAGGAAACATAGACACATCACTGAATTGGGAAGTTCCCAGTCTATGATGTCTACTCTGATCTCAGATTTAAGTACAACATTTAAGATGAAGGATTTAGGTATCTTATCCTACTTCTTGGGTATAGAGGTTACCTATGATAAATCAAGTACTCATATGATTCTATCTCAGACTAAGCATACCTTAGAACTATTGAACAAGGCAAATCTCTTGGATTCTAAGCCATCAAAGACTCCAGTAATAAGTGGTCAAAGGGTTTCTATCAATGATGGTGTGTTACTTTCAAATCCTACAGAATATAGAAGTCTAGTTGGGGCTTTACAGTATCTCACACTTACAAGGCCAGATATTTCTTTTGCTGTGAACTACACAGCTCAGTTTATGCATAAGCCAACTTCATCACATCTGATGATTGTCAAGAAAATACTAAGGTATCTTAAGGGGTCTATAGGGTCTGGGATTCGTATTGGGTCAACAGATCTTACTACCATTACTGCATATTCAGATTCTGATTGGGCTGGATGTCCAGACTCTCGCAAATCCACAGGGGGATTTTGTATATTTCTATGGTCGAACTTAGTCTCTTGGAGTTCTAAGAAACAAGCTACAGTAGCAAAATCATCGACAGAAGCTGAATACAAAGCGTTATCTACTATGGCAACAGAAGTTATTTGGATCTCATACCTGTTGGACGAACTCCATTTCTATGTAGAAAACCCTTCACACTATTTTGTGATAATATCAGTGCTAAGTACCTTGCTTCAAATCCGGTTTTCCATGCAAGGACGAAACATATTGAAGTGGATTACCACTATGTTCGAGATTTGGTCTCGAGTGGATCTGTAACGATCCTTCATATTCCCACGCAAGAGCAGCTCGCAGATATATTCACAAAGGGTTTATCTCTCGATCTCTTTCAGACTCTTCGCAACAAACTGATGTTTCATCGCCTCTCTTCATCATCGGTTTGAGGGGGGCTGAGAGAACCAGAGAAACTAGGGTTTTACAATTCGAAGAGTAAAGGAGAATTAGGGATTACATAGTTCTTATATGGTCAACATCAGTCAATAGTCAAGAAGACATCAGTCAATAGTCAAGAAGAAGTCAACGAATGCAGCCCATTACAGCCCAGTCTGTTCAAGCCTCAGTTGTGATAAGAGCACTCTCCAACTATCAAAGAAAAGTTAGTTGTCAAGTTAGTTAACCAAACTAACTTTTTTGTTTTCTGTTTTGAATAACAAACTTAACAAACTTAGTTTACTTTCCTTTCTTCTCTATCTCTATAAATACAAAGTTGTAAAACAAGGAATTAATAATTGGAAATAAAATCTTAAGAGTTCATTGAAAACTTACAACCTTTATAGTTTTTCAGGTCTTCGACTAAATTATAATTGGATCAGCTTCACGATCCTTTTACAACTACATCTTCGGGGTCATTTATGTAAATCAACAGTTATTTTTCATTTCTGTTGACACGTCAGTGAATTATAAGTTTACCGACTTCGCAATTTTCCATTGGCACATCTCACAATCCTGTCTAGCTAAGAGACTCCTTCAACGAAACAGAAAGTCTAAAGTTGGTGAAAACGGCGCAGTGAAAGAGATTTTTGGAGAGACGGCTAAACGATTTTTGTGAAGCATTATTATCTTAGTTTAGAGGGGAAGATGTGTGTCTATTTCTACTTTTTTGTCATTTTGTTTAACTAATAGAGTTTCTTCGTGTGAGTTATTTTTATATGCAACTTGTGTGTCTATCAAATACCAGTTAGGCAAATTTGTTACGTTATTACTCTTTTTTTTTTGTTAAAAGATGTTACGTGGTACAGGAACACATCTGGCTTTTTTTTTAGTTGATTTGTTTACTCCTTGGAGATAAATTATTTATTTGTTCATTAGTTGGTCTTTCAGATTTTCTTATTTCTCTTTTTCTTTCTCTTTCAATTATTTATATTTATATGTTTAGTTGTGTTGCAAGTGAAGAGTAGCTTTCTTCAAATGGAGAAAAATAGTTGCGATTAATCGTTGTGTTTTTCATATAAGATGTTATTTCTTTAATTTCCAACTGTGAAATAATTGGAAGTATATTGATGTTCTTTTTTGGACTCCCTCTCCCACTGTATTTTTATATGGTTGTCTTCTTTTAAAGGATTTGCAATATCTACGTTAGTCCAAATAAGGAGCATATTATTCTCTTAGGTTGTGTTTGATAACAGGGAAACAATTCCATGGAAATACAAGAGTTCCATGGAAAGTCTTCCACGGAATTTACTCCGTGGAAACAAGAGTTCTTTCGTTTGATAGTCATTTATTATTCCGTGGAATTACGAACTATGTTATTTGGTTAACAACTAACTTCTACGAATATAATATTAAATTGAGAGTTTTTATTTACTATTTATGTAGTCTAAATAATATTTTTACTTTTGCGAAAATTACATTTTCATCCTTATGTTGTCTAAATTACATTTTTACCCTTATGTTTTCAAAATTATATTTTTATCTCTATGTTGTAAAATTATTTAATCTTGTGTCACTTTACTAATTTAAGGGTAAAAATGTCATGTTGATATTATGCGAGGGTAAATATGTCATTTTGACAACGTAAGGGTAAAATGTCAATTTGATATTATAAAAGGGTAAGAATGTAATTTTAGCTATAAAAATCCAAAATGTCATTTTGACAACTTTGTAGCCATGTTATTTGGTAAGAAAGACAAAAATGTCATTTGCTTAATGTATAAGTAAAAATTTATTTTGCTAAATTTTATGGTAAAAAATCATTTTGAACATATATGGAGAAAAATATTAGGTTTCAAGTATCTGAACATATTAAAATATTTTTATTTTGATTTTTGACTTTCCACGGAAACTAATTCCGAGGGGGGAGCAAGGAATTAAAAGTGGACTATTTCATGGAAACAGATTCCCTAGGGAATTAAAGTCATGGAATTACAATTCGTATCAAACGGTGGAAATACCTATTTCCATGGAAATTCTTTTATTTCCATGGAAATGGGAGATATCAAACACACCCTTAGTTTATTTGGTTGGGAACTCTGACATTCTTTCATTAGTCTTGTTTTTCAATTTGTTCATGATGCAACGGAAAACTCCGAAAAGCCTTGTATCTACGTCTAAGGAATATAGAACTGAAACTAATAAGATTTAAACTAAAATACTGAACTTTATTGATTAAACTGAATGAATAAAACAACTCGTACATCCCCCTTTATATAGCCTTAGAGTTTCGTTGACCTAATCAAACTCAAAAAACAACTTCTAAGAAAATAAAACATTAGAATCCCAAGCAAATAAGAGAACATGATGTAGATTGTTGCGGAAGCGTAAAAGTAATGGAATCCACCATTATAACAATGATAAAATACGTAAATAAACTGATAAAATACGTAAATAAACTGATAAAGTAAAGAACAAAACTATAAACCTGATTAATAATAAACTCAATTGATAATATTCTCTGATCTGAATGACCAAGACAAACTGAACTTCCTTTTATAGGAACTAAGACACTTCTAGATAGACTCAAACTAGGATTCCTAAATATCAAAGATACTCAAACATGGAAACTTCTAAACCTGAAACTCTCAAATCTAACCCTAATGGACTCGCCCGTGAGGCCCAATGACTTGAACGTGAGGCCCATGATGATGGCCTCCATCATACTCCCCGTCCGAGAACGAACTTGCCCTCAAGTGAGACTTAACAATGCGATCCTTAATTCCCACTTTGCACGAAAGTTGGTGAAAATCTGAAGAAGATAATGATGGACCAAATCACTGACATAAATCTCATATTGCAAAGAATCTCGCAAAAACAAATGTAGGAAAGAAACTTCAACAAATTGCGACATCTCCCGTCGTCTTTTAGTTTGATGAAGAAGACCACGAACACCACATAATTCACTATGGAAAAATTAACTATGAATTTCATCATCCACTTCATCACTTTCTCTGTTTCGTTCTCAATAATAACTTGAATGATCTTCCCTCGTTCATCTTCGTGAAGTTTATAAACTCTAAGAAACCTAATATCGAACAGGTGATGGGAATCAACTTCTACACCTATGTTCATTGTTTCTTTGAGAAAAGAGACTCCTACAAGAGGGATCATGAACTTCTTGGTACTAATGTCTCGTGAAGGAAAATCACTTTCGTCTTCTTCCTCGGTCATTGATAGAATTTTGTTCCGTTTGTCAAGAACTTCTTCAATATCATCGATCCCGGTGACCAAAGTAACGTTGGAGAACTGTCTACTTGATTCAATCATTGTTTCAGCATATGAAAAATATTCATCCAAGGGTAGAAAAACATACCTGAAGATACTTTTCAATGTCGTCCAATCGTCTATGAATTTTCTTCCTTCGTCAATGAGTCTCCTTTGCATTGCATTGAATTGTTCATAGATTCTTTCGGACATATGTTGTTCCACGACAAAAACCTTATCTTCGACATGTACATCTTGATTTATGAACCAATCCTCCATCTGTTGAATCCAAAAATCTATATGGTATTGACCGTCGAAGAGAGGAATTTTGGAAATGTTATTAATTTTTTCTTGATCTTTTCGATTAACGTAGAATTGTTTAGAATCTCGAAAGAGATCCCAACCTAAACGTGGAAAAGATTTCCAGCATTCAAGGGAGATTTATCCATGAAAAAAAATTCATCTGTTCCCAGATTCTTCAGGCTCTGAATACCAGCTGATGTAGATTGTTGCGGAAGCGTAAAAGTAATGGAATCCACCATTATAACAATGATAAAATACGTAAATAAACTGATAAAATACGTAAATAAACTGATAAAGTAAAGAACAAAACGATAAACCTGATTAATAATAAACTCGATTGATAATATTCTCTGATCTGAATGACCAAGACAAACTGGACTTCCTTTTATAGGAACTAAGACACTTCTAGATAGACTCAAACTAGGATTCATAAATATCAAAGATACTCAAACATAGAAACTTCTAAACCTGAAACTCTCAAATCTAACCCTAATGGACTCGGCCGTGAGGCCCAATGACTTGAACGTGAGGCCCATGATGATGGCCTCCATCAGATACCTAAACTAAAAACACTTGCTAAAAACAGTAAAAAAAACTACTAAAAATCCCTTTTGAGGACCCAAACGGTGGAATTTGACCCTCAAAGTGGGCTGAAATTTGGCCTAAACGATGGAATTTAAAGACCTAAACTATGAAATTTGACCCTCAAGGTTATTTCACACTATAAATTTCGTCTAATTCCGATACCCGTAGCTTCGGTTTTGCCCGTTTTAGTCTATCACCTTTATACTTGGCCGCATCAATTTCTTCTAAGTATTTTTCGGCCAATTCCTCTAAATCAGTTCATTAAGAGTTCTTGTGATTTATATTTAGGAAAGAAAGAAAAATAAACTCATACAATAATCCGTTGAATTATATTTAAATTAGATTTTT
Source organism: Eschscholzia californica subsp. californica (assembly GCA_002897215.1). Lineage (NCBI taxonomy): Eukaryota > Viridiplantae > Streptophyta > Magnoliopsida > Ranunculales > Papaveraceae > Eschscholzia > Eschscholzia californica. Next base: position 1,167,691 of record BEHA01000191.1, read on the forward strand.
ACCGTGTCAGAAGGCACGGGCTATAACTAGTTTATACATAAAATATAAACTTTTGTGCGAAATAACTTTTGCGGAAATTTTCACTGCTACATTGTATCGTTTTTTTTTTCTTTATTATCATTTATACTTTTCTCTTTTTCATTTGTTATGAATTTGTTCACTGACATTATTATTTTGGAGATTGGGGTAAAGAAGAACTGATTTTAATGTAAGAATTATATGTTCCTTAGTTATGACTTCATGGCTGAATTAAGATCGTTGTCGTGTCTTGAAAACAATTTGGATTTTGAATTCTATGATGCTTTGATGTAGGGAGTAGCCGAGCAGGGGTATTTGATTTAGCCTGACCTCCATTACCATACCTTGTCGCAAATTTTATCGGCTGTTATACCAGTACATGCTAAGATGTTTACTGGATTTTTTTCTCTCTGGTTCACCGAGTCATGGTAGTAAAGAAGGAGACACATTGGTTGCCCAAGAATGCTGAATATCATATTCCCAACCTAACCACAGAAATAAACATAACTTCAAATATTAATACATGTATTTATATCTAAGATCGTCGCTCTATTTTCTCTACTGCAAAATTGAATCCGAATCGAGGTCTAAATTGACTCGACACAGACTTCAAATTGTTTTTCTTTCTATTTTGTCTGACTCGTCAAAATGGATAATTCGGGTTGATTGTACACCCATTTGGTTCAGACAATTCATTGTCAAGCGAAATGGATTTGAAAAATGAGAAACAATAAATACAAACAAGAGATAGAACTAAAATCACAGTCAACGATATCACAACTCATATATTTTCTCCTTACTTAAAAAAAAACTTAACCCAGAGTAATATAAATGTAAATTGAAACAAACCACCTTGCGTTTCATAAGGACGGAATGAAGTTTGATCCATCCGTTAAAATGTGCTAGAAGAGAACTTTGTCGTTGTTAACTGGCAGAAGACTCTCGGAGAAAGTAGCAACAAAACATTCGGTGCATAAATGTGGAAACGACAGGGGGTTTCCACGTACTTCAAACTCTCTCCACCTACCCTTCTTCCAATTGTAAGAATAAAAAGACACATTTTTTCTTCCCCACATCTTTATCACAGTTCGGTCCCTCGGATGATGTTAAGATTATCTCGTCATCTGATCCTACGAACAAAACCTAACACCACATTTCTTTCCCAAATTAGAAGGCAATGTGACACTACTCGTTTCACTCCATCTTCCATTGTTATTACTAGAAAAACTACCACCGCTACCAATAGACGTCTTATTGATCTTGTGAAAGTTTATGTTAGTTGATAGACTATAAGACATAAACTAAAATAAAGAACACAATATTTGACGAGGTTCGGTCGGAGGATCACGACTTACATCTTCGGAGAAAGCCAGAACAGCTACATACTTTATTATCCACAATTGTGGTGATTCGTTACAATGACTGATTAGTAATCGTATGCTTAAACTAGAACCCATCTCTTATTTATAGGGTTTAGGGTTTCCTAATTTCTCCTAACTAAACTAGGAAACAATATAATCTCTACTCAATATTACTATTGAACAGTTACAAGAGATATCCTAAATATATCTTCGATATCTTTCATATCTTCCAATATCTTGGACTCATCTTGATCGTCGGATCTCTTCATGTCGATCCGTCTCATCTTCATATATCTTGGACGGTTGATATTTGATATCTTCGGATCTCGATTCATCTCGATCCTTATACTCTAACACTCCCCCTCAAGTTGGAATACGGAACTTGTGAAGTATCCAATTTGAAGATTGAACTTGGAAAAGGTGAATGTTTCTCGCACACGATCGGATTCAAAGCTTGAACTTGGACTTGATTTTTTTTTTTGTTTAATGTCGAACAAATGATGTTGAATTCTTTGTCTGCATCTTGAACTTGTAATCGCACATAAACCTGATATAATGTTCTTGTCTTTCTTTCGTAAGCTTGAATGACATTCTTGTCTTCTTTTCTTCTTTTATTTCTTTCTTTCTTTATTTCGGCAAAGATGAGAGAATAACGGAAGTGAATATTGTGCATACAATAGTGATGGAGGGGAGGGATGGGTTGACCCGTAAGGCGCCTTTTTAAGAGAAAATCAAACTCGTTTGGATGTTAACGAATTGATTATAACCGGATGGTTACGGTTTAATAAATATATCGTCATTGTAGACGAAACATGAAGAAATATGATCTAATGATATTTTAATTTCAACCAAAGGAGGAAACAAATCACAGCTAAAAAAAACTGAAGCTGAGAAAATTTAAAGTGAAGTGATGAAGCTTCATTCCAAGTTAAATTAAGAAGGGAACAACACAAAAGTCTTTGTTATGATCGACAAGCTATCCATTGTCGGAAAGGACAAGGTCATAGATTTAATTCCGGAATAAAATAGACATATTCTATTCGTTGAAAGGAACTTCCAAAAAAAATATTTTGTTAAGAAATAGAAATCATCATAAATAAAGGTCGCGGCTTTGGGGAATAAAAGAAAATCTTGGGGGAATAAACATATTTTCGTTTTAGACCAAAATTTGACATTGTTGTTATTAACCCCCTAATCTTCATCTCCTCACATCTTCATATCAAGTCACAAGAAAAACAAAGTAAATCAACCCACCAAATGCTCAGATTCTGACTAACAAAAGACAAATAATATATTCACACCATTGAAGAAAGAATTGTTTTTCACAAATCTATTTTAAAAGATTCAACCAATCCACCTGCTCCCCTAAAATCTAAAATTCCTCTAAACTTTCATATGACTATCACCATCTTTACTTCATCCAAAAAATTCCAGGATTTTGAATTGTTAACCTCTACCCTTCATTGAGAGTTAATCACCATCTCCATGTTTTCTTTTACAGAATAAACATCAGAGGAATTTTCTTTTTGTGCCTAAATCTCAATAAGAAACCCTAAGTTATTGTTTCTATAAGAAACCCTACATCAGGGAGATAGAGATAGATAATTTAGAAACCCTAGATTAGGGAGAGAGATAGAGAGAAAGAAAACGATAGAGAGAGGGGGGAGAGAGAGAGAACGACAGAGAGAGAGAGGGAGAGCGACAGAGAGAGAATGGCAGAAAAAGAGAGAGAGAGAGGACGACAGGGAGAGGGGGGAAGAGAGAGAGAGAGAGAGAGAGAAAGGGGAAGAGAAAGGGGAAGAGAGAGAGAGTTTGTTAGAGATAGGGTTTGTGAGATTTAAGGGGTTAACAACAATCATGTCATTTTTGGTCTAAAAAGAAAATATGTTTATTCCCTAGAGATTTGTTTTTATTCCCCAAAGCCGTGGCCTAAATAAAGTACGATATGATAAAGTCACGGGTGAATCCGTAAAAAATTAGATCAAACACGGGTGAATCCGTATAAAATTAGATCAAACGAATCCATGTAGTGTCACAAACACAACAGACATATGTCATACAAAACAGAAACGGTGGTGAACAAATGGGAAGAAATATTTGCAACAGTAAGGAACACTGTTGGAGAAACAGTGATAGTAAAGAAACTGTCACGAATAAAATTGGGAAATTTAAGAACTCTAGCAAAATAACTAGGGTTTCTCGAAATTAGGATTTCTCAAACTCGATTTAGGGTTAATATCGAACAGCAGAAAGCCCATGTAATGCGTATTAAACTCCTAATCGATGATTTGTATAATCTATATCAATCGAACTCGGCCAAGAATCAACTGGCGGTGATCGGTTGTGGAGAGAGAGAGAGTGATCGAGAGTAATCACAATGGATTAGTCACCAAATCGAAAAGAAAATCTGATGAAAAATTTTGAGCTAGATATTTGAAAACTCGAATCCAAACTACGAACCTTGAACTTGAGAATGTGGTTAGTTGTGAAACATCTGCTGGCCTTTCTTCTTTTACTTTTTTTTTTAAGAAGGATATGTTAAGTTTGTGGCCATCCAACTCAAAACCAATTGGCTATGAGTGGAGAGGACCTATATTTTATATTATTGGTTGTTAGTTACCCATTCTCCCATGTGGGACTATTCTCACACGCCCCCTCACGTGTGGCGTGTGAGAATAGTCCCACATGGGAGAATGGGTAACTAGCAACCAAGAATATAAAGAATAGGTCCTCTCCACTCATAGCCAATTGGTTTTGAGTTGGATGGCCACAAACTTAACAGGATAATATATTAACCGAGTGCTTAGGAAGCACGAAAAAAGAACTACAAAAGCAACGGAGATTGGGAGACTTTACATATTAGAAGCTATAGTCTCCCAAGAATTTAACAAAAAACCCAAAGATAAATTCTCAAAGTACCTAGTCGGCAAGCCCCAGTTGAAAATGGTGGCCTTGATCGACATAATAACTCTATCAGTGGAGTTAGCAACATCACGGAAATGACGATTATTCCTCTCTAACCATATACACCACCAAATGGCAAAGGGAGTAATCTGCTGAAGGAATCCTTTCATCGTATCTGACTTCTCAAACTTCCAAAACCTGAAGAAAGTATCCAAAGTGGATGGCATTGGAGACGGACAATCGATCACCGGGAGGAAGTATCTCCATATGGTTTTAGTAAAGCTGCAGGAGAGGAGCAAGTGAGAGGCATTCTCTTCAGCCGATCTGCATAATAGGCACATGTTTGGGTACTGAAAGCCCCTCGTTTGAAGCATGTCCATAGTGGGGGCTGAATTTAGGATACAAACCCATAAAAGGAAGGAGACCTTAGTGGGTACCTTTTCCATCCAAACTTTCTTCACCGAAAATTGGGCTGGACTATGATCTTGATTGGAAGCAATGTCATACGAAGATTTTACACTAAAAATTCCATCATTGGATGATTTCCATTTCCTATTATCAGGCTCTTGATTGAGAGTTGGGGGTTCTCCAATGTACTCGAGAAAGCTAGCAATGTCTTCCAAAGTCGAGTCTTTAGATGTGCTCCTTAGTCCCAGGTTCCATGCCTTGAAACTACCAACACCTAGAATAGAATCCGCTAAACAACATTTTTTTTTATTTGAGTATCTCCATAGAGCGGGAAACTTGTTCTTTAGAGTTTCATTATCTATCCATTGATCCTCCAAAAATCTAACTGATTTTCCATTGTGAATTTCAATTGACGTGTGCGCTGCCACCATATTCAAATTCTGTGAGATGCTCTTCCAACTACCTACACCGTGAGATAAACCAATTAGATTAGGAAACCAAGCATGATCTTGTCCACCATATTTTGTTTGAATAACCTTTCTCCACATGCTATCCTTTTCCTCACCATATCTCCAAACCCACTTCCCTAATAAAGCCGTGCTAGTATTCTTAATCTTGTTGGAATCGGAGCCAATTTTGGCTCGACCCGACTCGTCAAACTCAGAAACTGAACGCGTCATTGCGTTCGTCTCGTCGAGCCCTTAAATTTAGAGCAAAGAATTACTCGAATCCGATTCCGGATGAATGAGAAATTCGAGTTTGAAGTTTGGGTGAAAAAATGGTTAAGTCAGGGTCTGAAACGTCAAACGGGACAAGTTAGATCAGGGGTCGTTTGAGCGAATACCACGCGCATCCAAATCTGTGGGCACATTTCGGGACTGATCTAACGGTGGGCGTTCTACCCGAGTTTTCTAGCCAGATCCGACGTCCCAGGGTCCAACCGACTCCAATATTCAGTTACTCTTTCTGTTTAGTCCCTCCTTTCGAATGGATACATCTTTTAACCCAACAGACACTATGCACCCATTCAACTCCTATATAAACCAACCAAACCCACTTCATTTTTCATCAATTCATTCTCTTCTCTTCTTATCTTCTCTCCTAACAATTAGAAGTTCTGGTTTGCCTAGAATATCTAATTAAGGGTGTATTTCTAGAAGTTCTGGTTAGACTAGAATATCTAGAAAAGGAAGAAAGAAGTTTTGAGTGGAGTGATAATCAT
>BEHA01000191.1:1185470-1199793 GCA_002897215.1 Eschscholzia californica subsp. californica
GAAAAGATTGTGAAGAGAGAGAGTAACGGTGTTATAACGGAAGGGGGCCATATGGGTATTTTTCGTAAAGTAGGGGGCCACGCGGGAAGCTGGTCACAAAGTAGGGGGCCATTAGGGAAATAACCCTTTAGTTAACTATTAATAATGGTAATAATAATCATATTCAGGAAATAATTGACTAAAGATTTTGGATGAGATTGGATTTGATTCTTTCCAATATATTGTATATACTATTTCTTGTCTTATGTATTTTCTTTCTTCTCTTATGTATTTTCTTTCCTCTCTTATGTATAACTATCTATGTCAATTACATATTTATGTAAACTATTAACAATATAAATATACAAGAGAGGTTAATGGTTTTCCACACACAAAACCTATTCATATTCTTTTATGGTATCCAGAGCCGTTCTCTAACGAATTCGATCCTTGTTATTTTTTTTCCGGTTGTTTCCAACCGAGATCATTATTCTATTGTCCGGTTCGTTTTTACCGAGGTCTTCTTCTTTTTTAGAGCTATTTTTTTCCCGATTTCATATCGAGGTTAATATCTTCAAAAAGGTTTTATTATTAAGTTTGTTTGCAATGGAATCTTCACCCGGTTCTTCTACTTCAAGTGCTATTTTATCTCCCTCGGCACCAACTATGATATCTTATCCGGATCTTAGCTCTATGATCAACTTAAAACTTGATTCAGAAATTTTTTTGCTATGGCGTCATCAGGTTTTATCTCTATTGGAAAGTCGACGTCTGGTTCATCATCTTGATAATACGGTCCCTCCACCGGAACCCACACTTGCTTCCCCTACAGGTTCGTTAACTGTTAATCCTCTTTATGAATCTTGGTTAACAACAGATCGCCTTGTTTATTCGATCATCTATAGTTCTCTCTCCAAAGAGGCAATGACTGATGTTATAGGCTTAACCCGAGCAACTGATGTTTGGGCTCAGCTTAATCAATACTTATGCTAGTCCATGCATCACTCGATCTCTTCATCTCAAGGAACAAATTCAATGTATTAAACGAGGTAATGCATCTATAGCGGATTATGCTCGTAATTACAGGGTTTTATGTGAAACCTTAGCCACCACTGGTCATCATATTTCTGAAGCTGAGAAAGTATACTGGTTCTTGAAAGGTCTCGGCCCGGATCATGAAACTTTAACCGGATCCATTCTCTCTAAACCACCTCTTCCAACTTTTAAAGATATTTTACCTATGCTTCATGCACAAGAGGGTGTTATAAAATCCTTTCGGGTTGTTCCTCCTATTACCGAAGGTGCTTATGTCTCTACTCACAATTAAGGTCATCGGCAATAACGGTCTCCACAACGTTCTTCTCGTTATGATCGGTCTTCTCGGTCTCCCCCTCGCCATGATAGACGACCCTCTCGATCCACACTGACGTTTGTCTGTCAGTAGTGTAAGAAGCCTGGCCATTCTGCTGACCGTTGTTTCTTGCTTACTGGTCGACCACCGCGACATCAACAAAGAGACTTTCCTCGTCGTTGTGATCAATATTCACCACGACGACCGCACCGAGAACCCTCTCCTCATGATCGATCTCTATCACTTGCCGAGAAGCCCATGTTGCCGATGTTGAATCTATTGAAGCCGCCGCTGATGCTCTTCAGTCTCTCGTCATCACCAATCCGTCAGATCCGTCTTGGTATGCAGATAGTGGTGCCTCAAGTCATATGACGTTAGGTTCCGGTAACTTTTCCCACTTAACTTCATATTCTGGTTCAAATAAAGTCTACATCGGTGATGATTCACCTCTCACCATTCGACATAAAGGTTCTCTATCTCTTCCCACTCCTCATGGTGTCCTCACCTTACCTGACTCACTTCATGTTCCCTCTCTTACTAAGAATTTATTATCTATAGGAAAACTTGTTGATGATCTTCATTGTTTTGTTCTATTTTCAAAACATGGCTTTGTTATTTTTCAGGAGAAAGGAAGGGTTCTGGGCACCGGCAGTAGGCGAGGAAATTTGTTTGTCTTGGATTCTTCATTTTTTAGTTCTACTTCAGTCTCAGTCAAAGCACCACTTGCTATATGGCATAGTCGACTTGGTCACGTGTCTTCTAGGGTATTAGATATTTTAATCAAGGATAATTTAATTCAGTCTGTTTCCAAAAATTCTATGTCTTCTACTTGTATTTCTTGTAATATGAGTAAAAGTCATAGGCTTCCATTTACTTTGAATAATAAACGAGCTTCTTCTCCACTTTCTCTTGTGCACATTGATTTATGGGGTCCTTCTCCTGTTCCTAATTCTAATGGGTTTAAATATTATGTGATTTTTGTTGATGATTACAGTCGATTTTCTTGGTTTTATCCACTTTGTGCTAAATCTGAATTTTTTCAAGTCTTTGTAAAATTTAAATCTCTTGTGCAAAATCAATTGGACTCTAAAATTAAGACTCTTCAACTATATGGAGGAGGTGAATTCCAAAATACTCAATTTTTAAATTTTCTAAGGGCAAATGGCATTGACAGACGTGTTTCTTGTCCGTATACACCTGCTCAAAATGCTCGTGTAGAGCATAAACATCGTCATGTAACTGAAACTGGACTGAGTCTTTTATTTCATAGTGGGTTACCTGCTATTTGTTGGGTTGAAGTTTTTCAAACAGCAAATTTTCTCATTAATCGAATGCCTACGGCAGTGCTCTAGGATGCTTCTCCCTTCTCCACTTTATACGGTACGCCACCTTCCTATTCTATGTTGTGTTCGTTTGAATGTCTTTGTTTTCCTTATTTGCGACCTTATGCTTCTAAGATACTTTCACCTCGGAGCTTCCCATGTGTGTTTATCGATTACATTCAATTTCATAAGGGTTTCAAATGCTTAGATCTTAATACCAAGAAGGTATTTATCTCTCGTCATGTTATCTTTGATGAAGCTATTTACCCGTTTAAAGCGTATGATTTTGTGTCTTCATCTGATGATCTAGTGAGTTTTCTTGATACTCGTCCCTTGATGTCTGTCTCGTCTTCCCCCACTACCCCTAACACTGAAGCCAATCCCATTCCCATTACGGTGGACGATTCTGCCTCAAAGGCACCTTTACTTACCACAATTCGTTTAGATGATACCCCTGTCAGCTCATTAGTGACCCCTATTCCTGCACCTACTGGGGAGGTGCCTTCAGTCTCGACTGAGGGCCCCTCCGCAGCTCCTTCTACTATACCACCGGAATCTACTCCTACCATTCCTCTAGTATCGGGTCCTCGTTCTTTGCCAGGTATTACTCCGGTTCCCATGCGTTCTCTGACGGATTCGATTACGGGAGGGGTTGCTCCGACGGTTTCATTAGATTCTAGCTCAAAGTGTGGTCCTCAAGGTTACAGGTTGATGGACCGTGATGCTCTACTAGTTGACACGACTCCCTCTCAGGTATATTCTCGGTACCCTATTTCTCCCTGTGATTCTGATACTTTTGGTTCTTCTGGTTCCAGCTTTTATGCTGCCTTGTCTGCTATCACGGAACCGCAGGGATATCGTATGGCTAGTAAATCAATACATTGGCAACGTGCTATGGAAGAAGAAATTGAAGCTCTTATGAAACAACGTACTTGGTCTTTGGTGCCCCCTGACCCCTCTATGAACATCGTTGGTTCTAAATGGGTTTTTTCGCACAAAGCTCAAACCTGACGGCACTATTGACAGGTATAAAGCCCGTTTGGTTGCCCAAGGTTTTACCCAGAAACCTGGACTTGATTTTGATGAAACTTTCAATCCTGTGGTCAAACTTACAACTATTCGGATTATTTTATCTATCGCAGTTTCTCGTGGATGGTCCATTCTTCAGTTAAATGTGAAGAATGCCTTTCTTCATGGGGATCTAACTGAGGAGGTTTACATGGTCCAACCTCCTGGCTATGTTGATATTTCCATCCATCGTATGTTTGTCGTCTTCACAAGGCTCTCTATGGTTTGAAGCAGGCTCCTCGGGCATGGTATGACAGATTCAGCTATTACCTACTCCGTATTGGTTTTCGTGTTAGTAAGTCTGATACATCTCTTTTTATTCGTACGAGTCCAGTGGGTATGATTTATTTGTTGCTTTATGTTGATGATATTATACTCACGGGAGTTGATTCCTCCACTGTTGATACTATTATTTCTCAACTATCTTCTGAGTTCGATATGAAGAATATGGGTTCTCTACATTATTTTCTGGGTATTAAAGCAACCTCAAATAAGGATGGTCTTTTACTTACTTAATCTAAATACGCCTTGGACATCCTTAAAATTTTAAATTTAGAAGGTGTCTAACCAGCTTCTACACCTTTGACTACAGGAATTCAGTTGTCAGGACAGGGTGTTACTTTTTCAGATCCTACTCAATATCGTAAGGTGTTGGGTCCTCTTCAGTATCTTACGTTGACCCGTCCAGATTTAGCCTATGTGGTCAATGTGGCGTGTCAGTTTATGCATGCTCCCACAGTTGACCACTTTCAAGCTGTTAAACGCATATTGCGTTATGTTAAGGGGACGATTCACATGGGTTTACAGTTGTTTGCGGGCTCTGCCTCTAATTCTCTTCATGCTTACTCTGATGCTGATTGGGCAGGTTGCCCTGATACACATCGTTCTACATCTAGGTTCTCCATTTTTCTTGGTCGGAATCTTCTCACCTGGAGTGCTCGTAAGCAGCCTACGGTTTCTCGTTCCAGCACCGAAGCTGAATATCCGGATCTTGCCTCCACTACTGCTGACTTAACTTGGATTGGTTATATTCTTCAGGAATTGGGAATTCGGCTATCTACTCCTATTAGTATATATTGTGACAATAAAAGTGTCATCCTCATGACTGCCAACCCAGTGTTTCATGGTCGTTCTAAGCACATTGCTTTGGACTACCACTTTGTTCGGGAAAAGGTGGCAGTCGGATCAGTGAAGATTCAGTTTGTCCCATCTCATGACCAGCTCGCTGATATTTTGACAAAAAACTCATTTCTGGTTCTTGGAGCTTTGTCCCAAATTGAACCTTCGCGTCTCCTCGAAGCTCAATTTGCGGGAGGGTAATAATCAGATTCAAGAAATAATTGACTAAAGATTTTGGATGAGATTGGACTTGATTTTTTCCAATATATTGTATATACTATTTCCTACTTTATGTATTTTATTTCCTCTCTTATGTATAACTATCTATGTCAATTACATATTTATGTAAAATATTAACAATATATAAATATACAAGGGAGGTTAATGATTTTCCACGCACAAAACCTATTCATATTCTTTTAACTATAAGATCTTTTACTTCACTAATTAAAATGGTTTAGATCTAAAGTGTTATAGGGATAGAATTGGTTGATAGAGACTATGTTTCTCATGTTAGTTCGTCACTGAAAATATCTATGGTCTGTGAAAGTAGTTCAAAACATAGTGTGGTCCAAAACAGAGTTTCGAATAACATAGTGTGATAGAAACTAGAGAAGATGAATTCTATTAATCTCTTAGAAAACAAGATGAGAAATGATTATTACAATCTAATGAGCTTTTATAGTTCTTCACTCATTTAGTTAGAGAGAGAAAGGAATTCTGTTGTAACAACCTAACTAACTAAGTTAGTTATGATTTAGTTAGTTAGGTTGTTATCTATTTTATCTATAGGCACCACGGCTATTGACTCATATATCTATATTATTACACTTATGTAACACCTCCATCTACCTTAGTGAGTTATCTTTCTCACACTTGACTTACACCAGTAATACATTCTCTAACATAGTGGTTGCCTATGCCAGAGTTTCCAGTAACATTGTCAGTCGATTTAAATAGTTCAATTGTCTGTTTATTAGAAAACTGTGGTAGGTCACTTATCTTTTGATTTGAAAATGATAAAAGATAGTTTTAAACATCCCTGATTATATTGTCACTCGACTGTATTTATTCAGATCGTCCAATTGTCCTGATGATGAATTGAAGAATTAGGGAAACTGCAGTCCCAAATTATAATAAATTTTGATGATTGGACAGTCCAAGGTCCAACCTTTGAGATTTAAAAATTTGAACGGTTGAGATTCACCGAAATGACTGAAAGAACAACTTTTTCGAGATTCAAAGCTACCAAGTTAGTTGTAAGAACTTCTCCTCTCTCTCTACTCTGAACTGAATACCGAGCCTATAAATAGCTCAAACAAAGATGTAAGCATTTGATATTTTTCAATCACTTTTGTAAACCTCCATTAATGAATAAAGGTTTGCTTGAGTGAATTTTTTTTTCTAACTAGCCTTTAATGGAAGGTGAAAAATATGAAGACTAGTCAACTCTATTTCAAAAGATATCAAAGAAGGGGTGGATGAGGATGCTTGCCCAAGTCTTTCGAGTCTCCATTCAATGAAGTCAATCTTACGTATCAATTGATACGATAACATTATTGGTGGCTAGAAATCACATTTGAGGACATATTTCCCATTCTTCTGTCTTGTTTTTAAATTGAATGCCACTTTTCATATATCTTGTTTTTCGGTACCGAATCTTGTTTTCAGAAGTTTTGGTTAACAAAATAATGAAAACTCAAAAGATTCCTACTTCTCTTATTCATTTCTTGTTTTCTTTACTTCTCCCACTCATCATCTTAGCTAACGATGAACAGAAACAAAGACCCAATTGTTCACCCTTTGAATGTGGAAGCTTAGGAAGAACTGGTTACCCCATCTCCAATGGCACCAATCCTGAGTGTGGCTCATTAGTTGTAGATTGCAAGGCAGAGCCACCTCAAATACACCAGGCAGGAAGAAATTATGATGTAGAAAGTATCCTCTCCAACAATTCAATAGTACTTTATGACAAGGAACTCCAAAGTCTATTGAGTTCAAATAGCTGCGATCTGGACTTCAAGTTTAAATTACCAGCTTCCTCGCTCTCCATTTCTTTTGCATACACAACCCCCAACCTCACCTTGTACAAATGCTCTGATAAAAAACGTCCTTTCCATGGAAACGATAGTGTTAAGTTCTATAACTATACAAAATGCAAAGAAAACTTTGTTCTTCACTATAGTTATCCAGATCAGCTTCCATCTAGTCTCATCAGTGAGAAGGATAAGCGTAGTTGTTCAGTTATTCAGATACCATTAATTGAGCAACCACCCCTTCCTCATGTTTGGGAAGAGAATCCTTTTGCTCTGTTGACTGCTGAATTTTCTTTTGGGTGGAATGTGTCGAGTGATTGTCTCAGTTGTGACACTAATGGAGGTACGGTCTAAATTAATTTTTGCAGCAGTAGTTTGTAGGTAGTTAGAAGATGTAGATAATATTAATCAAATTATTTATGATAATATTAGTAGTTTGTTTGTTAAACTAATCCTTTTATTTGTTCCACGACTTCTGCAGCGAAGCACATTACTGGAAAGAAAGTTAAAATAGGTAAACACTCATAAAACCCATCTCTGTATGTAAATGTACATACTTAGACGTTATATCTGAAATGTTTTCTATTACAAAATTTGGTTACATGTTTGTTGGTTATATTTAATTTTCTCTATTATTCTGTCACAGGAATAGGAGCTGGAGTGGGTGGGTCTCTAATTACAGCAAGCATATTGGTTTTTGTAGTCATTCGCTTCGGGAAGATACCCTCATGGAAGAAGGGAACTAATAAGAACAATAATAACCAGAATCTGGAGGTCTTCTTTAGAAATAATGTATCGCTTGCTCCTAAGAGATTCAGATACATGGAAGTCAATAAATTGACTAATTCCTTCAAAGAAAAACTTGGTGAAGGCGGTTATGGTTCAGTCTTCAAAGGACAACTTCAGGATGGTCGTTTGGTGGCAGTTAAGATATTGTCTAATAAACATAAATCCACGAGTAACAACGGAGAAGAGTTCTTGAACGAGGTTGCAAGCATTAGCAGAACTTCCCACGTTAATATCGTAAGTCTACTTGGCTTCTGTTATGAGAAAGATAAACGAGCTCTAATATATGAATTCATGCCCAATGGGTCTCTTGACAAATTCATTTACAACAAAAATATTTCATTAGAATCATCTTTAGAATGGACAATATTATACGAAATCGCAATTGGAATTGCTCGAGGACTCGGGTACTTACACCGTGGTTGTAGCACTAGAATAATACATTTTGACATGAAACCTCATAATATTCTCTTAGATGAGGATTTCTCACCAAAGATTGCAGACTTTGGACTCGCAAAGTTGTGTCTTGGAAAAGAGAGTATCATATCGATGTTGGATGCAAGAGGAACTGCGGGTTATATTGCTCCAGAAATATTTAGCAGAAACTTTGGAGATGTTTCTCACAAGTCAGATGTTTACAGCTACGGAATGATGATACTAGAAATGGTAAGGGGTAGAAAGAACTTTGATGTGAAAGTGGGGAAGGATCATTCTTCTCAGCTATACTTTCCGGATTGGATTTACGATCGTCTCAACCTAGAGGAGGGACTTGAGCTGCGAGGGATTACGATTGAAGAGAGCGAACAAGTTGTTGCAAAGAAAATGATAATTGTGGGTTTGTGGTGCATACAAATCAATCCTTCTAGTCGGCCTTCAATGAGAAAAGTGTTGGAAATGTTGGAAGGAAGCCTCGAAGCTTTGCAAATCCCACCCAAACCTTTCCTTTATTCTCCTGCAAGATCTTGGCAGTCGGAAACAGGTTCTTCGACATTAATTGACTAAATAGCTCTTGTACTATATAGTGGAGGTACGAAGAAGTGTGCATTATGTGTATCTTTTATGTATGCAGATTTATCCCTCGTTGAACTCTCAGCCTTACAAAAGCGATTCATTTGCATATTTCTCGTATGGTTCCTTGATAAATAAATAAAGAAAGGGCATAAAATAACCATTGGTTAGAATGTTAGAATACTTAGTGGCATTGTCAAATTGATAAAACTTCTCTCTTGAGTAACTCTTTATAAAGAACTTATATAATAGCTAGGAAATCAATACAATTTCTCTTTTCTTACATGGTATAAGAGCCTAGTTCTTCTTTCATGAGAATAGTTAGTCAAAGAGCCTAGTTCTTCTTTCTTGAGAATAGTTAGTCAATAGAGTCTTCCGTTTTGCCGGTGGCGGTAGTCCCATTAATGACTACCGTTCGCTGGACTTTCCCCGGTTTTTTGTTTATTTTTCTTTTGTTTCAAGTTTAATTTTTTTTCCGATAAGAGTAGGTTTCTTCTATTGTTCAAATCTAATCATTATTCAATACTTTTCTCAATAGTATTTGAAAATGATGAAGATTAACAAGAAGAAGAAATCAAAACAAGAGTGATTTGTTGAAAAAATCAAAAGATCTCAAGCATTTCATATGCCTCAAGTTTCCCACAACATGAAATCTATGTGGATCACTGGTCATTTAAATGAAGGTCTATTTGATACTTAAGAAATTGGAAAGCTTTTAGGGAGGGGGAAAAGATTTCATGGACTTTAGAAATTGGAAATCTTGAAACTATACATATAGTTGTCCAAAATTTTGATCTACTAAATGATGCACACCACATGTTTGATATAATGTGTGAAAGAAATGAAGCTTATTCTCATAGAGGGTTTTCTTTTGATGTTTTTGTAAACATATTTGTGGATTCGTTAATGGCAAGCAAATTCATCCTC
This sequence comes from Eschscholzia californica subsp. californica, assembly GCA_002897215.1. NCBI lineage: Eukaryota > Viridiplantae > Streptophyta > Magnoliopsida > Ranunculales > Papaveraceae > Eschscholzia > Eschscholzia californica. The sequence continues at coordinate 1,195,067 of BEHA01000191.1, forward strand.
TTAGTTGATTTACTCATACTTCTTATATCCATGATGAAAACTCTCAAATGTTTGTTCCTTTAGTAACCTATTATTGTTCCTTAGTTTTCATAAGATCAAATGAAGAGGAGATAAGAGAGAAGAGTATAGAGAAGAATTGAGGTGGGAAAGATCAAGAATGGTGGTTGCTATTGGTTGAAAAAGAATAAAATCATAAGATCAAGTGTTTGCATTTTATATGGGGTAATAATCATGTGTGAGAGCTATTAAAAGCAAGGAGTATATCTCCGCCCACAACCGGACAATGGGTTATAATTGTCCGCTTTCTCTTTAAATAGAGAACACAATTCTCTTTAAATAGAGAAAATACCTAGCAATGGTGCCAACTTTTCTTCTAATGACCTTCAAATGGAGAAAAGATAACCACAACAACACCTGGTAATGATACCAACTTTTCTTCTAATGGAGAAAATACAGACAACAACAACAACAACAACATAGCAACCTCACAATGATGTCTCTATATCAATACCAAGTCAACATCTACAATTTTATAGCAAACTCATGAATTTTTCACTAACAAAAATCATTCGTTTGAGGGAGAATGTTAGAATATTAGAATGTTAGAATAGTTAGTCCCACATTGTCAAATAGATAAAACTTCTCCTTGTGTAACTCTTTATAAAGAACTTATATAATAGCTAAGAGATCAATACAATCAATACAATTTCTCTTTTCTTACAATATGGTAAAGGAGTTAGAGAAAAATAAAGTTATCATAGTCGTAAATTATTTTTTTGTTACAACCATCATAGTTGTAAGAGAAAGTGCAAATACTAAATAGTATAGTAGTATTCCTAAAAAATGTAAATTGTATAGTATTGAGAGAAAGTTAAATAACTCTAACACTTGTTACAATACCCAAAGAAAAGAAAGAAGTCCATTACTACTTTTCCTCAGACACAAATTCAGAAAGCCTTTTGTTTTCAGAAAGCAAAGAAATTCCAAAACACAATTCAATGATAAAAAAAATAATTTGTTTGTCTTTTGTTAACCTAAGCTTCTACCACCATTTCATCTCTTTACATTGACAAAAGTTGTGCGGGTAAATGGCTATTGCCAATGAATATTTTCTTCCCCTCTCCGCTGACCACCACTTCAAACCATTACTGCCACCAACACCGACACCTGTAGTCCTCCACCCATTTCCATCTCTCTCTCTCTACTGCTCTATACCAGAATCCCCCTCTCTAGGGTTGGGAATCGGTCCGGACGGACAGTCCACGGACAGACTTGCTCCCGGTCTGGACGGAACGGACAAAAGTCTGCGGTATCCACTCGGACTGGCGGACTAAACGGACGGACTAAACGGAATTTCCCTTCAAAATGTCCGCCCGTGTCCGTTTTATCCATCCGGACATGTCGGGCACCGGTCGGTCGGGCTTCGGGTATTTAGAATTACAAAAAAAATTACAAAGAGGTGAAATTTTAGAATTTACTTAAAGATGAAGTTACAAATTTACAAACTATCAGTTGGAGAATACAACTTAATATTACACCAAAAATTTAGTCGATTATATCAACAAACTTGAAATAATGTTTGTGTTGTTGTTGTATCCTCAAATAACAAATAAGATGAAAACAAAAATCAGAAAATAGGATATAATAAATATTATACAATATCAGAAATCAGAATAATATCAAAGTTTTGAGTTTTACCAAGTTTAGATCTTGTAGATTTGATGATAAAAAGTTGTCGACGGCCAATGGTGATGATTTGATGAAGAAGAAGATGATATAGTAAGAAAACAGTGAACTACAAGTGAAGAAACAGAGAAGATCATCAATAAAAGAAAACAGAGAAGAATAATAATAAATAAAAAACTATATATATATATATATAGATCTTAGATCGTACCTTTGATCATACCGAAAGGATTAAATCACCAGATGTGAAGATGAAAATGAAGAGGGTTGAATCTTCAATCGACCATCGTTTGGGGTTGAAGATGATAACTACTTCATCAAACGAAAACGAACAAAGATTAGGGATTTAGGGTTGATTGGGTGAAGGTTGATTTTTCGTTGAAGACTAAACATGGTTGAACTTTGGAAGATTAAGGATTTAGGGTACTTAGGGTTAGGGATTTCAGATTTGGAAAATAGATTTAGCCATTTAGGTTTAGGGGATTAAGTCGCCGAGATTCCAGAAGCTAGAAGAGAAGAAGAAACAAAAGAGAAATGATTCTAGGGTTTTTTCGTGTTTATATACTCAAACTTAGGAAATCCAACGGCTTAAGTGTAACCCTAGAAAATCTAATGGTCCATGATCTTCTAGTCAAGGTGCGGGCGGGCGGGTCTTACCCAAAGCAGGCGGTCACGGGCGGACCTCCGGGTAGACCCTTTTGTCCGTGACCGTCCGCTAGAGCCTTCTCGGTCGGACGGGCCTTGACCGATTCGGTCACGGGCGGTCGCGGACGGTCGCGGGCGGATCCGGGTTGTCGGACCAAATTCCCAACCCTACCCCTCTCTATCTTTACTAGAATCTTCGTCTAGATATCACTTGGAATTTTTATTTGGACTCTCTTTCGGCAGAATCTTTTTCTAAAAAATCAAGACAAAAATTATAACGAAAGGGTTCTCCCCTTCGCAAGAAAAGAGATATGAAAGGAGGGAGAGAGAAATAAACGAAGATAGTGGTGACGATGGTGAGTAGAGGAACGAGAGAAAAAATAGATTCCAGTGAAATTCGCCATTAGTAAACCCACCGATGACTCTCTGTCGACGACACCAGTATTTTTTTTGTTGAAAGTCGACCGTATCAGTATGGAGAAGGGTGAAGTTTTGGAGAAAAAAAACAAGTCAGTTTTTTCCGCCCCAAAAGAATTAGTAGCCTGAATTGTTTTTCCCCAAAACAACAACCATTAACAAACCCCTCCTTTCTTTGCTTGGTAACTAGAAAGAGATAGGGCTAGGAAAACGGTCCGGAAACCCGCGATCCGGCCCGTTCGGCCCGAACCGTGAGAGACCGATGACCGAAGCAGCCCCGAGCCGGGCTAACCCGGCCCGATATATCGGGCTAATTGGGTCGGGACTCGGCCAGGTTCTCAATTCCGAGTCCCGGCCCGTTAAGCCCGTCCGAAGCCCGGCCCGATGAGTAGCCCGTATGTGTAGCCCGATAGTTTGCCCGTCGAGCAGCCCGAAATTGATCCGCGTGTTTTTAATGAATCCAACGGCTGAGATTACATAATATCTCAGCCGTTGGATTTAATCTCACCCGCCTATAAATACCCCTCAATTCCCAGCATAAAACCCTAATGCCTCTTCTCATTAACCGAACCCTATCATCTCTCTCTCTTCCGGCGCTCTCTCTCTCTGTTTCCGACGCTCTCTCTCTCTGTTTCCGGCGCTCTCTCTCTCTCTTTCCACCCCTCTCTCTCTCTCTTTCAGCCTCAGCCCTCAAGCAGAATAAAGAGACTAGAAGATTAAAGTGAACATATTTGGAACAGAATCCCAATTGGGTATTAATAATTAAATGCCAGAAACTCAAAATCAATCAGGGGTATTACTAATTAGTACTCAAATAACAAGTTAACAACAGATAAGATCCAATTTGATATAAAGCAATTTCTTCTTCTTCCTCTTCTTCTTCCTCTTCTGATGTAGATAGTTGACGATTCTCGGAACGTAAAGACTCAATTTCTTCTTCCTCTTCTGATGTAGATAGTTGATGATGATGGGTTTCTGATTTTTGATCATGATGTTTGTGGAGATGGTTGTGGGTGAACTCCATGGCTGACCAAGCTACCTCTGCAACTTCAATCACCGTCTTCCCCACTTCTATAGGATTACCTATCCTAACATGAGTCATCCTCTCTCTCTACAAAAAATTCAGTTATTTGGGTGTTGGAGAAAACCTAGCAATTTGGGGGTTTTTTCTTGTTTGATGAAAGAGAGTTTTTTCTTGTTTGATGAAAGAGAGGCGTGTCGAAAATAATAGAGAAAGTCAGAGAGTATTGCCACATTCACAAACTCATAACATGGGCTTCTAGCTAGCATAATTATTCAATAAACCCGAGCCCGCCCGACCCGAGCCCGTTGGAACCCGTTCGGGTAGTCGGGCTCGGACGGGCTATGGGCACTTCATGTCTTAGATTCGCCCGGCCCGATCCGCCCGGCTCATTACCTCGGGTTCGGCTTATCCGAGCCCGATCCGCCCGAGCCCGGTGCTTGGTAGCCCGAGCCCGACCGAGCCCGCCCGATTCCCACCCCTAGAGGCCCTAGAAAGAGACATAACAAGTCCACTCTCTCCCCCACCTTCCACTACTCCCCAATAACATTACCTGACCCACCAATCACCATCCTCTCTCTCTCTCTCTCTCTCTCTCGAAATAACACCTTCAAACTTTCAAACCCCAAAACACAAACCAAAAAAAAGAAAACAAAAAAAATTAGTTCCAGATTATACAGAAGAGTCTGAGAAACCAAGATCTCTACTTTTTTTTCTCTTCTGAAGATCAAAACCCTCAAAGGGTTTTTTCTGTTTCTTCATTTATGAATCAAATAAATTAATCTCAAGTGAGATGATAAGAAGAAGATGGGTGGAGTTACTTCATCAATAGCATCAAAATTTGCTTTTTTCCCTCCAACTCCTCCTTCATACACTGTCATCTCTGATGAATCTTCAACTGGTAAATTTCTAATACCTGATGTTCCTAAAAGAGATAACGTTGATATCTTGAAACTTC
>BEHA01000191.1:1203625-1230807 GCA_002897215.1 Eschscholzia californica subsp. californica
CTAGATGAGCAGATGTTATGGAAGCGACAACTAATCTTCTAGTTTTTCCAGAATATCGACAAAATTGGCATGGTGACCTGTCCCGTTCTTGTAATTCACGTAAGTACTTATTTTGTTGTGCTTGTTAAACAGAGTCACGAGTATGTGGCAACCCATTAACATATATCTTCTCTGTAATCGTCATTAATAAAACTAAGTGAGAATTCGGTATCATTTCTCCAGGGAACAGCAGATGAAGTTGTTGATTGCAGTCACGGAAAACATCTTTGGGAGCTTAGCAAGGAAAAGTACGAGCCTTTGTGGGTAAACGGTGGTGGTCATTGCAATCTTGAACTTTACGTCGAATATATCAAACACATGAAGAAATTTGTATCAGCTGTTGGTAAATCAAAGGCTCCAAATAACAGTTCGAATAACACAAAGAAGGAATCAAATGATGAGAACAAAGTTCCCGAAAGTGGGAAGTCGGAGCTATCTGAAGTTGTCAGCAACAAGCCTGAGGTTTCAAGAAACAGTTTAGATAGCAGGCTTGAGAAATCCAAGAATTCGTCAAGCAAACCTGAAAAATCTCGAATGAGCACTGACATTGTCGAAAGGTACATAAGAAGAAAGATCTCGGTATGGTGATGACTTCTTCAGAAGATCGACTAAATTAAGTAATGTTTTAGCTTAAAGTGAGTTATCCTGGGAAGGACAAATTTCATCCTTCCTTTAGTTTGTCTTACGATGAAAGATGACCAAATTAGGTCATCATAGTTATGCTCATGAATATCAGCATTAAACACTGCCAAAATACTGTATTTGTGTTCTCAATGTACTCAAATTCATCTGTATGTATTTCCTTTTTATGGTGATTCAGAATCCAAATCTATCAATCATTTGCTATTTGATCAGGTCAAGCTTTATTTCTTAGTTTTGAATTTCATGAATCTTGATGCACCTACCATGAACCCTAAACCGAAGACGATACTTTATATAGAGATAATATTGATGCAGAAACTTGATGCAATCTGAATAATATTCACATTCTTATCGATCTTTCTTATATATACAGGTAGACATCTGAGTGTAGACTATATTTTAGAGTGACATTTCATTAGAAAAGCGAAAACAGAAGTTAGCAGACTAATAACTACTAGTATTAGGGGTAATATCACTGTCCCATCTCTGAGTCACAGAATCGGGTGAAAAAGGTGAAATATTATTCTTTAATAACCTGCTATCGTCTGCCGCATTATCAATTTCCACTGCATTCGCCTTCTTTAAACCTTCATGTTCAGTTTCTTTCAAAACCTCTAAAACTTCTGTCATAGAAGGCCTGATATCGCTGTGTTGCTGCAAACACCTAAAAGCTAATTCTGCCACCAATGTCATCATCTTCTTCACAGAGGTATCCGTTTCAAATCCAAGTGATGGATCTAGCAACTCATGTAAAGCATGATTATGAATCTTGTTGATCGCCAAACTAGACAAATTGATTTCATGTCGATGTCTACTGATATCTACTGCTGGTTTTGACGATATAAGTTCAACCAAGACAACTCCAAAACTATAAACATCGCTCTTACTTGTGAGTTGATAGCATTGGTAGTACTCAGGATCAACATATCCAGGAGTCCCTTGTGGAGCAGTAGAAACGTGAGTGGCGTCCGTCGGGAAGAGACGAGAGAGCCCGAAATCAGCTACCTTGACATGAAAACTTTCGTCGAGAAGGATATTGTTGGTCTTGACATCACGGTGAATGATTTCAGTAACATGAAGATATTTCAATGCATCAGCCGTTTCTATGGCGATATTCATTCGAACGGACCAAGGTACGAGGCAAGAACCTGCTCGTTCTCCATGGAGATGATCAGCAACGGTTCCATTAGGAACAAATTCATAGACAAGAAGAAGCTCGCGGCTATGTCGAGAAGTGCACCCATGGAGGATAACAAGGTTTTTGTGCCTTAAGCGAGAAAGTATTTGGACTTCATTCATGAACTGTTCGACTCGCTTGCCATTATTTTCGTATAAACGCTTAACTGCAACAACACGCCCGTCCTTTAGCTCTCCTGCATATACGTAATATAAGAATTTTAAACAGCGTATAGCTCAGTTTATAAAACAACATGAATGTGGTTCATTCATGAACAAGCTCTGCCATTACTTCTTACCATGGTAAACAGTACCAAATCCACCATATCCTAGTTCTTTGGCATCATCGAAATTGTTGGTGGCTTCTTCAAGTTCCTCATACGAAAAGATGGGAGCTAAAAAACCCTTTTCTTGGTCAGGCATCATGGAAAAATCAGGAGAAACGTTTTGAGATGATATAAGGGCTGAAGACTTATCGAGGTATCTTTTACGACGCCATCGACAGTACACAATGAGCAACACCACTAAACCTGTTAGAACACATCCCCCGACTCCAGATCCTATACCTGAAATAAATACACAAAACTTTGGTTAGAAGGAACCTCTTAGAAAAAAGAAAACTTTAGTTGGAAGTTCTTATCCAGACTGGTTGATCAGTAGGTGAAAACAGATCGATCACTTATTACCTCGCCAATGGAGCAGAGCTCCAATCACTTGGCGCATGAGCTCGAAAGAGCTTTTAAACCATAAATTGGATAGAATTAAGCCTTAAGGGTATAAAAATATCAAATTTAGTGATAGAAAATCATTTCAAATATAACGTGCAAGTATGTACAATTATATTCGAACAGAGATGGGTTTTATAAGTATTTACCTATTTCAACTTTCTTTTCGACACTGCGCTTCAGGTGAGGAGGAACTGCAGAAGTCGTGAAACGAATAGAGGATTAGTTTTAATTAACTTATGACTATATCATAAACAATTTAATTATTATTATCTACATCTTCTAACTACATACAAACTCCTACCGAAGAAATAAATCTAGAGAATATGGTAGCAACATATACAAAGGGGAGCGAAAGGAAAAAAAAAGTGATTTTGTTTTCTATACTGTTTATGATAGTACCTGGTTCGTGACATTCAAATTGTTCAGTTCTATTAGTATTACATAGAACTCCATTATAGTAACAATTGAAACAATCGCTGGACACATTCCACACGAAAGAAAAATCAGCAGTCAACAGAGCAAAAGGATTCTTTTCCCAAACACGGTGAGGGGGTGGTTGCGCAATTAATGGTAGCTGAATAATTGAACAACGACGCTTATCAGTTTCATTGAGACTAGACGGAAGCTGATTTGGATAACTATAGTGAAGAACAAATTTTTCTTTGCAACTTGTATACGTATAGATCTTAATACTATCGTATTCATAGAAACGACGATAATTAGCAAAGCATTTGTACAAGGTGAGGTTGGGGGTTCTGGATGAAAAAGAAAAGGAGCGCGAGGAAGTCGGTAACTTAAACTTGTAGTCCAGGTTGCAGCTTCTCAAACCCAATTGACGTTGGAGGAACTGGTCATGAAGTAGTACTGTATTGTTGTGGAGGATACTTTTGACATCGTAATTTCTTCCTCCCTGGTGTATTTGAGGTGGCTCTACCTTGCAATCTATAACTAATGGGCCACACTCAGGATTGGTGGCATTGGAGAAGGGGTAACCAGTTCTTCCTAAGCTTCCACATTCAAAGAGTGTACAATTGGGTCTTTGTTTCGGTTCATCTTTAGCTAAGATGATATGTGGGAGAAGTAAAGAAAACAAGAAATGAATTAGAAAATTATGAATCTTTTGAGATTTCATTCTTTGGTTAAGGAGAACTTCTGAAACAAGATTCGATACCGAAAAACAAGAAGATACATGAAAAGAGGTTTTCAATTTAAAAACATGAAGAAGAATCGGAAATAATTCTTCAACTGTGGTTTCTAACTACCAATAATGTTATCGTATCAGTTGATACGTAAGATTGACTTCGTAGACTCGAAAGACTTGAGAATAAGATTGAGAAGACCCATAGGTCCTTGTTGAAGATTTGAATCATAAGACAAGTATTAGGAAAGCATCCTCATCCACCCCTTCTTTAATATTTTCCTAAATAGACTTGACTAGTCTTGTAGTCTCTTTCAATCTTCCATTAAAGGCTAGTACTATCCCTGGTCCTAAACTCCTTTACCTCATCGCTTAATAAGGTTCTAAATAGTTTCGATTTTTAGCAACGAATTCATGAAAATGATAATCGTGATGTTACTAGCAACGAATCAACTCAAACGCGTATTCAATGGTACAGCAAAGATTAGTATTGAGTCTTGACAATGATATCAAGAAAGCATCAAAAAATCCATTCAGAAGGAGAAAATTAGCACTCAAATAGAAGTATGGATTCTTATACCGTTGACATTCGCTTCTGCAGCATTATCTGGATTCGATTATTGGAATTGGTTGTTACTACTGTCTGTTAAACATCGACGTCCATTTGTGTAACAACCAAAACATTCATCCAAAACATCCCATCCAAGAGAAAAATCAGCACTCAACAGATGAAACTCATCTGGTGGTGGTAGTGGCACAACTTAAGGTAGCTGAATAACTGAACAGTGAGGCATCAAAATCCCAGGTAAGGAAACTTTATTAGCTTTCTCAGGATAGCTATAGTATATGACATACTCATTTTTCGCAACCTTCAAATATGCAATTGAAACCACCAAAAAACAGTGGAAGGAGAGAAATAATATTCACATTCCTTTCGATCTTTCTTGTATTTACTCTCTATATATAAACTAAATTATGTTCAAAAACAGGTAGATGTTGAGTGTAGACTATATTTTGAATGATATTTCATTAAAAAAGCGAAAAAACAGAAGTTAGAAGACTATTAACTACTAGTATTAGGGGTAATATCACTGTCCCATATCTGAGTCACAGAATCGGGTGAAAAAGGTGAAATATTATTTTTTAACAACCCGATATCATCTGCTGCATTACCAATTTCCACTGCATTCGCCTTATTCGAACCTTCATTTTCAATTTCTTTCAAAACCTCTAAAACTTCTGTCATAGAAGGCCTCAAATCACTGTCTTGCTGCAAACACCTAAAAGCTAATTCTGCCACCAATGTTATCATCTTCTTCACAGATGAATCCGTTTCGAATCCAAGTGATGGATCTATCAACTCATGTAAAGCATGATTGTGAATCTTGTTGATCGCCAAATTAGACAAATTGATTTCATGTCGATGTCTACTGATATCTACTGCTGGTTTTGACGATATAAGTTCAACCAAGACAACTCCAAAACTATAAACATCGCTCTTACTTGTGAGTTGATAGCATTGGTAGTACTCAGGATCAACATATCCAGGAGTCCCTTGTGGAGCAGTAGAAACGTGAGTGACGTCTGTCGGGAAGAGACGAGAGAGCCCGAAATCAGCTACCTTGACATGAAAACTTTCGTCGAGAAGGATATTGTTGGTTTTGACATCACGGTGAATGATTTCAGAAACATGAAGATATTTCAATGCATCAGCCGTTTCTATGGCGATATTCATTCGAACGGACCAAGGTATGAGGCCAGAACCTGCTCGTTCTCCATGGAGATGATCAGCAACGGTTCCGTTAGGAACAAATTCATAGACAAGAAGAAGCTCCCGGCTATGCCGAGATGTGCAACCATAGAGGATAACAAGGTTTTTGTGCCTTAAGCGAGAAAGTATTTGAACTTCATTCATGAACTGTTCGACTCGCTTGCCATTGTTTTCGTATAAACGCTTAACTGCAACAACACGCCCGTCCTTTAGCTCTCCTGCATATACGTAATATAAGAATTTTTAAACAGCGTATAGCTCAGTTTATAGAACAACATGAACGCGGTTCATTCATGAACAAGCTCTGCCATTACTTCTTACCATGGTAAACAGTACCAAATCCACCATCTCCTAGTTCTTTGTCATCATCGAAATTGTTGGTGGCTTCTTCAAGTTCCTCATAAGAAAAGATGGGAGCTAAAAATCCCTTTTCTTGGTCAGGCATCATGGAAAAATCAGGAGAAACGTTTCGAGATGATATAAGAACTGAAGACTTATCGAGGTATCTTTTACGACGCCATCGACAGTACACAATGAGCAACACCACTAAGCCTGTTAGAACACATCCTCCTATTCCAGCTCCTATACCTGAAATAAATACACAAAAAGTTTGGTTAGAAGGAACCTCTTAGAAAAAAGAAAACTTTTGTTGGAAGTTCTTATCCAGACTGGTTGATCAGTAGGTGAACACAGATCGATCACTTATTACCTCGCAAATGGAGCAGAGCTCCAATCAATTGGAGCTTGAGCTCAAACGAGCTTTTAAACCATAAATTGGATATAATTTTTATAAAGATATACCAAATCTTGAAATAGGAAATCATTTCAAATACATCCGTGTAAGTATGTACGATTATATTCAAACAGAGATGGGTTTTATGAGTGTCTACCTATTTTAAGTTTCTCTCCGATATTGGGCTTCGCTGCAGAAGTCGTGAAACAAATAAAAGGATTAGTTTTTATAAACTCACGACTATACCATAAACCGTTTGATTAATATTATCTACATCTTCTAACTACGTACAAACTCCTACGAAGAAATAAATCTAGAGAATAGGGTAGCAACATATACAAAGGGGAGAGAAACAAAAAAGTGAATTTTCTTATCCATACGTACCTAGTCCGTGGCATTCAAATTGTTGAGTTCTATTATTAGTTATACATTGACCTCTTTTTTGGTGACAATTGTGACAATTTCTCGACACATTCCACCCAAAAGAAAATTCAGCAGTCAACAGAGCAAAAGGATTCTCTTCCCAACCATGACCAAGGGGTGGTTTCTCAATTAATGGTATCTGAATAACTGAACAACTACGCTTATCATTCTCACTGATGAGACTAGATGGAAGCTGAACTGGATAACTATAGTGAAGAACAAAGTTTTCTTTGCATTTTGTATAGTTATAGAACTTAACACTATCGTTTCCATGGAAATGACGTTTTTTATCAGAGCATTTGTACAAGGTGAGGTTGAGGGTTGTGTATACAAAAGAAACGCAGAGCGAGGAAGCTGGTACTTTAAACTTGTAGTCCAGATCGCAGCTATTCGAACTCAATTGAAGTTGGAGTAACTGGTCTTCAAGCACTATTGTATTGTTGTAGAAGATACTTTTGACATCATAATTTCTTCCTCCCTGGTGTATTTGAGGTGGCTCTGCCTTGCAATCTATAACTACCGTGCCACACTCAGGATTGGTGCCATTGGAGAAGGGGTAACCAGTACTTCCTAAGCTTCCACATTCAAAACGTGAACCATTGGGTCTTTGTTTCGGTTCATCGTTAGCTGAGATGAGGTATGGGAGGAGTAAAGAAAACATGAATTGGATAAGACAAGTAGGAATATTTTGAGTTTTCATTCTTTGGTTAATGAAAACTTCTGAAAACAGGATTCGATACTGAAACACAAGAAGATATATGAAAAAAGGTATTCAATTTAAAAACATGACAGAAGAATCGGAAATAACTCTTCAACTGTGGTATCTAACTACCAATTATGTTATCGTATCGGTTGATATATAAGATTGACTTCGTAACTGAAGACTCGAAAGACTTGAGAATAAGATTGAGAAGACCCACAGGTCCTTGTTGAAGTTTTGAAAGTTTGAATCATAAGACAAGTATGAGGGAAGCATCCTCATCCACCCCTTCTCTAATAATTTCCTAAATCGACTAGACTAGTCTTTAAGCAACAAATCGACTCGAACACGTATCCAATTGTGCAGAACAGATTAGTCTTGACAATGATATCAAGAAAAGATCAAAAAATTCATTCAAAAAGAGAAATTTAGCATTCAAATAGAAGTTACCTTTTGATACCGTTTATGTTCATTTCTGCACCATTAACTGGTTTCGAACATCGAAATTAGTTGCTACTACTATCAGTTAAACATTGACCTCCATTTGTATAACAACCAAGAGATTCATTCAAAGGCAACAACCCTTGGTTGGAGTGGTAAGAGGTATAGTCTTCCACTTTGTAGGTCAAGGGTTCGAGGCATGCTGACCATTCAAAAAAAAGAGATTCATTCAAAACGTCCCATCTAAGAGAAAATTCAGCACTCAACAGATGAAACAGGTCATTATGAAAATCATCTGGTGGTGGAGGTGGTGGGTTGGGGCCGGATAAAAATCAGATTTTCTTGCACAAAGCCCACCATGGGTACTAGCCCAAGACGTGCATAACGGGAATCGGGCAGGCCGGGTAGCGGGTCTGCGATCTTCAAATGTGAGATTTTTAATTATTTTTTTTGTAAAAAACAGGAATCACTATGAACCCTAGATTTTTAATTATTTTTTTGTAAAAAACAGGAATCTCCCATTAAAACCACCAAAAAAACATTAGAAGGAGAGAAATAGTATCTGGATCAAGCTAGTCACCTTAAAGGTAATAAGAAGAGATATGGGTATCTTGAACTTGTCTATGAAGTTGCAGTTTCTTGAATCCAATTGATGTTGAAGGATCTGATCATGAATCAATAAGGTTTCATTGTAAAAGATGTTTTTAACATCATATAATCTTCCTTCCTTTAAGTCAATAATCGGCATTTTTTGACTGCCATCCATGACATATAAACCACACTCAGGAAGGGTGATATTAGAGTAAGGAAAGAAAGCTTTCCCAAGGGTTCCACAATCTTCAAAAGCTTCCACAGTGGATAACCTCAAGAAGAAAGGAATGCCAATAGTCAACAGATGTATTCTTTGCAAACAAGATGAGGAACCCATCAATCATCTGTACTCATCCACTATCCAGTGATATTAGAGTTGGGAAAGAAAAATTTCGCAAACAACTTAGCGGAGTCCTTGGAGCAATCAGGATCAATAGCTGTTAGGAAGAACAGAAGGCGCATTTGGAACATTATCCCGGCAACAATAGTATGGAATTTATGGAAAAACAGAAACAACAAAATTTTCAAAGAATCTGGCACAGTCTATGCTTGGTCTAGGGCTATTAAGGAATTTAAAGATCTGGCTTCTGTAGACTTGGTAGTCAATCGGGAGGCGTGGATGATGTAACAAATCCCGATTGATTTAACTTTTCTTGTAAGTAGTTTTTCTTTCAATATATTCGTTCAAATTTAGAAAAAAAAAATTATTGACGCGGAAACTTGATGCAATCTGAATACTATTCACATTCCTTTCGATCATTCTTATATATACTCTCTATATATAAACTAAATTATGTTCAAAAATAGGTAGACGTCGAGTGTAGACTATATTTTAGAATGACATTTCATTGGAAGAGCAAAAAACAGAAGTTAGAAGACTATTAACTACTAGTATTAGGGGTAATATCACTGTCCCATCTCTGAGTCACAGAATCGGGTGAAAAAGGTGAAATATTATTCTTTAACAACCCGATATCGTCTGCTGCAATATCAATTTCCACTCCTTTCGCCTTCTTTGAACCTTCATTTTCAATTTCTTTCAAAACTTCTAAAACTTCTGTCATAGAAGGCCTCATATCACTGTCTTGCTGCAAACACCTAAAAGCTAATTCTGCAACCAATGTAATCATCTTCTTCACAGATGAATCCGTTTCGAATCCAAGCGATGGATCTATAAGCTCATGTAAAGCATGATTATGAATCTTGTTGATTGCCAAATTAGACAAATTGATTTCATGTCGATGTCTACTGATATCTACTGCTGGTTTTGACGATATAAGTTCAACCAAGACAACTCCAAAACTATAAACGTCGCTCTTACTTGTGAGTTGATAGCATTGGTAGTACTCAGGATCCACATATCCAGGAGTCCCTTGTGGAGCAGTAGAAACGTGAGTGACGTCCGTCGGGAAGAGACGAGAGAGCCCGAAATCAGCTACCTTGACATGAAAATTTTCGTCGAGAAGGATATTGTTGGTTTTGACATCACGGTGAATGATTTCAGAAACATGAAGATATTTCAATGCATCAGCCGTTTCTATGGCGATATTCATTCGAACGGACCAAGGTACGAGGCCAGAACCTGCTCGTTCTCCATGGAGATGGTCGGCAACGGTTCCATTAGGAACAAATTCATAGACAAGAAGAAGCTCGCGGCTATGTCGAGAAGTGCACCCATAGAGGATAACAAGGTTTTTGTGCCTTAAGCGAGAAAGTATTTGGACTTCATTCATGAACTGTTCGACTCGCTTGCCATTGTTTTCGTATAAACGCTTAACTGCAACAACACGCCCATCCTTTAGCTCTCCTGCATATACGTAATATAAGAATTTTTAAACAGCGATATAGCTCAGTTTATAGAACAACATGAACAATGTGGTTCTTTCATGAATTAGCTCTGCCATTACTACTTACCATGGTAAACAGTACCAAATCCACCATCTCCTAGTTCTTTGGCATCATCAAAATTGTTGGTGGCTTCTTCAAGTTCCTTATACGAAAAGATGGGAGCTAAGAACCCCTTTTCTTGGTCAGGCATCATGGAAAAATCAGGAGAAACGTTTCGAGATGATATGAGGCCTGAAGACTTATCGAGGTATCTTTTACGACGCCGTCGACAGTACACAATGAGCAACACCACTAAACCTGTTAGTACACATCCTCCTATTCCAGCTCCTATACCTGAAATAAATACACAAAAACTTTGGTTAGAAGGAAGGAACCTCTTAGAAAAAAGAAAACTTTTAGTTGGAATTTCTTCTCCAAACTGGTTGATCAGTAGGTGAACATAGATCGATCACTTATTACCTCGCCAATGGAGCAGAGCTCCAATCAATTGGCGCATGAGCTTGAAAGAGCATTTTAACCATAAATTGGGTAGAATCAATATAAATATAACAAATTTAGTAACAGAAAATCATTTCAAATATAACGCGCAAGTATGTATGATTCTATTCGAACACAGATGGGTTTTATCAGTGTTTACCTATTTTAACTTTCCTTTCGATATTGCGCTTCGGGGGAGGAGGAACTGCAGAAGTCGTGAACAAATAAAAGATTAGTTTTAATAAACTGATGACCATATCATAAACAATTTGATTAATATTATCCAAGGAATAACACTTAGAATTGTTTCTTGCATAATTTCCACCGACATGATCGAAATTTTGCACCTAAATTGTTAGAAATTTCGAACTACATGATGGAAATTTCGACCAACATAATAAAAATCTATAGCAAAATCCGGAGAAACTAATACTAGAAACATATCTCTTCCTTCATCTTCATTTCTCAAAGATGTCTCTGGATTTTCTTACTTATTTAATGTTTTTTAAATTTATTTGAATGATTTACGAGCTGACTTAACTGCCTAAATTGATTTTGTCTTAGTAACATCCTTGATATAACTGTGTAATTGATGATACCTTTTCAAACTAACATAGTTTGTTAACTGTTAACTATTATCAGTTAGAATGATATCTTTTGCGTGTTATAGCCAAAAGTTATTCAATTTACCCTCGATTTTTATGCTTCATTATGGGTTAATAATCTTGTTATACACATTATATTTCTATCATTTTTGTAGATTTGTAAGATTTCCACATTGATCGAAACGTTTATACTTTTGGACCCACTGAAATTTCCACCGAAAACGAGATTTCATTCCTTGATATTATCTACATCTTCTAACTACGTACAAACTACTATTGAAAAAATTAATTTAGAGAAACGCGGTAGCAACATATATAAAGGGGAGCAAAGCAAAAAAGGGTATTTTCTTTTCCATACTGTTTATGATCGTACCTGATCCGTTGCATTTCAATTGTTGATTTCTACTATTAGTTATACATTGACCTCCATCTTGGTAACAATTGTGACAATCACTCGACACATTCAACTGGAAAGAAAATTCAGCAGTCAACAGAGCAAAAGGATTCTCTATCCTAATATGAGGAAGGGGCGGTTGCGCAATTAAGGGTATCTGAATAACTGAACAACTACGGTTATCATTCTCACTGATGAGACTAGATAGAAGTTGATCTGGATAACTATAGTGAAGAACAAAGTTTTCTTTGCAACTTTTATACGTGTAGAACTGATCAATATCGTGTTCATACAAAGGAGTATAATTAGCAGAGCATTTGTACAAGGTGAGGTTGAGGGTTCTGGATTCAAAAGAAACTGAGAGCGAGGAAGCCGGTAATTTAAACTTGTAGTCCAGATCGCAACTATTCGAACGCAATCGAAGTTGGAGTAACTGGTCATGAAGTAGTACTGTATTGTTGTGGAGGCTACTTTTGACATCATAACTCCTTCCTCCCTGGTGTATTTGAGGTGGCTCTCCTTTGCAATCTATAACTAATGCGCCACACTCAGGATGGGTGGCATTGGAGAAGGGGTAACTAGTTGTTCCTAAGGTTCCACATCTAAAGGGTGGACAATTGGGTCTTCTTTTCGGTTCATCTTTAGCTAAGATGATGTGTGGGAGAAGTAAAGAAAACAAGAAACAGATGAGACAAGTAGGAATCTTTTGAGTTTTCATTCTTTGGTTAAGGAGAACTTCTGAAAACAAGATTCGATATCGAAAAACAAGAAGATATATGAAAAGAGGTATTCAATTTAAAAACATGATTGAAGAACAGGAAATAACTCTTCAAAAGTGGTTTCTAACTACCAATAATGCGTAAGATTGACTTCGTAGACTGAAGACTTGAGAATAAGATTGAGAAGACCCACAGGTCCTTGTTGAAGATTTGAAAGTTTGAAACATAAGACAAGTATTAGGGAAGCATCCTCATCCACCCCTTCTTTGATATTTTCCTAAACAGACTTGACTAGTCTTTAAGACTTCATATCTTTCATCTTCCATTAAAGGCTAGTTCTCTCCCAGGTCCTACACTCCTTTACCTCATCACCTAATACCGTTCTAACTAGCTTCATTTTCTAACAGCGAACCACACAAGACTAATCAAAAAATTCATGGAAAATGATAATGGTGATGTTACTAGCAACGAATCAACTAAAATGCGTAATATATGGTGCAGCAAAGATTAGTCTTGACAATGATATCAAGACAGCATCAAAAAATTCATTCAAAAAGAGAAATTTAGCATTCAAATAGAAGTTACGTTTTTATACCGTTTATGTTCATTTCTGCACCATTTCCTGGTTTCGAACATCGGAATTGGTTGTTACTACTGTCAGTTAAACATTGACCTCCATTTGTGTAACAACCAAAACATTCATCCAAAACATCCCATCCAAGAGAAAATTCAGCACTCAACAGATGAAACAGATCATTCTGAAAATCATCTGGTGGTGGTGGTGGCATAACTAAAGGTAGCTGAATAACTGAACAGCGAGGGACCAAAATCGCAGGCAAGGAAACTTTATTAGGTTTCTCAGGATAACTATAGTATATAACATACTCATTTTTGCAACCTTCAAATATGCCATTAAAACCACCAAAAAACAGTGGAAGGAGAGAAATAGTAACTGGATCAAGCTTGTTGCATTTGAACAAGGTGAGGTTAGGAGTAGTCAACTTGAAGGTAGTAAGAGGAGATATGGGTATCTTGAAGTTGTCTATGAAGTTGCAGTTTCTTGAATCCAATTGTTGTTGAAGGATTTGATCATGAATCAATATGGTTTCATTGTAGAAGATGTTTTTAACATCATATAATCTTCCTTCCTTTAAGTCGATAATCGGCGTTTCTCGGGTGCAATCCATAACATATAAACCACACTCAGGATGGGTAATATTGGAGTAAGGAAAGAAAACTTTCCCAAGGGTTCCACACTCTAAAGGTGTGCATATTCTCTTCTGTTTTTGTTCATTAATAGCTGAGATTATAAGGATTAAGGTCAGGAGATAGAAAATGAAGAAATGGGTAAGAAAAACAGTTTTGATCAATAGAAATTTCATCCTCAATTGATGAAAAATTCTGAAAACATGAGTAAACCCAAAACATGATAAGTAACAACAACAACAACAACAACAACAAAATCCCTATTTCTAAATTTCCTAATAGCAATAGTTAATGTTATTTGTCTTAGTTGAAAAGTTGAGTATGACTTTTAGACTAATGACCAAGCAACTTTAGAAAAAGATTAGGAACAAGTTGATTCCAATAAAGAGAAGAAGAAGATATTCATGAAGGTGGTGAGTGGAATTATCCTCATCCACACCTCTATAGTCTTATTAGTCACCATCAAAAGATGGTAAAAGATCGAATTGAATTTTAGTCCTCTTGTGATTGGTTAGGTATTTGTTAGGACCACCCAAGTGAACAGTTGAACACACAAAAGATGTGAGTAGTAAAACCCACTATAAAAACAAAGATGATTTTTGGTTGGTCTCACTAAAAGTCCAAATTAACATCAATCTAACCACAATCTTTATTTCTTTCATCCCCCTTATCGAAACTCGATAATGTAAAGGTGATGTATTGTCTCGATAGACCTATAAACGTAAACTTCAACTTACCGTGGAGCTCAAAAATAGATGCAGATTCGTACAAAATTTGTTAAAATGAATGACCAAAAGTTTCATAAATATTATTCATTTTTTCAGTGTACACGATTTTCTTTGTACAAGTTAAATAAAATAAGGAAAAGCAAGTTGGGTATATCAAGGAAAATGTTGGTTTTAATTATGAAAAGGACAATATCATGAAAGAGTGATTCAATATCTGATAATACTTATTTTGTTATTGAAATACTATTCAACAACTTTTTTTTTTTGATGAAGGTACTATTCAACAACTTACCTCCTAAATAAATCCCTCTAGTTTATTAATTCATAGTTCAAGAAAATGATCAAGTGGGTAGAATAAGAGAGATTCAAGTTCTTTAAGCTTGGAAAAAATGACGAAATTAGTAAGCCAATCAGGTGGCTTAAGAATAATGTCACATTGAAAGAAGGAAGTCGTATGACATCTCCTCTCGTATGTTCTGAGTTAGATGTCTAACGAGTGGGTGTGGTTCTGGGGCGCCTTTGCCCCACCTGGTGTTGGACATGTCTCACCTTAAGAGCTAATTGAAGGGGTGAGATTTTCCCTCACACATACAGAATGACCAGTACCCCCTCCCACAATCAATGTGGGACTAACTCCAACAGATTAAATCTCACCATCAAGTAAATAATATGTAGAAAATAGTGATTGATTTACCGTCGCGGCAGGTTCTGTCGTAGGGTTGATCAGCACAAAAGCATTTAAGTTCTTCTTTTTCAAAACCACAAAATCCATGACTGGCTTTACAGTCTGTACACCTTTTGCTGACCAAGTTGTACTTGAGCATAAACCCTTGTTCCATGAAAACCGTATAATTCATATGCCCACTAGTACTCGGATTATCTTTATAAAATTCTACTGGTGTAAGAACCCATGACTTGCACAACTCAACCCCTTTCTGTACTATAGTTGGATTCCCCGGAACAACATTAAACAATGCTAGAGAAGAAAGGTTAGAAGATTTGTCACAATCCACAGAGTACCAGCTTAAATTCTTTATGTCAAACTGTTTGGTGCAGTTGTAAAAGACGGATAGATTATAAACGTTAGGACCAAATTGGAAAGGACTAGATTTATCAGATGTGTAGTTTTTGAGAGGAATTGGACATGATTGTTTCTCAAGTACAACTGAATTTTGAACTCGAAATGATTGTTCTGTATAATTGATATCTTTGATGATATAATCAACTCCTAATGCATTTATGATGGGTTCTCCTTGTTTGCAGGTGACTCTGAATTCTGGGTACCCACAGTATTCTTCATGAATCCAAAATGGGTAGCTAATAAGATTTGTGAGACTATTTCCACAGCTTCTAGGTTTGCAAGCTTCATACCTATAATCACCTAATGAGAAAACTAATTGAACTAAAGTGAAGAAGAAGAAACTAGCTCTGAATAAGGAGAAGTTACTCATGTTGGAAGAAAGAGAAGATCAAAAAGGGAAGAAGGGTATGAAAAATATGAGTGAGATTTATAAAGGAGGGTTTGATATAAAACAAGAAAACCAGAGAAGAGCAATTCTGGGGAGATCTTTCAGCAAGAATTTTATCTTCATCTTCAACCTTAACCCATATCTGTTTTTCTCTCTCTCTATCTTCTATCAATTTGATTGGAGAATGCTATTATTATCTTTTATCAAATTTTCTCAAGAGTGGTGGGTCTTTGGTATTTTAAATGTAATCTTCCCACTTGTGTATTTTCAAAGTTGAAGACTTCAGACTACAAAGTCTGACTATGTAATCAGACATATAATATACTATATTTTCTATTATGGAGTATCATATAATATAAACGTCATGTCTCTAGCGAACTTTCGTAAGATGAATGGAACACTTAGATACATATCATAGTGTTTGTTTTATGGAGTATTATTTTCTGGATCCAACTCACCTAAGTCAAATTTGATAGTCATTTCAGATCATTTTAAACGGTAGTTCCGTGATTTATATTTGTCTTATTCCTAATTTAAATCAAACTATAGTTTCCTGATTCAACTTTGTCTTAAGTTGATTAAAAAATCGAAACAAATTTCTTATTTTGATTCGACTAAGAACAAATACGACCTCACAAACAGACACCATATTGCTTTGATTTGACAAAGAACAAATTTTATTGTTGCTTATAAAGACCGAGTTAGTATGTAGTATGTGATTAGCACTAACAATAACCAAACAAACATTTTGCAACATAAACATCATTAAAATTTCTAAAGAATTTTCATTATATATATATATATATATATATATATATGTGTGTATATATGATGTAATCCATGTAATCCTAGACTCCGACAACTACTTAAAACAAATGAACAAGTTTTGCACAAACAAGTTCAACTAATTAAAATAAACAATTGAAAAGAAGAATAAAGGTAGTAAGGGACTATACAAGATGATTCCAAGTCCACAAATGAATATGGTATAATTGAAGAGATATGGTTGGGTTGGTTTGAGTGGGTAAAAATGTTCATTTGGTGGGTAGGGACGAAAGTAATGGATGTGTTTGATTTGTCAAACTCCATTTTTCTTAATGCCCATAGACATCCTAGAATGTTCAACAAAAAAAATAGACATCCTAGAAAAGTTATCACCGACAGGTCAACTTCATATTTTCCATGATTTCATTACCAACTTGTTTTGACTTCAACTTTCCTTCCCATCTATAATACCATATAAGCACTTGCAGAGAAGATGAAAAAGCAAACACAATTTGGGCCTAAACTGCCTTCCATGACCTTCATTTATAGAGAAAGAGACGACGGAGGGAAGATGAGAACCGCTGATTCTCTTATTACAAATTTCAGTATGTTTCTTGTGTTCTCTATCATTTTTCTTACCGTATATTGACGTAGTCCCGATTTTTAGCACTCTTAGATCCGAAGTCATACGGGAGAATACATTTAATTAACATATTCTTCTAAAGAGTGGGATTAGACGTTTTAAAATGATGTACTTTTCTGTAAATTTTATCTGCAAGATTATTTGGTCATCTTTCCAATAAAAGTAAGCTTCTAAGTCCTAGGGCCCTAAAAAAACTCATCTCAACTAAATGCAACCTTTTCAACAAAAAAAAAAACTAAATGCAACCCTAGCTATGTCTTGTTACTAGTGATCCTATCTCTCTCTCTCTTTCTCTATGTATAAAAATATAATGCATAATTGAAGAGAGCTAAAATGAAGACCATAAAGGACAAAGATCAAAGTATTACCAATTTTGCAACTTTTTGGATAAGATTTATCCTGACAAAAACAAATGAATTCATTTTTTTCAAATCCGCAACTTCCACCACTTGCTTCACAAAAGCTGCAATTACCTATTGATGATGAATTCCATTCTAAAGCAAACCCATTTCTCAACAATTTTGAGTACTCCATTTTTGTCATGCTTTGAATACTTGAATCCACACCCATCTCTATAGGAACACTAACAAAGGAGTCACACTTTTCTGAAGTAGAATTCAAGTATTCCAACCCTTCCTCATGAAGTATCATTGCAAATGAATAATGACTTCTATTCTTATTCTTATAACAAGGTATAGAGTACGTGAAATGATCGGTAGGCTTCAATTCGCAATCGTAGAAGAAGAATAAATCGAGATTGTTCAAACCATATGAGAAAGGAGGACTAAGAACGGTGAAATTTCGACGAGGAGTTGGACAAGGCTCTTTAAGGTCATTCATATTTGCTACCAAAAAAGATTGATCAATGTAAGAAATATTTCGGATAAAGTAATCCTCTTTCGAAATAGGAAGAATAGGTTCTTGGTTAATACAAGTGATTTGGAAGTTTGGGTGACCACAATAAGATTCTTGTTCATGAGATATCCAAAATGGGTAGCTTATAGTAAGATTTGTTCCACATTTCTTAGACTCACAAGCTTTGAATTTTGGGTTTTGAGATAGAGTAGTTTGCACTAAGAAGGAGAGAATGATTATAATGAGTAAGAGATGGAAGAATTTAATGAAAGAATAGTGATCCATTTGGGAGAGGAATCAACTCTGATCAAGTAAGAATGAGAGGTTGAGGTATAGAGAAAGAGAGAGAGAAAGGAGAAATACTGTTTAAATGTTCGATTTGGGAATGGTAATGAACAAAAAAGTGAGGAAATTATGTCATTGTTGGCATTTTTTAAGTTTGTTAGCTTGACTTCAATTTTGTAGCATGTAATAATAGTTAAAGGAAACCAAAAATGGTTGAGTTTTACCAATAAGACCAAAATTTCAAAGTCTAGTATGCTAAATGTGTAATGCTTATGTCATTATTTAAAAGGTGTGACGAAAATACCCTTCGTATAGCTATTACATGATAGTTTAGGAGAAAAGACAATGTTAATGCCTTCATTACGACGAGTTTGGAGATTACACTCATATTTATATACTGTAAGATCCAAATATGAAACGATTTGACCGATTTAAAAGTTATTATATTATCATTAGGCGACTAAAAACTAAATCATGAGATTTTTAATCTATGAAAGTATGTC
Source organism: Eschscholzia californica subsp. californica (assembly GCA_002897215.1). Taxonomy (NCBI): domain Eukaryota; kingdom Viridiplantae; phylum Streptophyta; class Magnoliopsida; order Ranunculales; family Papaveraceae; genus Eschscholzia; species Eschscholzia californica. Next base: position 1,222,505 of record BEHA01000191.1, read on the forward strand.
TTCCATTTGATACGACATTAGCTTCTCAATAAGGTTCTAGATCATTTCAAACTAAAAACATGTGAGGGTTGTATAGGTATTTTGAATATAATAGTATCAGGTAACACGCCAAGAAAGTGATAAGAAGAAATGGTTTAATGGGATTAGGTTGTTTCAACCAAAAGTTAAAGAGAGTGAGAAAGAAAGAAAGAAAGAAAGAAAGAAAGAGAGAGAGACTTCCCCTTCTCTTTTCACACACACTCACGGAAACGTTAGTTGATTTAAATACCAAGACGTTAACGTTTACCTCAATCTCAATAAAATTACCATATAACTCCGGTGTTTCAAAAAATCTACCTCAACACTTAAGTGGTGCTTATAAACTTCCTAAAATAGCTCGTACGATCCCAAACTGTGACTATTGATCTATAACTATAGACTATGATATTTGAGATTGAGCTCATTACATTGTGACATCAAAATTATCCGACAAAATAACCATATTAGTTTACTATACATGATGCATAATCAGACTATGAACATGCAAAATAAGTTCAAACAAAACTAGTCATTTTAATAGATTAGCCAACATACCTGGTGGTGGAACTGCCGGTGCACGCAAAGAAGAACATACCGTCTGAATTTGATTCGGATCGTTAACACAATAACATGCCAACCCTGGATTAGTTGTACTCGAATATCCACAAGCCCCTCCAGATTCCACACAACCGATACAAGCTGCAATACTATTTTCACCACCAACATCGTAAATAACATCGAAACCTTCTCTTAAAACACCAGCAATACTATTTGGATCACTAGCTAATTTCTGTAAAAATTTGTCCTTAACTGGAACTGTAATAGTTTCCTTACACCCAAGACTAGTACTGGGAGAAACTCCCCCAAGATCTTTAGTCCAATAATAACCATCACTACTAGTAGTTTCATTGATTTGACAACTAAATTTATTCCGAAATACCCCTTCTGTTATGTTTGTCGGACGACACCCATAAGAAAGCGTCACATTCATAATTCCAGTCCGAGAATAATCGAAAAGTGTAGAATTGAGTCTTGTCGTAATAAACTTATTGGGACAAACATCACCATCTTCCATAAAATCGCTTCGAGCGATAGTCATGATTCTTTTCTCAGGATTAATATTCAAAACACGATAACTCTCCGAAATGATATTAATTTCGGTGAACTTATTATCTTTACATACAAGTTTATAACCTGGAATTCCGCAGTTATCTGGTCGGGTATTCCCCGAAAATGGATACCCGATATTAATCCCATCTCGACAAGTGAAATTGCGAGTACAGTTTACGAATTTCGTCAAGTCTTGCTGGTTTTGACATAAACAAATTCGAATATCGGTGAAGATGAAGAGGAAGAAAAAGAAGTTGATGAATATGTGAGAAGAAGATGAGTTATGTGAATACATAATAATAGCATAGAGTTGTAGAGAGAGATGAAGATTAGTTGAAGTTGTGAAGGTGTTGGTGATGAAGGAGAAAGAGAGTCAACTGGTTTGATATTAGTTGACCAAGTCAAAATTGTCCGCTTTTATATTTTATTTTATTTTATTCCTAATTGGCTATCTGTATATTATAAGTTGAACTTTTGTCGACAAATGAGACCACTAGGTAGATCATTAATTGGGTAATGCACACAGGTTGCATAAATAAAAATTTAGGTCTGAACTCCAATTCTTCAATGATTTCTTCAACCCAATTAATGGAAAGGGTGACACAATACTTTGGGAAGCTCGATCGATCATACTTGACATTCGTCACCGTATTGAAGAATTTGATTCGATATTTTCTCTGTTTTGCTGTCGGCAATGTAACACCTTGGCTCATGAGTTGGCACACAATGCCTTTCTTGAATCATGCTACTAAATTTTGGGATGGTTTTAACATCCCAACTTGTTTTAACATCCCAAGTTCAAATAATAATGATGTGGTAGTTGGGAAGAAGGTTGTTGTTGGAATGAGGATGTCATACTAGTACTATTATCTTTATTTATTGAGTACCATTTACTCGTTCATTAGTAGTGAGTACCAACTTCTCAATTCTTATGGATATATTGTACCAACTTGAGCCGAATTGTATAATAAGATTGAACGGAGTCCAGTGAATGAGACGTATCCAGTAGAAAACTTTCCCCTTTTTAAATTGGTGGAGTTGAGATGATCTTGTAACCAAATTGGTTCAAGACCAACGATTTTGAACAAACAAAAAAGTAAGGAGCACTTCTTTGGAGAAGGGCGCTTTTAACATATTTTAAGAATATGTGAAGTGCCAATAACGCGCAATGGTACTAGTAATACTGGGAGGCTCCGTTTAAAACTTTTCATTGTATATGACCTAGTGTCTAAATTGACTTAAAACAATATTTCTTTTTGCCTGACTCGTTTTTTTTTGGAATATTTTACTTGACTCGTTTGAATAGTTGGTTTGGATTTTTTTTTTTTTTTGTTGACTCGTTTGAGATTAGATCGAGGCACCGACAAAAAAAAGCACCACCTAAGAGAGTTCAAAATGTAGAAAATTAACAAAGATCTTACTTAAATTGATGAATTATAAACATCAACAATTATTCTAACAGTCGAGCTTAATTATAAGTAAAACAAGAAAAAGCAGTAGTAATATTAAACCAACACTGGAAATCATGCATGAGATGAGATCGTATCCTTCAACTACTTGTTTAATGAAGTCTTTCTTCTTCTTCTTGTTCTTCATTTTTTAGCAGTTGGGAGGAGGTATATTGCATGAGGTAGCTAATTTCCTAGCATTAGGAGAGTCGATATAGGGTTTGAGGTTGGGATCTCTCATATACTGACAGAGACATGGTTTCTGTTCATTTAGTCTACTACAACATTCAGAAGATGGAGGTGCTGATAACATTATGGGATCTGCACATGGAGATAATTGTAAGGGACTGCAACTTACAGCCATGGAGATCATGGGTGCTTCACTCACAATCAACACCATCACTATGATGATTAATAATGGACTAGTGTTGTTGTATCTCATCTTCATCATCTTCTTGTTTCTACTTTCACACAACAATGGCTACTTTCTTGCTTAGACACACAGAGAAAGAGAGAGAGAGGGAGATAGAAGGAAATGAGTGAGTTGGGACTTATGGGTGGCCTAATTTATAGCTGTGGAGCTGCTCATAAATGAAAATATCAGTGTTTAGAAAACTATTGATGTAAGGAACATTACTATTGTTTCACCATTTCAGTCCACTGAGTCAGACAAATTCAGATCTGAATAGTTTAAATGCGAAAGGTTTAGATCTTTGTCAAACTTTATTGAGCAGAGACTTGTCAAACTTTATGCGAACGGTTTAGATCTTAGTATTTCTGACTCCTCCGTCTATTCCCTTATTTGAAAAATTCGTGTCACCACGCTATTGTTATAATTGCTGTAACACTTGTTTACCTTTACAACTATTTTTTTAAGTGAAATAACATTTCTAACTAAGTTAACCAAGAAGGAAGAGGATCTTTTCATCATTACAGCAAAATTTTAATATTTATTTGAAAATTGGAAGAAAGTAAGTAGTCTTTTTCGAGTTCTTTAATTGCAAACCCTAATTTTAATGGAAAGAAAACTTTCATATGTATCTTTCTCTTATTTATAGTAATAGCTACTATATATCTGTCTCCCTTGAGGAGCTATGAATGCCCAAAAACACAAGTGAACCATAAAAGTAAGTGAATTGAATAGCTTTTATCATGACATGGGACTATACTACTATTTCATCCTTTGAGAATGTGACCCATAATTATATTAAAGTAGTTTGCTAGATATTTTGTATTAGTTTTCATTTTTTGAATAATATGATTGAATTTTTGTATTGGTTTTCTTGCTGTCATTCTCCTCTCTAGGAGGCGGTTTGGAGTTAGCAGTCGACATTTCTTAAACAAAATTTAAGAATAGAATAGGTCTAATTCTAAAAACCATATGATTTCTCATGAGAATGCGGTAATCCTGAAAAAATGAAACTCCAAAACTTGATAAACTACAATAAAATTCATCTAACCCCTTTAAAAGTAAGATAACAATGACATATAGTGTTTGAGTATCACATACACACATAATATCGACAAATAGTGTAACTAATCCCTTCATATGTGCCTTGACCATCTTTTTTAGCCCGGCCCATTTGATTAGGTCTGCAATAGTCCAAGAAAGTGATAGAAAATGGTTACATCGAAGATTTCCTCTTGTTAACATGTGATTCATGCCCATGAGTGAAAAGAACAATGAATGTTAATTATCACGAAAAATAAAAACGTTGTCCGACTAACTACAGCTGATTTGTCTCGAACTTGTAGTTGTAACACAGTCGATTTCACAAGGTATTCTAGGGTTTTAGGATCGACGACTTATGTGAAGGACAACTTGTAGGAACCAAGTTTTTTAATGAAAAAGGATGGATTTAAACCAAAAAATAAGCAAATTATGTACATACAAAGGTTTCAATGGGTGAATGAAATGGGGTGATTTCTAAACACTGAAGACAGAATAAAGAAGTTCGGAACAAAAGTGGACTCACCACTCAACGTTGTTCCAGTGAAGGAAACCACCATGACCTCTGGCATTAGTGAGGTTATAAACGGCACCGGAAACTGGACAAACAACAAAAGTTGAGCTTAGAAAAACATTCCATTCAGCCCTACCACGATTATGAAGGAAAGACAGAGAAAAGCAGAATACATGGTAGAATGTGAAAAAATGCATACCTTCATAACCTCCCACAACAGGGTCATCTGAAAGTAGAAGGGGTGTGTCCAGATCGACGAATCTGCAAAAATTAAGTACCAAAATGAAAACCGAATTTATGAACCATAGTAATGCGGTAGTTAGATATCTTTCATGAACGACCACATATTATTATCATTTGACCTATTAGGGAATTCATAGTTGTCACATGACGGATTATCCCACATTGCCTGGGTATTACAAGTGCCATGTTTTAAAGGCATGGGCAACCCTTCTCTTGCCAACCAGTTTGCGAGGAAAGTTAGGCCCACAGGGTCACACTAATAACAATGTCCCAAGCAAAGTGCTTATGGATGAGATCGAATTCACACAAACGAAATGAATATTTTTTAAGAAATATGAGAGGGAGAGGGAGATTTACTTGAAACACCCGAGTCCAGCAGCCAAATGACCAGCAAAGCCCATGGCCAGTCTAGTCTCAACCATACCCCCAATCATCAAGTCCAGGCCGGATTGCCGAGCAAACTCAATAATTTCGAGAGCTCCGAGCACCCCAACTTTGGCAAGTTTGATATTAATAACATCAGCTAGACTTCCATCCACGATCTTCTGAACATCAACTAAACTCCGACAGCTTTCATCAGCAGCTACAGATGTTCCATATTTTTGTTTAGCAACCTGAGTCACTTGACCAAGACCATCCCAATCATCCCTGTGTACTGGCTGCTCAAAAAGAATTGGAGTTACCCCCATTTCTGCGAGAAAGTAAAGGACGAGATTATATCGTTAATGATATCAATATCCCAATCTGAAATAGAACAAGAAAGAGAGGTTGGTGAAGAAAATGTCTTCAGGTTCCAATTACCGTGTAACTTTTCAAGAACTTTAATAGCTTCGGACGCAGTATATCCCTCATTTGCGTCCAAGATAAACGAGCATTCCGGGTGTGCAATCCTTATGGCTTTCAGAACTTCAATGTCTGAATTTAGATTCTTTCCCACCTTAAGCTTCAAGGTACTAAATCCTTGTTTACGGTATTTTGAAGAAAGTTTAGAAGCTTCATCTGGGGAAACTATTGGAATCTGCACAAATGCCAAACTTCGATAAGATGAAACATAGGAACCCCATTATGATAGGAATTCCAATTGGCTTCTTGGAAAGTATTAATGCAAGAAAATAAAGAAGAGGAACAGAACCGTGATATCAGTGGTTATGGTGTTTGAAACACCACCAAACAATCTCCATAGTGGTGCTCCAATACTGTTTGCAACGGCATCAATCAATGCCATCTCGACCCCAGCCCTAACCTTCAATCAGAGATACGGCTACATGAGAACTGCAGTAGCATTTAAGCATAAGAAATATTCATTTCAGCAGAATGAGAATTATGTTTAAGCACAAAAATATCATTTCAGGAGGATGAGAAAAGCTTTAAGCATAAGAAATACAAATATACGAGGAAATGTCAAAAGCCTAAAAAGAGTGAGGTCGCAAGATCAGAAGGTTTCTGTTAGTCAGAGAGTAGGTTCACATTTGAACTTTGAAGACAGGGCCTAGACAAGCCAAGAACACAATCAACTACGTTTTTCTAGTGAACACATTATTTGCTGACGAAAGAAACTAACGAGTTCTTTCATCAGCAGTAAATTATGGTTGTGCTTTCCGCCTGGCTGGTCCAAGTATGTTCATAATGCCTACCAAATAACTTAAAATTATTTTGTGTCAACCCAAAACCAGTGTGCCTACTAACTAAGTGAGCTAAACACTGTAATGAAAAGTTGAAAACTGAAAAACTGGTACAGACTGCCGAAATTTTAGGCCCCTCTAAGAGTATTATAGGACCAGTTACCTCAATTCTACCATTTGAAGAACTCAAGAACATACCTTCAAACCGTGGCCGTTTACAAACAGGAATCAGTTACATAACATTCTTGTTCTGGAAAAATATGAAACTGATATAAACAAAGTTGCTACTTGCAGTTGGTAATTAGGAGGTCTTCTCCACTCCAAATTCATTGAAGTTATTACATATTGATGCTAAGATTTCCATAAGTTACTTAGAAAATTATGCTTATATTGTTATATTACTACCAGAATTCCACAGACACAATTTGGAGAAGTTGAGTAGCTCCAAGACAACAGCTGACGTGATACTCGATGATTGAGTATTGTTGGTCGAATACGAAGTTCGGGTTCGGCTAATAATAGTTCGATGTCATAACTGGCGAGTGACAAACATGGAACTTGTGGAGAAAAGACTAGCAAGTAGTTTTAGTTACACACATGACTTGGCAAATATTAAAAACCAAAACCAACTTACAAGAAGTGTTCAAAGGATATGTGGAAGTTCGAATTTAAATTTCTCGAACAAGCATAGTAACACGCTACAACACTCTGAAAGGTGATACCCACATCCGCTATACTATATTCAAAGATAATCGACATCAACTCACTAAAAGAAAAAGCACAGAAAAAGAGGGATGTCAAGGTAGAGTACCTATTAAGGATCCTTAAAGACAAACCGTGAAGGTGCTAGAGTAACTATTAATTTTCTACAGGCAGCTGAGAGATGAACGAAGTTTCAGTGGTCCCTTATAAGAAATTATGGATGAAGGTTATCCCAACAAAGGTCTCTTTCTTCATTTGGTCAGCGACCTTTCACAAGAATCCTACTTGATCTTCTGATGAAGCGAGGTATTTGATGGTTAATGGATGCTATTTATGTAAGAGAATGGAGGAATGAGCCGAACACATCCTTGTCCATTACTCATCCACTTAAACCACATGGGGTTACTTTGAATTGTTTTTTGCGGACCTCCATATCAGTCACTCATCGATCATACAATCTGTTAGGAGTTGGAAATTAATCAAGTCTGACTCGATGCATGCTTTCCATTGTCTAGCAATTCTTTTTGCTATTTGTTGGACAATCTGGAAGAAGAGGAACGACCGAGCTTTTCATGACACTGACACTGAAGCTACTCTTACTCAATTGATTATCTGGGTCAAGCACTTCTTGTTTATCTGAGGCAGTGGGGTTCCTCACTTCATTGTTTTGATAATATAAGGTGGGATTCATTTAGTACAATTGGGAAGTTTTAGTTGGAAACAAGTAATTTTAACGTTTTCCTTTTTGCCACTTCTCTTGTAACTTCGTGCCTCCTCCGCACACTTGTGATGAACATATTATCAGTCTCAAAAATAGAAAAAACGCCAATTTAATCGAATCTTGACATGCAGATATACAATTAAACATGAAAAATCATGAACCAACAAAGAAGCACCTGATACTGTCTAAATTAAAAAAAAGGCAATCACAAACCAATTTAATTCAATTATTGTAATAAAAGTTCAAGTATCAAATAAGAATACCCAAGTTTCTAAATTATACAAGTAGAATGGATAATCTAAATATAAGAAGAGCAAGGCAAACTCATATTTAGTATTTTTACTAGAAAAAACAATCCAACCAAATCAAATCTTAACCACCAAATTAAACATAAGAAATTATCAAAATTATGTATTCACTTAATCAAGTTAGTGTTAATACTCACAGAAGCAAATTGATGTCCAGGAAGAAGTCC
>BEHA01000191.1:1245543-1274937 GCA_002897215.1 Eschscholzia californica subsp. californica
CACTCACTGAGCTAACCAAATAAAGTGAATCTAACACCTTATTGGTTATTTTATGTTCATTACCAAAAAAAAAAAAAAAAAAAACCTTTGTGTCTCATTTTATCCAATTATTTCCATGATCAGCTAAATGTCTCCTAGCACCCAATACCGCAAACTTCTTGATTGTTCCATTCAAATTATTGAATTAATTAAGGCACTATTCTAGTTGGATCAAATCATTAAGGCGGCAAATTAAGGTTTCTGAGTTAATAAAATTCATTCACAAAAAATTGAATAAAAAATTCATAAGCAAGCAATCGAACCAAAACAACATTCAGAGAGAATCAGAAATTCATAACAGCATTCATCGATTAACATCGAGAGAGAGAGAATAGAGAAGATTAGTAAGAATACCACGAAGTGAGTTAAAACGAGAGATCTGATCTGGTGGAAACTGAGATGGATCTGAGAAGAATTCTTTGAGTCTAATAGCTTGTGCATCTCGTCCATCATCAAGTAACTCATGAAGCAACTCAAATGCAGAAAGCAAGTAATTCTCTTTCAGAAGGAAATTCACTACGCAATTACATAGAGATGATTTTTCTACATCCATTATTATTTAGTACCAACGGACGAGTTGCAGATCTCACACTTTCTCTCTCTAAAATGTTATTACATGTGCATGAATTTGGTTTTGATTGAGATTTCTTCTCTGATTAAGCTTCTTCTGTTCGTTCGCTGACTAAACAGAGCAAACTGGAAGAAGAAGAAGATCTAATAATCTGATGATGTGTTTAATTCGGTGCCGCGAGGTTGGGTCAGCGGGTTCGTCGGTAATTACACCCACCCATATAGGCTATAGCAGCTCTAAGAGCAACTCCAACCCTAGTCTGTCTTAGACCGAAAAAATGTGTGTGATTTTATGTATAAATAAAACACATGTCTAAACTATTTTCGAAATAATATTTTTTTTCCAAAGTTAAAAAATTATTCGGGGACCGACATTTGGTGGGATGCATTTTAATTATTAATATTAGCCGCGGCTTTGGGGAATAAAGAAAATTCGTCGGGGAATAAATTCTCCAGGGAATTTAGATTTTTTTTAAAATTCTCCGAAGAATAAATTTTTATGGGGAATGCAAATTACATTTTTTTGAAAGTTCTCCTCCATCTCATCTGTTCTCTCTGCCACTTCATCTCCTCGCCACCTCATCATCTTCTCATGGACAGACCGGACCTCCGGCGAAGGTCTCCCTTCGCCGGAGTGTTAGAGAGAGAGAGAGAGAGGAATTTTATGTTTGGAGGTCGCCGGCCGGAAAACTGGTCGGCCGGCGACCTTCGCCGGAGAAGACGATGAGGTGGCGAGAAGATGAGGTGGTGAGTTATAGCATCTTCTAAAATTAAAAGCCCCTTAGCAATAAAACAGAAACATAAAAGTCAATCTTATTTGACTAGTTTCAAGAAAAGTCTTTATTCCCCGGAGAACTTTCTTTATTCCCCAAAGCCGCGACCTTAATATTTAAGTTTTTCTATAATTTTTAAAAAATTAAAATTACAAAAATTTTATTTACATTTAAAAAATAAATAAATAAATAAATGGAAGAAGATCCTAGCCGTTAGATTTTATCCAACGGCTAGGATCACCCCAACATGACCGTTGGGTTGGGGAGCCTTCAGTCGCCCCTAATGTTAAGGGCGATTGAAGCTCCGCTTCCAGCCTCCGCCCCAGGCGACTGGCCCTGGAGTGCTGGGCGGGGGCCATAAATTTGAATTTATGGCCTCCGCCCCGCTGGGGCTGGAGTTGCTCTAAAACCCGTAAATCTGAAATTGGATTAAGGGTTATTCATATTTAGCCCTTCAGATGCGACTAGTTCCTACGTTAACTCCTACATTTGACTAGCTTCAATTTTCACACCTCTTGTTTTAAATATACTTGTCGGATTTCGCAGAACCAATTAAGAGTAACAAATAAGTTGTCTACCGAGAATTTTGGTCTACTATTATGAGACATATTATCGATTTTTGTTTTAATGTTAAGTCTATGTTTTTCATTCTCTGATCGATTTTCTTTCTATTTTTATTTTTGTTTATCCTTCTTCTTTGCTTATCTCTCATCTACTCTCTTCCATCGAAGACCTTCACCAACGGAGGTCTTCCAAGAAAAATTATAGAAACACTCTAGTTTTGCAAATAACGACTTTGAGATATTTAAAGTAGAAAAACATTCCATAGTGATTTCTGTTGCATTTAAGTTTTTTGTTCGTACGCCAAAAGAGCTATCATCGGTAATGGTCCGTGTTTTCTATATAACCATCTTCATAATCGTTACATGGTATTTAAATAACTCCTCTTACTTAAATAAAACAAGTTGGGGTTGCAACGAAACTTTCGTTAGTTCGTAGTCCACTATTTTGTCATTTTTCAAGTAGGCTTTCTTTCAATGTCAAAAGCATTATAAACCATAATAGCAGCATTTTACCATCATTTAGACATCGTTTTATGATGAAAAAATCACACAAGAAAAATAGTAATCAACGTGTTCGACAGTTCCATGGGCTAATTGCACCAATAAAAATTAAATTCATAATAATTAGTAAAGATGATAACAACATGCAACATTGTTTAAAAAATTAAGCTGGTTTGAGAAAGAAAATGTTAAGTGATTAAAAGAGAGAAGATGAAATGGGGGAAATGGTTTCATCCTTTCTAGTTATCCTTAAGCGCTTCACAATGTCCAAAAACTCCCTGCATATATTATAAGAAGATTTGATCAACTACCATAGTTCCACAATTATTTCATTTAACAGGTTATTACTCATATAAATCATCTCGTTCGACATTAGAATAGCTCTTCCAAAAACTTATGTTCTTGTTCCGACGAGAGGAAAGGATTTTTCTGCCTTAGGATCATATTAAGCCTTGGTGGCCTACGAAATGGTTCGGCCCCTAAGTTTTCTTGGCATTTACTTTACAAGCCTCATACTTTATTATTTGGGTTGGTCCAAAACACCACGACGAGACGGAGAAGAGAGACTTATCAGTTACCATCAAAGATAAGAAACTTACTTCCATGGTACATCACCAACAACTCTCCAATGCTCATTTGAGTCTTTATAAAACAACGAAAACTCTGATTCATTATCGAATAATCGTAATCCAGAAATACAGTGTCTACCTGAAAACATTTCAAAATTGATTATCAATTTCATTTGAAGATTCTTTAGTGTGATCAAATTTTAATAAATTCAATGTAATAAGAATACTTACCGAACATTTCTTCGAGTTGAAAAGCAAGGCTACCATAATTAGCATGTTCAAATATGCATACTTTACGACCAATAACAACACCTTCCATGTTAACTTTGACATAAGCCCATCTCTTTTTACTCTCAACTCCTTCCGAGTCTTCGTTGTGATCTTCCTGCTTTTCTATCATCATTGTCTTGTATACTTTTGAACTTGAGCTTTTCATGTACTTATTAGGGTAGTTTTGGTCTTGTTGGTTGTGGTGTTGATGAGTCCAACTTGTGATTAGTTCACCATACTCTGATTGATTTCCGACTGAAGAACAATGTGTGCATTGAAAAATGCTCAAAATTAGAGGGACTTTGAGAAAAAGGAAATGTATTATGTATAGAATTATTTCAAAACGATCCACTTATCTAGAAACATAGTACTATTACCAACAAAGAGGAGCAGAGTCGGTCGAACCCAACTAGGTATTGGTATGGGAGGTGGGGGGTTCAACCTCATCTCTCCCAAATGCACCTCTTTAAAACCAAAACTCATTTTCGTAGAATAGGTGGTTCGGTCTATATCAATTTTTCGAAAAAGCCATTTTCTTGACCTTGGACATGACATTGGAACTAGGTGATGTGACTAGAAGACTCATACCAACCCCTTGAGAGTCGAGAAGGCCATCGCATTAACCACTTAGGCATGAAAGTTGTCATTCGTGGTCACTTATGACTTATATCTTCTCTTTTTATATTATAAACGAATTCGTAAATCCTAAATCAAAATAAAGAAATAGGGATGATAAACAACTATATGTATATATAACACATACAGTGTTGTGAAGATGGATGATGATAAGCTTGAACTGGTTGAAGAGAAGTTCCAAGACTCAGACCCAAATCAATAATAATATTATCTTCATTATCTCTTCTCATCAAATCAAGGTAAGAAGCAGTAGTAGTGGTACTACTTGGTGAAGCTGCTAATAGAAACGATTCGGGTACTTTCATTATACTATTCGAATCCATTAACATAAAGAAATAGAAATAAAAAAACAAAATGTGAACTAAGAATTTATGAAAATATAAATCTGTTGGGATCTAATAACTTGATCAAACCTGAAGAATGTTATATAAAAAAAACTTGAAAATTAAGTAGATAAGAGAAGTGGGTAAGGAGAGTGATGAGTGAAGGAGACAAGGAAGACATTAAAACAGTCTTCTCCCATAACCAATAACTCATGAGATGATATTTTATCTTCTTCTGCTAAATTAAGAACATGATAAGTACAACAATGTACATGACATGATGAATTTATAATATCAAATTAAATTAAAAGATCTTAGGGATGGTCAATTTGATCTTGTCCCCTAAGAAAAAGTCATTTTGGATATTGCAACCCAACATATCAACAGAGTTTCTGTCACTTTTTTGGTTCATAAAGATGCAAGCACCAAAATTATTTCATCACTTAATTGAGAAAGAGAAAATTTTGTATGTACTCCGTTTGTACATACATGCCTCTCAGAGTCTCACATGAGAGGTTTGCCCTTCGGGAGCCCGTGGGTTGAGAATGTGGGCTATTTGTCACAACCCTCTCGTCTGACAGGGTTCAGCTAGGGTTGTATACTTGTATGTACAAATGGGTTTATACCCTCATTGCAAAAGAACTCCTTAATGTAATAAATGCATCCGTCGATAGTCTTTAAATGTTTTCACAGCCATATGTGGCATGACTGTTAGAAAGAAGAAGATGAAGATTATAATGTGAAATCTCTTATTATCTTATTGTTGAATTACAATTGAGATATATGTATAAATAGAAGTTAGAGAGAGAGAGAGAAAGTGGGAAGAGAGATTAGTTTGTTACATAACAAACAATAACAGAATTCTAACTACTTTCTCTAACTACTTTCTTAACTAACTTATTCTTTAACTAACTTATGAATATCCTTAACAGCCCCCTGCAAACTCAACATAGGAGAAACAATGTTGAGTTTGGATCGAAGAGCAATGAACCGAGAGGTAGACAAAGGTTTAGTAAGAATATCTGCCAGCTGATCATGGGTTGAAATATGTCGAACTTGAAGTTTGTGATGCTTGACCATGTCCCTAACAAAGTGATAAGCAATTTCCACATGCTTCATTCGATTGTGAAAGATAGGATTAGCTGTTAGATAGGTAGCACCTAAATTATCACACCAAAGAATGGGACATGAGGTTGAGGTGATTTGTAATTCTTGAAACAAAGATTGAACCCAAATGAGTTCAGAAGTTGCATCAGCAATAGCTTTGTATTCAGCCTCAGTACTCGACCTTGCCACTGTGTTTTGCTTTTTAGAACACCATGAAATTAGATTAGAACCCATGAAAACTAAAATTCCTCCAGTGGACTTCCTGTCATCTGGACAGCCAGCCCAATCAGCATCAGAGAATGCTTGAAGATTATTATCAGAGAACCCAGTGAGGGAGAGTGATGATTTAGTGATTGTAAAGGTATGATCAATAGTATTCTTTAGATATCTCAGAATTCTCTTAACAGCACACCAATGATCTTGAGTTGGATTTTGAAGAAATTGACAAACCTTATTTACTGAGAAAGAGATGTCTGGTCTTGTAATGGTGACATATTGAAGAGCACCTACTGTACTTCTATAGAGCTTAATGTCTGAATCATTTAATGGATCACCAACATCCTTCTTAAGTAAACAATTTGTTGCCATTGGAGTGGATACTGATTTTGCTTCATTCATCTTAGTTTTGAGCAATAAGTTTGTGATATATTGCTTTTGAGATAATAGAAGACCATTAGAAGAAGCTAAAACCTCAATACCAAGAAAGTAATTAAGAGCACCAAGGTCAGAGATAGCAAACTCAGTTGATAAGATGCTAATGGTGGATTGCACAAAAGAGGGATCACTTCCTGTTATTATAATATCATCAACATAGATGAGAATATAAATAGAATGAGAAGAATCAACATGATAGAATAAGGATGTGTCTGTTTGGGATGTTGAAAAACCTTTACTTAGAAGAAAAGAACTTAGTCTTTCAAACCAAGCTCGAGGAGCTTGCTTCAGCCCATAGAGTGATCTTTGGAGTTTACAAACATGATTAGGATGATCAGAATCAATGAAACCAGGTGGTTGACACATATAGACCTCTTCTTTAAGATAGCCATTAAGGAAAGCATTCTTTATATCCAACTGCCTAAGAACCCAACCTTTAGAGACAGCAAGAGAGAGAATGATTCTAATAGAAACTGGCTTAATAACTGGACTGAAAGTATCTTCATAATCAATTCCCTCAACTTGATTGAATCCTCTAGCAACAAGTCTAGCCTTATATCTTGAAATAGACCCATCTGCATTCTTTTTTATTCGAAATACCCACTTACATCCAATTATGTTCATTTGTGATGTAGAAGGAACAAGAGACCAAGTCCCAGTTTGAATAAGAGCATTTATCTCTTCTGACATAGCCATTCTCCGCTTAGAATCTTTAGATGCTTGAATATAAGTGGTAGGAGTAATTTCAGAAGAGTCATCTGAAATAGAAGTAGTATAAACCTTGGGTTTGTGAATTCCAACTTTGCCTCTTGTGACCATAGGATGAGAATTTGAAATTAGAGTGGAAGAAGGAATAGAAGCAGATGGAACAGGAGATGGAATAGGATTAGATGGAGCAGAAGGTATAATGGGAGCAGATGAAACAGAAGGTGGGATAGGATTAGATGGAGCAGAAGGTATAATGGGAGCAGATGGAACAGAAGGTGGAATAGGATTAGATGGAGCAGAAGGTATAATGGGAGCAGAAGATATTGGCAATGAAGGAAGAGGAATTAAGGAAACAGAAGAAGGAGAAGATGAAATAGAAGATTGAGTAAGAGAAGCATAAGGAAATAATGATTCGTCAAAAACAACATTGGAAGAGATGATGATTTGATGTGTTTTTTGGTTTTAAGCATCTGTAACCTTTGTGTTTGGGGCTGTAACCAATAAAAATATGGCAAGAGCTTCTGAAATCAAGCTTATGCTTGTTATATGGTATGAGACAAGGATAGCAACCACAACCAAAGACTTTGAGATAAGTATAATCAGGTTGTGTGTGAAATAGGACCTCTAGTGGAGAGCTATCATGGAGAATAGGGGTGGGTAATCGATTAATGAGGTAAACTGCTGTTTCAAAAGCAAAATCCCAAAAATGTAAAGGAAGATTAGCATGAGCTAATAAAGCAAGACCAGTTTCCACAATATGTCTATGTTTTCTTTCAATCAAGCCATTTTGAGCATGATCATAAGGACAAGAGATACGATGACCAATGCCATTAGCCTCAAGATACTTAGACACATTGCGAAATTCACCTCCCCAATCTGATTGAACATTCTTAATCTTAAGAGAGAACATATTTTCAACATGAGTTTTGAAAAGAAGAAAGGTTGAAAACACATCAGACTTATTAGTAATAGGAAATATCCAAGTATACCTTGAAAAGGCATCCAAAAAGGTAACATAATACCTATAACCATTGAAAGAAGAACTAGAAGAAGGACCCCAAACATCTGTATGTATTAGCTCTAAAGGAGAAGAGACAGATGAGGTACAAGACTTATGAGGTAAAGAATGACTCTTAGCCATTTGACAAGGATTACAAACAAAAGGTAAGAGAGAAGAAAAGGGAAGCTTATTTGTCTGAATAATATGCTTCATTGTTCTGAAAGCTGGGTGACCCATTCGAGAATGCCAGTCAGGTTCAAAAGAGGATGAATAAACAGCACTTTGAGATGAAGAAGATGATTGAAGGTTGAGATGATACAAGCCATCCTCACAGGGACCATTGACCAATTCTCGATCAGTTTGTAGATCCTTAATGTTGAAAAAGTTAGGATAGAATTGAAAGTAACAATTATTATCCTTTGCAAATTTATGAACAGACAAGAGATTTTTGGTAATAGAAGGAACATGTAATATATTTTGCAAAAGAAATGTATTAGAATTTGAAGAAGCATAAGTAGAACCAGAATGAGAGATAGACAAACCTGTACCATTTCCAATCTTCACATGTCCTTTGCCTTTGAATTCAGATTGAATATTAAGATTAGAAAGATCAGAAGTCACATGATGAGTAGCACCTGAGTCTGGATTCCAAGTTGTTGATGTTGAATTAGATGAGTTGGAAGGAACAGAAGGAGTTGTAGAAGAATAGGTGTTGTGAATTTCAGGAAAATAGGTTTCATTTTCATAGGTATGATGAATATCAGGAGATGGTGAATGATAATAGAATTCAGGTTCAGTATAAGAAGAAGAAGAGTAGCCTTCATTAGGAAAATAGGAATAATCAGAAGGAAAATAAGTGGAATCATCAAATTCAGTGAGATAGGTTTGATGATCAGTGGAAGAAGTTCCTGATTTAGGTTGAAAGGCAGAATTATTCTTATTGTAACAATAGTAGGCAGTGTGACCAGTTTTGCCACAAATTTGACATAGAACAGGAGAAGAGGAGGATGAAGATCTACCTCTTATAGGTATTCTGCCATGAAAGCGCATATCAGATCGACCTCGACCTCTATAAGGTGAAGAACCTCTGTGAAAACCTCTAAAAGAAGATGTATGAGCTAGATTAATGGATGAATTTGCAAGATTAAAGGAATTTTCATGTTGTAATCTATTTTCTTCAATGAGAAGAAGACCAAGTAACTCATTGATAGAGACAGAATTAGATTTAAGAGAGAAAGCTGCTCGAAAAGAACCAAAATCAGAAGTCAATCCTCGAAGAATTATATCACAAAGATCATCATCATCAATTGGTTTAGAGGCTTGTCGTAATTGTAAAGCAATTGATTTAGCTTTATTGAAGTAAGATTGAATATAATCAGAACCTTTCTTCAAATTTTGAAGATCATTCTTGAGATTTGACACCCGAGCTTTAGAGTGAGAGGAATATGATCTTTCAAGTTCAGACCAGACATCATGAGATGTTGTAAGATCGAGAACTTGACTCTGAGTCTCTTCAGTGAGAGAGGAAAGAAGCCAGCTGAGGATCATTTGATCTTGTTTATGCCAATTTGTGTAATCAGGATTGAGAATTGGTGGATCAGAGGGATGAGTGTGAATGAATTTGTCTGGACAAGGTGATGTGCCATCAACAATGCCAAGAACATCGTATGAACGTAATAATGGAAGAAATTGAGACTTCCAGAAGATATAATTTGTGGATGATAATTTGTTAGAAACAAATTGATTAACAGTAGAAGGAGAAGGAAGATGAAAAGAAGAAGATGAAGATGTCGAAGAATGAGGAGTAGAAGTGTTTGAAGAAGTAGCCATGAAAGAGAAATTGAAGCAGAAAAAGTTGAAACAGATAGGAAATAAAGGATCAAACTAAACTTATGAAAGAAATAAAGGAAATAAAGGATCAAACTAAAGAAATTTCGAAGAAGAAGAAGAAAAATTGAAGAAGAAAATCGAAAAAGAAATTACTTGATTGGCTCTTGATACCATGTTAGAAAGAAGAAGATGAAGATTATAATGTGAAATCTCTTATTATCTTGTTGTTGAATTACAATTGAGATATATGTATAAATAGAAGTTAGAGAGAGAGAGAGAGAGAGTGGGAAGAGAGATTAGTTTGTTACATAACAAACAATAACAGAATTCTAACTACTTTCTCTAACTACTTTCTTAACTAACTTATTCTTTAACTAACTTATGAATATCCTTAACAGTTAGCAATTGGGATGTTATGATCAGGCTGTAACCCATCTCCATTTCTATGTTCTTTTGTTTTGTTGTTTGGGGAATTGGTTAGCTCCATAGCTGCCACCCCCTGTTTTTCTTTGATCATCAAACTAATTTGCCTTCTCTTAAAAAAAAAATGGAGTCTTGTGTGCAAATGACTTTCATGAATCAATAATGTAATCCATTCCATGCACACTGATCTAAAGCCCATATTAGAGCCCATCCAGTGTGCAAGAGATGGAATACACCATAAACCCATTCATATCCATATACCAAACATTAAAAGGAACAACTTTGAAGCAACCATTAAAATCTGCAAGAAATGTATGCTTGCTTTCTCTGTTTTTCAATTGTTAATCAGAGATGTTGATAGTCTATTTATAGGAGTAAATGAGATTAGGTTTTAACAACCAGAGAGAGTGAGTGAGATGTGAATTGACTTATTAAGTTTAAGTCTTGATAATCTTGTTTATTTAAATTATGAGAGCTACTTTCTCAATTTTCTCAAGACGGTAGTGTTTTTTAATAAGTTCAAATATGAAATCTGACAAAAGGTTTGAATCGTCTTTAGTCAAATTTCTGAATGTACATTTTTATCTAAACTCGTGATATCCTATTTGTCCGAATGACCGTACAAGTCTTCATTTGAGTAATAAGAGTCAGAATCAAATAATGAGAAACGATAAACAACACATAGGTGACACCGCGACAGGGCAATGACATTGTGATGTTGCACCCTTGAGGACCTTATATCCGACGTTCTCTTTTCCATGAAACTTTTACGTCGACATATAGGCGAAGATTGACATCCCAAGGCACACGTACAAAATATTAAACACGCAAAAAACATTTAAACTTATTTATATTAATTAATACAAGAGAACTTTAGAAAGAACATCCATATTATATTAATAACATGAGGTATGCACACAAAACAAACCAAATTTTAGAAAGACATACATGATGGATATGGTCTAGTTGAATTTCCCACAAAATTTAAGCTATAAAAGTAACCTTTAACATAAAAATTGAAATCACACAAAATTCTATAGGACACAAAAATTCCCTTGCATAGAAAGAGTTAACTCAAACTCAACTGGGCTTAAAGAACTTAAGCTTAAGACCATTAGTGACCATACTCCAAATGCCCCCAATGGTGAAAGCCAAGCTAAAAGCAATCCCTAGCCAACCAAGAATCCAGTTGAAGTACCAGTTAAAGCTGTACTTTTGGGGCCTCTTTATAAGAACCCACATGAAGCAAGGGTAAGCAAATGTAACTGGAAGAGTAAGACCACCCAAAAGACCAGCCAGGCTTGAGAGAAAAGGGAAAGCTACTCCAATGAAGAAGGAGATAAAACCACACAACACTCGAAAACCAGATCGTACCCAAATTGGACAAGGACGATTAGTTCGACTGGTATAACTAGCTTCAAAACTGTCGAAAACGGGCATTGAGTAGATTTGGAAGCTACTTAGACAGTTGAACACTACCAAAAGGAATGTTGTTGCTAGAAGTCCTCTTGAAATATCGTGGTTGTGAAATCCGTATAAAGCGTTCAGGATACCCGATGAAGGCATCTACAATAACGATTAAGAATTAGAAGGTCAATATTATGAAGAACATTTCGAAAGGGGAAATTTCATAGCCAAGCACCCTCTGAGCATCTTCAACTTGGGCCTCATGTGGGCACCAAGTAAAGGTGTTGGGACCGGGTGTCTATAACCAAATCAAGGGTGCCTAAAGAATTTCCTATTCCGAAAACTTGATAGCTTCTTGTCTTTTTTAAAATAGCTTCAAATAATGTGAGTGCACTTACAAGGTTCCCATAAGCCCAAAATCCTCCTATTGCAACAGGAAATAAGCACATAGCTATCAAGGAATATGCAACCTTGGCTCCTCTCCACATTGGAACATGAGCTGGGTGCTTAAAAGTTGACGGCATAGTCGACTACAAATCCCAAAAAACCAAAAAAACCATAAATCCTATAGATTTTTAACCAACTAAAAGTCCAAAAGAATTCCCGTAGTTTCTCTTAAAATTATTGCAAGAAAAATTAGAACTTCAAAATTGATACCTGAATTTCAAGGACAAGATTGTGTCCTCTGAAAGCGAAGGCAACAATCCCTAGTGCATTCAGAACAGAAAACATTGAAGCAGATGGCGAAGGAGAGGAAATGGGCTGATAAGAGATGGACGGTGGCCTCGTTTGGCTAATGGAAAGAACCCAAACCATACTACAGTATATAATTGCTGTAATTGCTCCTACTAGAGAGAGCCCTGCTATTGAATTAAGATTCGGGAGTTGAGATAGAACGACGGATAGGGATGTGAAAACTAGATACCACTCAACGGTCGTTAATGGGTTTGAAGAACAATCTGGTCCACAAACTATCTGAAAGAAGAGTTTCATGGTCTCTCCTCCTATGAGAATCAAGGCTGTGGCTGTCCCTGCCGATAGGTAAACTGTCGGAAAGAGAGCAAGCCATACACCTAACCTTTCTCCTGATAAGAAAAAAAAAGAACAACAAAAGTCATACTCACACCCACGATTCTCCTTCGAACTATGAATATCTATATCAGACACTTTCCTTCATATGTTTCACTAGTTCTGTATTGCCTAACCAATTAGCAATGAGTGGAGAGGACCTACATATTATATTCTTAGTTACTACAATATTTTTTCCCATGTGGTACTATACTCACACGCCTTCTCATGTGTGGCATTATTTTGAACCCAACACATGTCTTATTTTTTGGTTTTATTTTCGGGTGACGTGGAGCACGTGTGGCCGTTGGGCGTATCACATGTGGGCCCAGCTCTTACACCATGCTAAGTTTGTGTCATCCAACTCAAAACTAATTGGAAATAAGTCGATCAACGGCCTACACATACAATCTTGGTTAGCAGAGTACCCTTTCTTCATGTGGGACTATTCTCACAAAAATAGACTTAACATTCGATAACTTTGACATGTGTACATATTATACATTGCGATCGAAGTTGATGAATAATTAAAAGTTAACTATGAAATATGATGAACAATGGGGAGTGTGAAGGAATGCAAATTGATCTTACCAAATGCTGCTTCAGCAAGCTCCACATATCTGTTGTACCTCTTGCCAGGAACTGCTTCATGTAATTGGACTAGAATCCATAGAGTATAAAGTTGCCAGAAGTAGGCAATGGTCAAGGAAATAACCCCCCAACTCCTGTTTTTCACCCCCATAAACTAATAAATTAGATCATAATGATGAAATGAAAGTTTACATCTTTGACATGAATAATACAAAAAAAACCACTAAAATCCAATAAACAAATCAATTCACAAGAAATGGAAGACACCAAAAAAAGAACAATAGAGAGAGAGAGAGAGAGAGTACCAACCAGCCAAGAAAAGCAAAAGAGACAGGCAAAAGGAGAGCTTGAAAACCAATACCAGCATTGAGATTATGAAAAGCAGCATAATGGGCATTGCCATTACGAGATTCAGTAATGGGAAGCCAAGCATCTTGAGGATTCAACTTGGTTAAATGTCCAACTTCTTCTAAATACCCTTTCATATTCACCATTACCCTTTTCATTGGTGTACCAATTGGACTCAAAAATCTTGGTGAAATGAGGGAAGTTGGTGTCCATGATGATTTAGTAGTGTCTTTTGAACCTGGTGGTCTTGGTGATCTTTGTCCTGATGGAGTCAATATCTCTGGGGTTGAAACTCTGGGTGTTGTTGGGACTGACATTAGCTCCATCTCTGGTCTCTCATCCATCTCTCTCTATAACTCTCTGTTTCTCTCTCTCTCTAACAGTAAGAAGGAAAGTAAAGTTTTGTTGATATCTCCTTGGCTTGGCCTTGGCTGTGTGCAAATACAATTGAGAGTTTACTTTAACTACTCTTCGTCGGTCAGAATATAGTGTGGGTAGAGAGAGAGAGAGAATGATGAGAAAGAGATATTAAAGCTAAAAGGTAAAGCTTATAAGATCATGAGCTCAAACCTCAAAGCTGATCAGATGAGAGAGAAAATACAGTAGAAACAGAATGCTTTTCATGCTCCAAGTCCTTTCTACATTTTTTTTTCTCTCTATTCAGAACTTCATTTTTTTTTGTTTTCAAGAGTTATTGGGGTGGTTCTATAGGTTCCCACATGGTTGCTCTGGCGGTCTGGCCGCCCTCCCAAGCCAAAATTTACTACGTGTACATTTAGTATCCCAAACGGACCAAACCAATCCAATCCAATTCAAGTAGATTTGGGCAATTTGGGGAACGATCCAATGTTTATCTAGATTGGTTCAGATACTAAAAGGTCATAAACGAAGGGTTTGGTTCGGTCCATGGATTTGTTTGACGGATAGGATAACCGACAAAGCCAAACTAAGCCATTTATTATTATCTTTTATATATTATATATGCAAGAATATGTGATTCGGGATGATGGATGGTGGAAATTCAATTGTTTATCATTTTTCTTATCTTCCTTGAATGTTGATAAACTATGTCGAATTAATCACGTACATATAGACTTAATAGTTAGTGGTATAATACTAATTTTTTGCACGTTCTAAGGATAATTGTAGTAGGTTTTAAACTCGAAACCCAAAATTTTGTTCTTGACAAAATCTTTAACTTTTGGTTCAACTACCGAACCAAACTATGCATGAACAGATTGGGTTGGATTGAGATTTATAATAGCTGAACCCTTTGGATCAAAATATGAATAAACTCAAAAAGTCGGTTATCTAGCCGATGTTTACCTCCACCCATTCATGTGTAAATGGAGGGCCTAGAACAATAATTTGGGGCGTCTATAGAACCACCCGAGTTCCTTTTTCACAAATGTAACAAAATCGGGCGCCTATAAGCCCGATTTGATGTTCAACGGGTGGGGCATTAAGCCATATTTGATGTAGTGACAAACCCGAATTAGGCTATGTAAAGAGAGAATTAACATCAAGCGCAGACCATGCCCATTTTTTGAGACATATCCACCGAAAACAATCGTTAAGGCTTGAATTTAGAGAGAGAAAATCCGTTGAGAGAGAGAACCTTAAAGCCGTTGATGTTCATTTTTGTCGTTTTCGGCCCAATTTTTCAGTCTTCCTATCAGTTTTTGTTAGATTATTTAGGGTTATTTCACCAAAAATTTACTAGCTCGGTTCAAAGTACAAGTGTTATATTGGTAAAGCCGATTATGCAATTCAAAGAGTTGGGTGGAGGTTACAATAGTAAATTATGACCCGACTTAGTCCAACGGGCTCATACAAAATTAGAGTCCGATGTTTTCTTTTTCGTTTTTTTTTTGGTTGACGGCATCTTATGAAGTGGGTCTGAAATTCGGACTAATATTCTTATAAGTGGTTCACATAATTTAGTGGAGGATTACTAATTTCCTTATGGAAGAGCAAATCATTTTCAAAACTACAACTACATTTTTGTACATAAACAATTACTGGTATCATATGACTAGCCGTGGTTCATAGCTTTGTATGATATTTGTGTGTTTTTTTTTTTTTTGATGAAGATGATATTTGTGTGTTGACATTCTATGATCGAAAATAAAGTAAAAGGAGTAGTAAAGAAAGGAAATTCATGAAGTGGTTTTGAATTATTTTCATTGATGAGAAAAAGCCATGCCTTCCTTTTTTTTTTTCTGTTTTGTTGACCAAGCACGCTCCAAGATCCACCTGACTGTGGCCCATAGCATGATAATCATAATGATGATGGTTATAAAGATGAGGGGTAGGGGCCCACATAAGAAATTATCTTCCTAAACCTAATTTCCCAACTAATTGATGCATTCCTCATGCTTTCATTACAGATATTCATGTATGTTATCAAGTATAAATTTCTTCGGCATATCAAATCTCTATGTAAATTAACCTATTAGATATTTAGTTTATAAATGTGTATTCTAAGTTGGTATATAAGCACAGAGTTGCTTATATATATGCATTAGTATGTCGATGGTGGATGATTGGTTTGCAGATGATACTTTATCTAGGTAGGACGTATATACATTTGAAGAGTTTGCTATGAAAGTTATAGGTGCAGAGCGATTTTGGCAACAGAAGGCTAAGCGCCACCTCATATATGGTGACAAGGAAAGGTTTACACCTTGACAGTGAGGCCTTACTGCTTAGTTAGATATAGAAGAACCAGTCGAATGCTAGTCGGTAATTGAGTTGTATCCTTTTGTATCAATGAGTGAAAAGATTGGAATTAGAAATTGTTTCCTGTGTACTATAGAAATTACTTCATCCACTTAGCACAAATCCATTGTAGTCCAGCCCGGTTAGGATACCTGGCTTTCACCCAGGCGACCCGGGTTCAAATCCCGGCAATGGAACAGTTTTGTTTTTTTTCTCCTGGTTAGACTTTTAAGTATAACCTCGATTACGCACTGCTGAATAGATTCTTAAGCTGATGTTTCATATATTTCTAGGGCAATTTATGCAGCTTTTGAGAAGCCGATCTATACGTTTTTAGTTCAATTTTATGTGTTTACTTCTCTAAAGACAGGGTCAAATAAAAAACAAAAGACAAACGAAGTCTTGACTCAGAAGAACCCAAGTTAGATTTCAGAATAATAAAGACGAGCATCATCTTGGGTTAATATTCACATAAAATCTCGTCTAGTTCCCGTTTTTTCATGTTATCTATCAGTGTTATTAGTCCATCTTTAACTTCGTCAACATGAAGGTGCAATTGATCATCAGAACTAAAAACATGAATCTTGTCCATAATCTCAATCCAACTTAGCCCAGGATCCTTATCCAACTTCATTCCTCTAATATTTCTTCTTATTTCTGCAACCTCATCCCATCTTTTTGCATCTGCATAAAGATTCGAAAGTAATATCAAAGTTGCAGAATCTTCTTCTTTCCATCTCAAAACTTCATCTGCAACTCGAACCCCAAGTTCTATGTTTCTGTAAACAACACATGAACTGAGCAGAATTCTCCATAACTCCGATTTTCTTTCACCAAATGGTGCTTCTTCGATCAATTCCTCTGCTTTATATAACAAACCAGCCCGACATAATAGACTTACCATGCATGAATAATGCTTAAACCCAGGAACCAACCCGATTTTTTTCATGTTATCCCAAAAGAACCTTCCTGCTTCGACCATGCCACCATGACTACAAGCAGAGATTAGTGAGAGAAAGGTAACTTGATCTGGTTTCAGACCTTGTTTTAACATTTGATCGTAGATTTGAATAGCTTCGTGTGCTTTCCCATGGTTTGTATATCCTCCAAGCATTGAATTCCAGCATTTTAAATCGGGTTCTGAAATTTGAGAGAATACTAACTTGGCAGCATTGAGATCACCGTTTTTTGCATACATATCAACAAGAGATCCGCATACAAAAATATCGACCTCGAGCCCTGTTTTTACAACCTGGGCATGTATCATTTCACCTTGTTTCAGAGCTGCAAGATCTGCACATGAACTCAAAACATTACTTAGAGAAAATCTATCAAGTTTGTGACCTTCCTCTTGCATTTTGTTGAAATACTTAATTGCATTCTCGCCATCACCCAGTCTTGAATGACCGGAGATCATTTCAGTCCACATAATAACATCCTTTTCTCGAATTGAACTGAAAAGCTTTCGAGCAGAATCTGTATCTTCGTTCTTGAAATACATATAAATTAATGTACTTCCTACATAAATACTACTATGAAATCCTAGTTTCTTAACCTGAGCATGAAGAGGTTTACCATAAACATAAGCTGGTAAATCTCCAGTTCCCGAGATGATAGCAGCAAAAGTATACTCATCTGCCTTATAGTTAGATGTACGACAAAGTTGGATGAACAAATACATAGCCTTATAGAAATCACCATTCTCTGATAACCCAGATATCATCGCATTCCATGAAACTAAATCCTTGTTCTCCATTGCTCGAAAAACATAAAATGCAGTTTCAGTATCTCCGAAATGGCAATACATATCTAATACAGCATTCTGCAAAGGTATATCAGTTGGTAAATCACATTTAACTACTTGCCCATGGATAACTTTTCCATTAATATGATCTCCCAATTTGCTACAAGCATTCAATAGCATTGAATAAGTAAAATTTGTAGGCATTGAACCCGTTCTCATCATACTGTCAAGTAGCTGTAAACTCCGCTCGATCTTACCATTTTTCAGATTCGATAAGATCATGGAGTTCCAAGCAATGTCATCTTTATCCCCCATATTGTTAAAAACCCGGGTAGCTGATTTGAAGTTCCCACAATTCGAGTACATCCCAAGTAGTGAAGTCTGAATTCGAAGATCACCCTCGTACCCGAATTTAAACACTTGACAATGCAATGCAGTTCCAATAGATTCATTTTCAAGAAAAGAAGATGCTAGGAGTAAGCTCGAAAAGGTTGGATTATTAGGCACAAAACCCTGTACTCTCATCTCTGAGAGTACATGAAAGGCATAAAAAGCTTGAATTGGTATACGAGAGTGCGCTTTAATGATGGCATTGAAAGAAACACCATTTCTTTGAGGCATTTTGTCAAACACAAGTTGGGAGTCAATGAGAGAACCAGATTTTGAGTACATGGAGATTAGGTTGTTGTGGAGGAAAGGTGTTTGTGAAGTGATGGTTATGGAAGTTAAGAGGAGGGCGTGAAGTTGACGAGCTTTCTTGAGGGAGGTGGTTGAGGTGCATTTTTGGATTAGTGTTTCATAAGACAGCATTAGATGGAAATATGAATCCAAATTTTGGAAGGGTAGTTTTTAAGTGAATGGAATTAGGGTCTGGAATGAATGTTCTTGGGTTGGGCTGCCATTAGTTCTTTTAAGTGAATGGACGGGAAATAAAGTTGCTGTACTCCGAACCGATGAAATCCTTCGTCGGCCTGGTAAATAATGAAGCAATGATTTTCAATACTTTTCTTATTTTCTCAAATCAGCGGCCATTTCAAAACACGTAACTCACTAAAATCTTACTAGTCTGTCTTTACGAACTCCCTAAACAGATAATACATAATACGCTCATTACATTGACTACGGCACTTTATACAACTACACAAATGTAACCTAAACAAGTTGGACCTAAATTTCGGCTCGACGGTTGCGCTCATGGTCATGGCAGCAATGGAAAACCATTGTCTATAGATGATTTCTCCAGTCACTCCTGGTTTTAGATATTGACCCATGGTAAAGGCACTTTCAACAAGGCATCACATTATAGGATCTAGGAGAGATATTGACTAATCATTTATGTGAAAAAATGGGACTTCGAATTGTAGAAATATAAAAAATTGCCGTAGCGATCCAAGTTTAGTCATAAAAGGCGTCCGCATAAGCGAAGCTATAAAAAAAAATGTGTTATCATAAGTGGCTTAAAACCATCTCTGGATATATTGTCGCAGTAGGCTTTGAGGAAGAAAAAAAGATAAGATTTTGATAGACAATTTATGTAGTTGTGATTTCTATTTCTTCCATTTAACTCTATGATTTCATACAAAAAAGTAAAGATATTTATACATATTTACAATGTCTAACTTTACAAAACTGAGGAGACTCCTTTCGTGTCTTTAGTCATACACAATTTAAACGAGAGATGAGATCAACAAATGTGTCTTCATCGCAAGGAATTGTAAGGCCACCTGTGGGATGATCAAACCCAAATTCTTCCTCCGCTCGACTTAGGAGGTCTTGGAATAAAGAGTGGTTCAAGTGAGATATTGGAACCAGAAATCTTTTCTTGTATTGAGTTTCTCCTACATAAACGGTGAAGTATCCTTTGGGGACCTCATTTGATCCTTTCGATGAAAGAGAGCGTCGAAGTATCTTTGAAGGTAGACGGAAACCCATTATCAATTAATTAGGATAGAAGAAGAAGAATAGGCAAAAGAATGACTAAAGTTTCTCAAATGAGTTGAGCTGCAGATATGAAGACTTTGTGTTGGATGTCAAATACTTCTATGTGTGTATATATATAGGAGAGATGAATGGTGTGAGAAAGAAGAGTGGAGAAGAAGCATTTGTCTAGGCAGGGTGGGTCAAAAGCTTATGAGGTAATCACATGGCATTGTTTCCTTTCTCACATCAGACATTAGTTCTATTCAAGCTAGTGAGTAGGCATATATAGTTGTAATAAACAGATAGTGCCCTACCATCACTTAAGATATATAACAACATAAGGCCCAACCTAATAACCTTGTTTGTACTCACTTCTGCCCTACCTTGAGTGGAGAAATACAACAACATAGTGCATTAAGTGCTCACATGGCTTGTGTTTGATTTCCAAATCCATCTCACTCTCTAACAGATATATATTTCATTAAGACATCAGTACAGTGAGGCCAAAGAGTCTTGATGATTGAAAATGAAGCTTGACTTACCTACCTACAATCGTGACCAATTACCATAGATAACGTAGGGTTCGTAATCAAGGTCGTACTTGTCCTGTAGTCCGGTAGCTTCTAAACGGAGCCACTATATCCGGTAGCTAAAAGGTTAATTATCTAAAACAACCATTTTGCATTCCATCTCCTCATAGCTAAAATGTATATAGAATTGGAGATCAAGACCAACCACTTCTACTCCAAACTCAGTTTGTTAAGGCTTCAATTCTTCCCTTGACCTCTTCTTCAGATCTTTTCAATAGTTCTTCTACAAAAATGGGTTTCCATTTGCCAAGAACTGCTCAACTAAACAAGTTTCTTAGAGTTAAATCTCTTATTAGCTAGTTAAGTACAAGTGGATTCGACAACATTAATTGACATCCAAAACGATCACATCGGTGTATTTCGAATTCCACTTTTTCTTAGAATTGGAAAGAATTTTCTCCTGTCACGATATACGTATGACTGTATACAACATCTATCACACAGTCTAAGTTTCAGAAAGTTTTTTATGTTATAGGAAGCGACCAACTAAACGGAACAAATTGTTGTAACAATTCAATCTGCTTTTGTTCCGTTATACCAAACAAAAACTTATTCCGATTAATATCAAGTAGTAGTCTAATGCGGAATATGTGATTTCAATTTCGATGTTTATAAGTATACAAAAGCGTCAAGAAAAGTGGAATAAACACTGTCATTGAAACTGAGGGACTACCATAGCGGGTGCTAGAGAAAGAAGAGTCCAATTGTGACACTCCACAAGGATCATTAAAGGCGAACAAGAGTCCGAATAAACCTTCAATGGTACTATATGTGTCAAGGCTTCAAGATTACAATTTTAAGTAATGCCTTAAAAAGAAAAATGATAATGTATCTTTCAGTATATTCATTTACCGTCTACGAAAAAACTAATCCGTAGCCTGGGCACACGAACAACAGGATGATTCCGCAAAAAAGCAAAGTGGGCTTTTGAAGCCCTTTTCTACCCCTTCCGGAGCCTGTTTTAGTTGGATGGTAACATGTGCATCTCTTTACCGCAGAGAGCAAGGTTTGAACTTTTGATGTTGAGCGTTAGGGTTTTGCGGATGGTTAATTTGGATTGTTTGGACTTCTATTGGATCTTTTTCCAAATAAAGCACTGCCTTATTAGTACTATGCATTTGAACATCAAAGTATGAGAGAAAAAGCGAAGTAAGAACTAAAAAGAGTTGATGCTATAAGAATTTGATGAATATCATGTCTTTTCTTTTCCTTTCACTTAACTCTATGATATCATACAAGAAGACTAAATATTTACACAAGATTTACAACGTCTAAGATTACAAAATTGGGGAGATTTTAGTGTCTCTTTCGTCTCTAATCATAGGCCATTTAAACGAGAGATGAGATCAATGAATGTGTCTTCGTTGCAAGGAATGGTAAGGCCACCAGTTGGATGATCAAACCCAAATTCTTCCTCTGCTTGACTTAGGAGGTCTTGGAATGAAGAATGATTCAAGTGAGAAATTGGAACTACAAATCTCTTCTTGAATTGGGTTTCTCCAACATAAACTGTGAAGTATCCTTTTGGGATGACATCATTTGATCCTTTGGATGAAGAAGAGCGTCGAAGTAACTTTGAAGGCAGACGGATACCCATTATTACTTAACTAAAATAAACAGAAGAAGAATGCTTAAAATCTCTCAAAGGTTTTGAGTTGTAGATATGAAGACTTTGTGTTGGATGCCAAGTACTTCAAAATATGTTTGTATATATAGGAGAAATGGATGATGGATGAGAAAGAAGATAAGTTTGGGGTAGTGGTCAATGTTGTCCTCAGGGACCATATATCAATTTGTAGTCACATGGCATGTGTAGTTGTAATAAACAGATTTTGGCCTACCATGAGTTGAGATATATAACAACATATGGCCCAACCTAATAACAATAAGCTTCAACTTGTTTGTTTTTCATTATATTATGCCCTACAATGAAAGGAGATAATATAACAACATAAGTAATGATCACATGACTTTGTTTTTCATTTCCTAATCCGTCGTAAATTCTCTGCATTAACTGCACAGATTGCCTCAACACATCAGAGTATAGCAGGTGAGGAAACAGTTGGGGCAAAGAGTGTTTATGATTCAAAGCTCAAACCAAAATCTGCCTATATCTTTTATGTAGGGCTAGTAGTCACTCTCGCACTTATATCTGTGCTCGGTAGCTCTGAGACAGAGTCATTATATCTGTCGCGAAAAAGTTAACCGCCACAACAACTATCCATTGAAAAACAAAACCCATGTGAGCTCATGTCTAGCTATGCTCTACTATATTAGATCAGAATGGATATAAAAGAATATTCATGTAACCCTTTTCCTCAAAACTCATCTCAGTTGTGAAGTCTCCATTTCTACTATATATCATCCTTTTCTTTTAGATCTCTAACATCTTCAATTGTTATTCATTCTAAAAAAAAATGGGTTTCCATTTGCCAAGGATTGTTCAAACAAACAAGTTTCTCAGAGTTAAATCTCTTATAGCCAGAAAACAACAAGTGGACTCGACAACATTAATCGACACCCCAAAAGGTCATATCGGTGTGTATGTTGGAGAGAGCCAGGAAGTCAAGAAGAGGTAGTCAAGAAGAGGTTTGTGGTTCCAATATCATATTTGAACCATCCGTCTTTCCAAGAGCTACTAAGTCGAGCAGAGGAAGAGTTTGAATTTGAACATCCAATGGGTGGTCTTACCATTCCATGTACAGAAGACGACTTCATCAATCTCACTTCTCAATCCAATTGTTTGTGAAATAGAGATTCACTGACCAAGAAGACTAACCATAAGGCAACCTGTTGAAGAGTTGAGTAAAGCGTAAGTAAATAGACTAACAGATTCTTCCCCAAGGAAAGAATTTGAGTTCATCTTTTTATTAACTACATTTTTAGTTGCTTGTAGCTTTAACTAAAATGTAAACTTCAAATGTTTTTTTTAAAATCTTGTACAAGTGTACAAATATCAACAACACACATCTTTAATTGAATTCCATTTCATAGACTTTCCCGCTAACAAACACTAGTCTAGCAACATTTGTAACACCCCGTGCTCTACCGATCACATACCTATCACAACCACAACCACGTCCCCGCAACCTGTACAGACGAGTCGAAATTCCGACAAGATTTCCTCTGTAAGTCTAACTGGTCGTACCTGTAACCTGTCATAGTCCATATCTATACATACACAAAGCGGAAGCAACCCACCATTAAACCATAACGAACTTCAAACTACCACAACTATTTACACATCCTGTACAAGTTCACACCATTCTATATACACCCTATATGTACATATATCATTTGAGTTTGAAGTATACAAAATATAAAGTAGTCAAGATAACAAAAGGAGCAAAATTAAATCGACGTGTAGCTTTCTTTAGCAATCCATTACCAAGATAGTATCTACAACGCAACCACTGCCACACGCCGCGGGAAGCACTAGTACCTGCAACAAATACAGTGGTAGGGGGTCAGTTACTCACCGACACGAGTTAAGTTGGTCGAGGAGTCTAAAACAAAACGATGCCAAAGCTTTTTTGAAAGTAACACACGCACACACATAAATATATCAATCCTGGACGAACATACAATAGCAGACTTAACTGCCCCCCCATGGTTGATTTTCAATCGACGGAGAGTTACCATAGGACTCTATAGTACCTCGGCTAGCATCATCCCATACCAACACTAACCAGGATACTAACATTCTCTCGAGAAATTATCTTACCCTACGCCACTCTCCCACTAGGTAACTCGGCAGTCATTGACAAGCTAACCTCATGATAAGTATATACACCTAGCTTAACTAGATAAGTTTTAGCTCACCGAATTTAAATAGTCAGACCGTCCCTCCGGTATCCATGTAAGGACGAAATACGTATTCTCATCGGTACCCTAGCATGCAACTACTTCGTGGGGGTTTTTCAACAGTATTTATCATATCAAAAGAATGAATTTTTACTATTTTCTTGTAAAATCAAACACTATCTGGAGTATTCTAATTTCTCGATCTTCCACTATAACTGCACAGCCTCGACAATACTAAAGAGGAGACTCTTTGAATGCCTAACTGAGTCTTAACTATGAGAAATTGGTTGGTTGACTCAATTTGGAATACCTAAAATCGAGAACTACCTGCCTCTTAATAAAACTTCCCGATGAACCAGGATTAATTAAAACATGCAACCAAACATTACAAAATAAAATAGTACCTTTAACTACATCAACCGACCCGTGAGCTTCTTCCACTGAGGTGGCATTAACGTTGGCGTGTATGAATTGTTGTTGTCCTTTTCTAGGGAAATCTCGACTTTTGTGACCCAGCTCTTGACATGTCCAACATGTGATTCCACCTTATCCACCTGTTTGTCTTGTTTGTTGCAAGGATCGACGTACTTGACCTTGTTGTGTTTGCCTCTGTTGGGATGTTTCCCTCTGTTGTGGTGCCTGCCTCTGCTCGGGACTTCTCTGTGACCTCCATGAAGATTCTGATGCTGTAGTTTGTTGTCATTGTCTTTTCCCTTGCTCGATCCTTCACCTTGAATTCTAGCTCTCTTAAACTGACCCTGATCTCTATTCCTAGCAATGCTATCTTCCTTCCTGCTAACAATCTGCAACCCTCTCTCTATATTCTGAGCTCTCGTGACAACCTTTGCAAAAGTACATCCCTCGGTCTCTAACATCATTCTGTGAATTGAGGGGTGTAACCCATCCATGAACCTCCGAACTTTCTCTTCCTCATCGGTAACCAGTGACGGTGCATATCGAGCTAAGTCTGTGAACTTGGACTCGTACTCATTAACACTCTGTCTTCCTTGCACTAACGTTCTAAACTCGTATGCCTTCGCTGCCTTTTCCGCCCTAGAGAGAAACTTCTTAAGGAACAATTCTTTGAATTCAGCCCATTTTGGATCTCTGCCCAACTTCCTTCTTTCTACTTCCCACCAATTCCAAGCTGGTCCTGCCAACTTATAGGCGGCCAAACGGGTCTTGTGTACTTCATCACAGTTGATAATATTCATTGCTTTATCCATGTCGAGTAACCATTCTTCCATGTTCTCCATATTTCCCTTTCCATTAAACTCTTTCAAGTTCCTTCGATCGAAAGCACTTAGGACTTTCTCAAAGGCATCATCTACTTGAACTGGCATATTGACCTGTTCGTTGGGTTGTGGTTGTACTTCGGGTGGAGGTGGTGCTGTGGGGGCAGCTATATTAGCATGGATTGCTGCTTCTGCTAATCTCTCAACTTGTTTCGCAATATTTTCCAGCATTGTCTCGAGAGCGGCTAATCTCACACTAGTCTGTGATGGAGTACCCGATGGCATTGATGCGGAGGCTGCTGGTGATGACGCCTGAGACGCAACTGATCTTGACATAAGGGGTGCCACAGGTCGGTTCTTCGGCGGCATTGTATTCTGCGACATTAGAAGCAACAACTATTACCACCCTTTACGTCATAATCCAAGAAGAAATAACTTGAAACACATAATAAATCGATAAAAATCAACAATAAAATTAAACATACACATTACACACACACCCACACATATATACAATCAATTACTTTTATGTTGGTCACTTTTATTCTTGAAGTTTTTAGATACCTTGTCTTGGTCATTTTTATCTTTCACCGGTCCAGAGCCCTCAAGGCTCTACACTAAACACGACTCAGTCACCAGAATTAACTGCTCTGGTACCACTTGGAACATTCCATGCTCTATCTAGCACGACCACGTCCCGGTAATCTAAAGATGAGTCGAAAATCCAGCAACATCTCCTTTAGAAGTTGAACCGGTCGTATTTGTAACCTGTCATAGTCGATACCTATACATATACAAAACATTCTCTCTTTAACCCTTGCATTAAGTGCACTTTTTAGTATTTACCGTTCAATAGCTTACGCCGTTAGGGAACATTTTTCATCCCCAAAAATTTCGTTACTATAGTGTCTCCGCTAAATTCATTAGTTTTTCCGATGGCACGCTGCACACTCTAACGGCCATAACTTTCTCATCCGAACTCTAAATGACTATTATCATACCATTTGGAAATCCACTCAAGACGACGAGCTACAAGTTTGTAAAGACTCGAAGTGTTTTTGAGCCCTCTACGTCTTGTTACGAAACAGTATACTGTGACTGCATGAATTCTGTGAAAATGTTAAATCCGAACTCATTTTCTTCTACAAGTTCAACTATTTCCCTTTACATAAATCATACACCCTAATTCTACATGCATTTCCCACTCCTATGAAACCTAAAATCAGAAAATCCCTAAATGTCTAGCAACTTTAACCCTAGAATTTATCTCAAAATTTGTCAAATTTACTTGAATTGATTGATAATAGCTTTGATTTCCCTTCTCTTGTTAATTCTCCTTAGATATCCTACTTAATTCACAAGTCCCCACACATGCAAGTATGGAGAACTCTATTAAAACTAGCTCAACTCAAACCACCATGGACATCTAGAGAGAGAGACAGAGAGAGAAACAAGATTCTTACCAAACCTAGTTGAATGCACTAGTAAAAACTTGAAGGGCTAGAACCGCAACATCAATCACCCTTTTCCCTTTTCACTCTTTTTTTTTTTTGTTGAACAATTTCCCTTTTCACTCACTCACTCACGAAAAATAAAAACAGGGAGTACCCACTGTTCTTGCTGCCACAGTGTGCCACGGGTGGAAAGGGAGATGGTGACGGCTTTCTAATTCTATTTTTTTTTTTTTTTTCTCTTTCAACTTTTTGGAGTATTTTTTTTTTTTTGAGAAATTGACGTTACTTGTTACACAACATTGATACATTATGAAGATGTGGTGAGCACGATAACCGTCTAATTTTATAAATAATGAAAGAGGTCTAAAACATGATAAATTTATTAAAATATTTACTTTATATATTGTTTAAATTACATGTGATAACTTTTGATGGCAAACTACTTTCACCGAGACTCGATCCCACAACCTCAGAGACTTAAGAGGGATGTCCAACCGTTACATCAAAGAGTGGTGGACAATGGCATTGGTGCTTCAATGATGGAGTATCAAGCAAAGCTATAGGATTTTTTTTTGTGTAGGTCGTTATTTGTCAGGAATTCAAAGGAAGAAACGCAACGTGAATTAAAAAAGAACAAAGATTTCAATTTTTTCACTTCCATTCATTTACTCTAAGGGTTCGTTTGATACGCGTGAAAACTAGATGGGAAACCTGATTTTCTCACGAAAATAAAATTTCTATCATTTGATTTGACATAGAAAGTGTGAAAGTCCAATTCCCGTGGAAAAAAATAGGAAATATATCTGAAAATTTTACCATACAAAAGGTGAGAAAGGTGTTTTCTTACTCACTCATTTTTGCGCTCTCTCTCATCCTGTATAAAATTTGGCTCCCTCCTAAATCTCCCGCCTAAATTTTCTTCACCAATAAAATATTCAAGGTTGGAAGGCAAAATCGCTACATTCACCCTTACAAAATCGATTTTCTTCTACTTGAGCAACTTGTCCGTGGGAACAAAGGAGATAATGGATGGAAACCAGTTGCAACAAAGGAGATACACTTATTTCTGGCCCAAGTATAAAAGAAGTGGATATTGATGATGTTGCGAGTGACTCACGTACACCTTCTCCTAATCCTCACTCTAATTTTCCTACGTCCCAAGTTCAAGTTGGGTAGAAAAGAAAAAGAAACAGACGAGACAATGTTGAAAAAGAGTCATCGATGACAGAATTGACAACTTCTTTCAAAAACATTGCCCACCATATATCTGAAAGGTATAAGAAACCTGATCCTGAGGAGTTATTGACATCCCTACACACAGAGAGGGATCCAGGATTTTCACTTAGGGGGTACGGATTTATATACCTATTTTTTTGCAAACAAAGTAATTAACAAAATACTTGTATTCATTAATTATATTAATACATCAACAATTACAAACGTGCGATTAACCTTTACGAAAGTTCATGTTTTGAAATGTTCTGATAATCGACTCACTGTCAATTTTACTAAAATTTTCTTTTCAATAAATATTACTAAACTATTGTTCAACCACGAATCACTCATCTTGTTTCTTAAATGTGTTTTAACTAGCTTCAAAAAAAACTCTTTCAATATAGGTAGTTGCAGCCGGCAAAATTAGTGCTAAAGGGATAAGCAAATAACTAAATGATATGCTTCTCTTAGTTTCCACCAATGTTCTAGCAAGAGCTCCAATCTCATCTAAATTTGGAAAATCATCATTCTTCTTCATACCGTAAATGTACTTATCAAGCTGAAAATTAAGTAGCATAGTGTCAAAACTAATGAAATTTGACGGATAAAATTGAACAAGACGCATCAACTTAATTTTGTCGAAAAGAGAAAATCCTCTAGATGGACTCAAACATGACATACAACAGAACAACTCAGTACGCTTGAATTGGGCATTTAGTTCTTGAAATTGAATATCAATAAAGATAGTTGGATCGAATGAATTCAAACATAAAATACTTACAAATATTTATAGTAATACACAAATATATCTATAGGAAAAAAAATTTAAATTGCTTATGAAGGGATTCAATCCCACGACCTCACACTCATAGCTAAAGTATAACACATGACCTAACCACTATGCCAAGTTGTTCTTTGTGTCAATATTGTACATCATTAGATACATATATAGATTTATATATACCTATATCAAAAAAAATATTTACTACTATTATTATCAATGCTACATTACGTGTGAAACTAGTTGAAGCTCTTGGACAAAATTAAACAAGACAAAAATATTTTTCATGAAGACGAGGAAGAACAACTTGCATAGCGCAAGATACGGTTTGGGTCGTAGATACTTTCTGAATATTTAGTAACAACCACGTATGAGACACTTTTTGTGTTTGTGGTAGAAATACACTATATTTTTTTGTAGTTTTTGTGCATAAGACCATATCATATGATCGAAGATATCAAGTGTTGGACATTTGTGTAACATTTTGTGCATAGGACTATATAGTATGATAGATTTGCTACTTGTATAGTGTTAGCCTAAAAACTACTTG
>BEHA01000191.1:1276803-1302224 GCA_002897215.1 Eschscholzia californica subsp. californica
TTTTGTTCTTTTCAATATATTCCTTCATTGTTTTGAAAAAAGCAAATCCAAAGGAAAAGAAGACCAAAAATCCACTGTCACAAACTGCATTTTCACTAACCAAATGTGGGTTTTGACTGTTGTCGTTGTTGTCCATCCATCACAGCAACCTGTCCAAAGTGCATGCCAAAGCGCAAACGTCTACATAAGTGCCCCAAAACCACCCCTGAATTGGGAACCCACCGTCGCCAAAAATGGCAGAACTAACACAGAAGTGCATGATGGTAGAAACTCACCAAAAATGACAAGAAACTGTCACCAAAGTGACGGCAAAACAGGTGCAAAAGTGGGGCAGAACCATTGCCAAAGTGGCGGCAAAAGGGATTTCATTTGAACATGTTCTGGGAAGGAGCCAATACGGTGTTATTGCAATTGGCACGTTACTGAAGGAAAAAGAAAATGCTACCGTTTTCTTGTAGAGTCAGTAATCCTACCAAGTTTGGAGAAGTATGATTTCTGGTTTTCGGCTGGATACACCATATTAGACTGATCTCAATTATGTCTTCTTGGACATCTCCTAATGGTAGGAGATTGAATTTTTCGACTAAAATGGGGGTAATGGTTTTGCATACAGTTTATTCGGTTAATTTGGATGGTTTGAACTTTAGTAGGTGACCTTCTTCCACATGAAAAATAAAAGTACAGCAAAATTTTTAATAATTTGACGGATAATGCATCCTTTTCATTCCTTTTAACTCTCTGATTCATACAGAAAGTCTAAATATTTACAAGAGATTTACGATATCGAAAGTTACAAATCTAAAGTTTCAAAATTGGAGAGATTCGATTGTCCCTTTCGACTAAAATCAGAAGGCATTTAATCGAGTGACGAGGTCAACAAATGTATCTTCGTCACAAGGAATTGTAAGGCCACCAGTAGGATGATCAAACCCAAATTCTTCCTCTGCTCGACTTAGGAGGTCTTGGAATGAAGAGTGGTTCAAGTGAGAAATTGGAACTACAAATCTCTTTTTGAATTGGGTTTCCCCAACATAAACTGTGAAGTATCCTTTAGGGATGGTATCATTTGATCCTTTGGATGAAGAAGAGCGTCGAAGTAACTTTGAAGGTAGACGGATACCCATTATCACTTAAATAAGAAAATAAATTGAGAAGAAGATGAAGAATGAGTTAAGTTTCTCAAATGAGTTGAGTTGCAGATAAGAAGACTTTGTGTTGGATGCCAAATACTTAAAGATTTTGTGTGTATATATAGAAGAAATGGATGATGAGAGAGAGAGAAAAAGAAGATAGAAGTTAATATGTGGGGGTTAGTGAGTAATGTTATTTAAGTGAAATGAGTGGTAAACAAACTATAAGGAAACATATGTGATGTGATGCTCACATGCCATTGCTTCCTTTCTCATAGTTGTACTAGACACATTGTGTCCTACCACGATCACTTACAGATATATTACACATGATTTGACCCTGACCTTGTTTTATTCACTTATGCTCAACAAATTGCATTAAGTTCTCACATGGCTTTGTCCTTGATTTCCAAATCTATTTGTATATAAGGGCTCGTAGTCGATCTCGCACTGAATGTTGTGTTCGGTAGCATTGGAACAGAGTCATTACAATTGGTCGCGTAAAAAAAACAATCATCTTTATGACAAGAGATGCCATGAGAATCAGTCACTTAAAAGCATAACCCATGTGAACTCACAACTAAATATACCCTACTACAGGTCAGGATGATATAAAAGGAGATTCAAGTGACTCTTTATCTCCAAACTCATCTCTGTTGTAAAGTCTCAATTTCTTCTATCAATAACCTTTTATTTTAGATTTCTTACAGCTTCAATTCTTCTTCTAAAATAATGGGTTTCTATTTGCCTAGAATTATTCAAAAGAAGAATTTCCTTAGAGCAAAATCTCTAATAGGTAAACAACTACATCCAGATACCATCGACATCCCAAAAGGTCATATTGGTGTACACGTTGGTGAGACCCACGAAGTAACAAAGAGGTTTGTGGTTCTAATATCATTCTTGAACCATCCTTCATTCCAAGAATTGCTAAGTCGAGCGGAGGAAGAGTTTGGATTTGATCATCCAACTGGTGGTCTTACCATTCCATGTACCCACGACGACTTTATCAATCTCATCATTTCTAAATTGACTTGTTTGTGAAAAAGAGATTCATCGATCAAGAAGACTAACATAGTTAACAACCTTTAATAAAGCTGGGTAAAGCTTAAGTAGATAGACTGATAGATTTGTTTCCACTAAGAGAATTTTGTGGCATTAACTGAACTAGAAAAACTCAATTGCTTTTTCTTTTTTTTTTGGCAAAGAGATTGTAATACAACATAACAAAAGCTTGATTATTTGTTGAATTTTAGTGTTTCTTTAAATTCGGTAGAATTCCTCCTTAACTCCTTTCTCGAAATAGTTCTGAATATAACATATTCTAAGTTCCAACTTCCAAGTAAGTTTTATTTTGTTAGGTTGGACATAATCGATTGTTGTGACAATTTAATTTGCATCTGTCCAATAAATCGAACAAATACCTCATAGGAAACATACGAAAGTTAATGCATTATAACACATTACACATCTCTTCTGAGTTAACAAAAAAAATGGTAGGATTATTGAAAGTTATGTGTAATAGTACTGTTAAAATGCACGATAAAGCGTCCCGAATATGCAAGAAGTCCAATATAAAGATGAAGCCATGAGAAGACCAAGGTACAAATCTACTCTTTACAAAAATAGTGCCAAAAAGTGACTGAACGAGTGTTGTAAAGTGACTGATATCAAAGCTGAAATTGGATGCAAAAGCGTCACCCTTCTAGTTTGGTTACGATGTCTTCTAGTGTTCTAAGCGAAATCTTAGACATCTAATTTCTAACACTAGTATCCTCAGGATCTCATGCATAAGCTAAATACGAACTAAGCATTTTAGAGATTTACCTTAATCGCTAATTCCCACGGACAAATATGATTGTTTTCTCGAAGACCAAAAACTCCAATTGTAGCTCCTTTACTTGAGACACCCGAGCAATCGCCTTGATCTTCCGCCTTCAAGTTAGCTAGAACTTCCCAACAGTTGGACGAAAAACACTATCTTCTTTAGGCTAGATAGATAGTTGTTGTAAAGATAGAAATCTCTCTGAGAACTTTCCACACATATTTTTGTTCTAATGAGACCCTTATATAGAATTCCTAAAGTCATAGTCCAACCCTGGTTAGGTTTCCTAGTTTCCCTAGAAATTGATTTAGGGTTTCACCCTAATAGGATTCACCTATTATGGTCGACCACCCTATGCCCTAATGGGCTGAGTCTGGCTGGCCCCATTAGTTTGGCCGGCCATGTTGGCCGACTCATGGGCTTTATGTGCCCTGCCCAAAACTCCTTTTGGCCTGGACTCCGTACTATCTTTGCCTAAGCCTTTGTCTGGCCTTTTGGACATATTTATTGATCTAATCATACTTTTATGTCTCATTTCTCTAGTCATATCTTCCGATCAAACCAATACTCTTTGGTGTAACCCGATGTAGGATCCCGACGAAGTTAGCCGCGAATCACTAGGGCCGACCCTGACTTTTCGATGACTCGAAGCGAGGTATGAAAATGTGGCCCCTTCTATCAAATTGTAAAACGTATAAATGTGTTGCATGAAAATCGTAAGTACCGCAAAATATTTTCATCATACTTATATAACAAAATAGTTTTTTTGATAATTACAATCACTGAAATTTTGTTCTTCTTAAATTTTTCGATGCAAAGTCACTAATAATCGTCGAATAATCAAGATTGTCAGCCATATCCTTCTCAATAGATAATATAGCTAACCTGTTTAACTTGTGACATAATAGATCGAATATAAGACTTAATCAACTCTAACTTAGAAAAACTTCTTTCTGCAGAGGCAATAGTAACTGGTATCGTTAACATAAATCTATAAGAAACCCATGTGTTCGGGTAACAAGCTTTCATATCTTGCAAAAAGTCTAGCACTTCAATTGGTCTTTTGATCTCATTTGGTAAAAGACGCTTCAACACTTTCAGTTCAGAAATAAGTCTAGTCTGTCTGTGTCATATGACTCATTATGCTTGAAAAAGGTTTCAAGGCGACTGCATTAATCTCTCAAATCACCATCACCTTGGGAGTTTAACTTTTTTTAACTCAAACAAAAACAAAATGATTCTTTGTACTTCTGAAATTGAACAACTTACTTCAAAAAACAATAGATTTGTTTCTAAAAATTGAATAAACAGTCCGGTTTGGCACTTTGGCTTGAAAAAAGGAAAGGATATTGGGATTTCATGATTTGGATATTTAAAAAGCATTTTTGTTTCGTAAGTCAAACAAACTATTGGGCCCACCATTCATTTAAACATCATCAAATTTGGTGACCCTTTTTACTTAACATTTGTTAAATGAGATCCTTATAAATTTTTTTAGAGAGTTGGGCTTCTTATATATTTCTTAAAGAAACTAATGTCTTGGTGGCCCCTAAAAGCCGGTGGCCCGAACCGACGCTTTGTTCGCTTTAGCCCAGAGCCTCCCCTGCGAATCACCCCGTGATTCGACGATCGTAGTTGGTTTCCAGCTAAACATTACGATCCCTAAATCGTCTGGAGTTTGATGATCTTCTCCACCAATTGTCATATCCGACACATTGCTCGCATTGTCACTTTGGTCGAAGGACATCTCCTTCACTTCTCCCATGTGGGACTAATCTCAGATGCAAATATAACACATTTCTTCTCATTTTTATTGGAGTAGTTAGTCTAAATATACAACTGCAATCACTCCCTTGAGTGAAAACTGAAGGAAGGCAAATGAATGGAAGAAATTTTGCCTTCCTACTTATGGGATTTAGAATAAACTGATGCATCACCTTTTCCATCTATAGCTTGACAAACAATCCATTGTGTTCTTTTGGATGTAGTAAGTATTCTTGGATTGTTTCAAAACAAGCAAAACCAAGGAAAGACGACCGAAAGCCACTGTCACAAACTGCATTCACTAATCAAATGTGGGTTTTGACTGTTGTTGTTGTCCATCCATCACAATGAGCTGTCCAATGTGCAGTTGTGCATGCAAAAGCACCTCAAAGGTGGCCAAAACCACCCTGGATTGGGGAGCAGACCATCGTCGCAAAAGTTTGGCAGAACCGTCACTGAAGGGGATTAGAAAAGCTCCCAAAAAATGACGAGAAGCCTGTTGGGGTCCCTCCTTATATAAAAAGGATTCCTAGTTAGAATAGGATTTCCCTTATTTCTTATTTAGGGAGAAATAGAAGTTTCTATTTCTAGCCTACAAAGGGATCCTATTTCTAGTAGAATACCTCCTTATTTATCATTATAAATAGGGAATGAAAGGGAAGAAATTATTCATACTTTCAGGTTAGAGAGTATCATACTTTCATGTTAGAGAGTATCATCCCAGTTGGGAGCTCCCAGTTGGGAGAGTTACAAGAGAATCCTCTCAGATATATCTTCTCAGGTTAGAGAGAGATAAGAGAGACAACAACTTCCAGAACAAAGAGAAGCCAGAGAAAGAGAGATTTCTGAAGTGGTTCTTTCAAGAGAGATTGAAAGAGCAGAATATTGGTTTGAAGAAAAGAAGATTGTTAATCTTGTGAAGCAATTTTGTTTGTGGTTATCTTTTTCAACCTTTAGTAATCTAGGGTTTGTTCAAATCCTAAGGAGTAAGAGATTTCTATTTCTTTGTTTGTTTGTTCAGTTTATCCACCATAGGTTTGGTGAAGAGTTGTGTAACCCATTATTTAATTATAGTGGAAGATTTCTGGACTAGGTCCCGTGGTTTTTTACCTTCTAGTTTGGAGGGGTTTTTTGCCACGTTAAATAATCTTGGTGTCTCTACTTTTACATTCACATCGTTTATCTTCATATTCCTGAACAAGTTAATTAGGTTATTTTTCCCAACAAAGCCGTCACCAAAAGTGACGGCAAAACAGTTGCAAAAGTGGGGGCAAAGTCCTCACTCAAGGTAGCGGTGAAATGGATTTCATACGAAAATGTTCATTGCAATTGGCATGATACTCAAGAAAACAATAAAACACTACCTTTTTCTCGTTATTGTCAGTAATTCTACAAGGTTTTGGAGCATACTGATTTTAGGGTGGATCCACCATATGCTACGGATGTAAACTATGTCGTCATGGACATCCTCTAATCGTACCATATTGAATTGGAATTCAGGATTTTGAAGTTCCTATTTTTGAGGTTATGGTTTTACGGCAGTTATTTCGGTTAATTTGGATGGTTTGAACTTCAGTAAGACTGTAGGAGTCCCTTTTCCGTTTACTACACTGCCTCAGTCCTATGCATTTGAACAT
Source organism: Eschscholzia californica subsp. californica (assembly GCA_002897215.1). Lineage (NCBI taxonomy): Eukaryota > Viridiplantae > Streptophyta > Magnoliopsida > Ranunculales > Papaveraceae > Eschscholzia > Eschscholzia californica. Next base: position 1,283,160 of record BEHA01000191.1, read on the forward strand.
CAACTATGTCAATGAATGCAAGAAAAGAACAGCAGAATTTTTAATATTTAACGGATATTGTATCCTCTTCATTGTGTTAACTCGCTTATTTCATACAAAAGTATAAATATTTACAAGATTTACGATGTCGAAAGTTACAAATCTAAAGTTACAAAATTGGAGAGATTTGATTATCCCTTTCCACTAAAATTATAAGGCGTTTAATTGAGACATGAGATCAACGAATGTGTCTTCGTCACAAGGAATTGTAAGGCCACCAGTAGGATGGTCAAATCCAAATTCTTCCTCTGCTCGACTTAGGAGCTCTTGGAATGAAGAATGATTCAAGTGAGAAATTGGAAGTACAAATCTCTTCTTGAATTGGGTTTCTCCAACATAAACTGTGAAGTATCCTTTAGGGATGACTTCATTTGATCCTTTGGACGAAGAAGAGCGTCGAAGTAACTTTGAAGGTAGACGGATACCCATTATCACTTAAATAGGAAAATAAATTAAGAAGAAGAAGAATGAGTTAAGTTTCTCAAATGAGTTGAGTTGCAGATAAGAAGACTTTGAGTTGGATGCCAGACACTTCACATTTTGTGAATATATATAGAAGAAATGGATAATGAGATAGAGAAAGAAGATAGAGAAGTTAATTTGGGGTGTTAGTGAGTGGTAAAGAAACTAAAAGGGGACATATGTGATGCGGTAATCACATGACATTGCTTCCATTCTCATAGTTGTACTAAACACATTGTGTCCTACCATGATCACTTATGCTCAACAAATTGCATTAAGTGCTCACATGGAGTGTCCTATATTTCCAAATCTATTTGTATAGCCGGTGAAGAAACAATAGGCCCATAGAGTGTGTATGATTCAAACTCAAGGATAGACCTTCCTACGACACTTGCCATTCACCATTATAATGTATGGCTCCATGTCACGGTCGCACTTATTGTTGTGCCCGGTAGCATTGGAACAGAGTCATTACAATTGGTCGCGTAAAAAAACTAATCATCTTTATGAGAAGAGATGCCATGAGAACCAGTCATTTAAAAGCATGACCCATCTGAACTCACAACTAACTATACCCTACTACAGGCCAGGATGATATAAAAGGAGATTCAAGTGACTCTTTATCTCCAAACTCATCTCTGTTGTAAAGTCTCAATTTCTTCTATCAATAACCTTTTATTTTAGATCTCTTACAGCTTGAATTCTTCTTCTAAAATAATGGGTTTCTATTTGCCTAGAATTATTCAAACGAAGAATATCCTTAGAGCAAAATCTTTTATAGGTAAACAACAACTACATCAAGATACGATCGACATCCCAAAAGGTCATATTGGTGTATATGTTGGTGAGACCCACGAAGTGACGAAGAGGTTTGTAGTTCCAATATCATACTTGAACCATCCTTCATTCCAAGAATTGCTAAGTCGAGCGGAGGAAGAATTCGGATTTGATCATCCAACTGGTGGTCTTACCATTCCATGTACCCAAGACGACTTCATCAACCTCACCTCTCAATTGAATTGTTTATGAAAAAGAGATTCGTCGATCAAGAAGACTAACATAGCTAGGAACCTTAAGACAACCTGTTCAAGAGTTGACTAAAGCATAAGTAGATTGACTAATAGATTTGTCTGAACTAGTAAAACTCAATTGCCTTTTTTCCTTGGCAAAGAGATTGTAATATAACATAACAAAAGCTTGATTATTTCTTAAATTTTAGTGTTTCTCTAAATTCAGCAGATTTCCTCCTTAACTCCTTTCTCGAAATAGTTCTGAATATAACATTTTCTAAGTTCCAAGTAAGGTTTATTTTGTTAGGCTGGACATAATCGATTGTTGTGACAATTTAATTTGCATCTGTCCACTAAATCAAACAAATACCTCATAGGAGACGTACGAAAGTTTATGCATTATAAAGTGTCCCCGTAAATGGTAGGATGATTGAAAGTTATGTGCAATAGTACAGTTGAAATGCACGATAATGTGTGCTCGTAAATGCCCTGTGAAGCATTGGCAAGAATTCCATAAAAAGATGAAGCCATGAGGCATGAAGAGACCAAGGTACAAATCTACTGTTAAAAAAAATAGTGCCAAAAAAACACCATTGAAGTGACCGAATGAGTGTTGTAAAGTGACTGATATGAAAGCTGAAACTGGATGCGAAAGCGTCACCCTTCTCCCATGTGGCATTACGTATTCTCAGATGCAAATATAACACATTTATTCTCATTTTTATTGGAGTAGGTAGTCTAAATATACAACTGCAATCACTCCCTTGAGTGAAAACTAAAGGGAAATGAATGGAAGAAAATTCGCCTTCCTACTTATGGGATTTAGAATAAACTGATGCATCACCTTTTCCATCTATAGCTTGACACAAGATTGCTCATCCATTGTGTTCTTTTGAATGTATTCTTTGATTGTTTCAAAACAAGCAAATCCAAAGGAAAAGACGACCGCAAACCAATGTCAAACTCACAAACTGCATTTTCACTAACCAAATGTTGTCGTCGTCGTACTTCCATCACAATCAGCTGCCAAAGTACCTCCAAGGAGGGCAAAAGCACCCCTGGATTCGGGAGCAGACCATCGTCGCAAAAGTTTGGTAGGACCATCACAGGAGGGGATGAGAGAAGCTCCTGAAAATGACAAGAAACCATCACCAAAAGTGACTGCAAAACAATTGCAAAAGTGGGGCAAAATCCTCGCGCAAAGTAGCGGCGAAATGGATTTCATACGAAAATATTTATTGCAATAGGCATGATACTGAAGAAAACAATAAAACACCACCTTTTTCTCGTTATTGTCAGTAATTCTGCAAGGTTTTGGAGCATACTGATTTTAGGGTGGATCCACCATATTCTACTGATGTAAACTATGTCTTGATGGACATCATCTAATCGTACGACATTGAATTGGTATTCGGGATTTCGAAGTTCCTATTTTTGAGGTTATGGTTTTGGGACAGTTATTTCTGTTAATTTGGATGGTTTGAAATTCAGGAGTCCCTTTTCCATATACTACAGTGCCTCAGTACAATGCATTTGAACATCAACTACAACAATGAAGACAAGGTAAGAATTAAAAGAAGAGCAGAATTTTTAATATTTAACAGATAATGTATTCTTTTCGTTGCTTGAACTCTCTGATTTCATACAAAAGTATAAATATTTACAAGAAATTTACGATGTCTAAAGTTACAAAATTGGAGAGATTTGATTGTCCCTTTCGACTAAAATTATAAAGCATTTAATTGAGAGATGAGATCAACGAATGTGTCTTCGTCACAAGGAATTGTAAGGCCACCAGTAGGATGAATGGATGATCAAATCCAAATTCTTCCTCTGCTCGACTTAGGAGCTCTTGGAATGAAGAATGATTCAAGTGAGAAATCGGAACTACAAATCTCTTCTTGAATTGGGTTTCTCCAACATAAACTGTAAAGTATCCTTTAGGGATGACATCATTTGATCCTTTGGATGAAGAAGAACGTCGAAGTAACTTTGAAGGTAGACCGATACCCATTATTATCACTTAAATAAGAAAATAAATTAAGAAGAAGATGAAGAATGAGTTAAGTTTCTCAAATGAGTTGAGTTGCAGATAAGAAGGCTTTGTGTTGGATGCCAAACACTTCACATTTACTGTGTATATATAGAAGAAATGGATGAGAGAGAGAAAGAAGATAGATGTTAGTGGCCTGGGCAATGTTGTTGATATGAAGTGAGTGGTAAAGAAACTATAAGGAGATGTGGTACTCACATGCCATTGCTTCCTTTCTCATAGCTGTACTATACACATTGTGTCCTACCATGACTTGAGATATATTATAGCTGATGCCTCAACCTGATTCTGACCTTCTTTAACTCATTTATGCTCAGCAAATTGCATTAAGTGCTCACATGGACTTGTTCTTGATTTCCAAATCTATTTGTATAGCAGATGAAAAAAAAAGGTAGGTCCATGGAGTGTTGATGATTCAAACTCAAGGCTAGACCTTCCAACAACACTTGTCAAACACCATTATAATGTAGGGTTCCATGTCACGGTCGCACTTATTGTTGTGCTCGGTAGCATTGGAACAGAGTCATTATAATTGGTCGCGAACAAAAATGAACCATCATTATGACAAGAGATGTCATGAGAACCAGTCATTTAAAACGATAACCCATGTAAACTCACAACATAAACTGTGAAGTATCCTTTACGGAGTTGCTAATTGTACCAGAACGAGTTTGTCTTGTACTCAGACCATCAAGCTCTAAAATTCATCAATAGTCAGAAGCAAGTTGACAAGATGCACAGCAGGTGGGCCACTTTTATTCAGAAATTCAACTTTGTTATTCGACACAAATCAGGAGCAATGAATAGAGTCATTGATGCACTTAGTAGGCGTGCCACACTGTTGGTAACGTTAACACAAGAATTTGTGGGTTTTGAAGTATTAAAAGAGTTGTACGGAGACGATGATGATTTCAAAGAAATCTGGGCTAAGTGCAAGGAAGGTCAACCAATGGCAGATTATCTTATTTCAGAGGGTTACCTATTTAAAGGCAGCACCTTATGCATTCCCAAAACATCCCTACGAGAAAGTTTGATCCGCGAGTTACACGCTAGTGGATTAAGCGCACATCTTGGAAGAGATAAAACAGTTCATAGCTTATCCAGTCGATACTTTTGGCCAAAGTTGAAGAGAGATGTGGGTAATTACGTTCAGAAGTGCTATGTTTGTCAAGTTTGAAAGGGTCAGGCGCAAAATACGGGTCTTTACATGCCCCTCCCCATTCCAGCAACCATTTGGGAGGATTTATCCATGGACTTTGTGTTAGGACTTCCTCGAACACAAAGGGGAGTAGACTCAGTTTTTGTGGTCGTCGACAGATTTTTGAAGATGGTTCACTTTATTCCGTGTTCCATATAGCAAAATTGTTTTTTCGTGAAGTTGTCTAACTAAATTGGAGTTTCTAAATCGATTACTTCGGACCGAGACTCAAAATTTCTTAGCCATTTTTGGGTCACCTTATGGAAGATGTTTGACACTTCTTTAAACAGAAGTACTACAACTCATCCCCAAACAGATGGACAGACAGAGGTGACAAACCGAATTTTAGGTAACATGATTCGATGTATCTGTGGAGATAAACCCAAGCAATGGGATCATGCATTACCTCAAGAAGAATTTGCCTACAACATTGCAGTGCATAGTGCTACTGGAAGAACTCCCTTTTCTGTCGTTTACATGAAGACTCCTAATCAATCTGTGGATTTAGCGAAGTTACCTAAAGGAATGGGAGTTAGTGTAGAAGCAGAAAACATGGCTGAACAAATTCAGACAACGCACGACGAAGTGCGACTTCGCCTCGAGGAGACTAATGCTAAGAACAAAGTAGTTGCCGATAAACATCGTCGGAAGAAGGTTTATGAGGAGGGTAATGATGTGATGATTTTCCTACGAAAAGAGTGTGTTCCTGCAGGCATGTATAACAAGTTGAAACCTAAGAAGTATGGTCCATTTAAGATTCTAAAGAAGATCAATGACAATGCTTATGTGGTGGAACTTCCTGAAGACATGGGAATTTCAAATACCTTCAATGTGGCTGATATCTATACCTTCTATCCAGATGCACCCCTTTATCCTAACCATAACTCGGGCTCGAGTTCTTTCCAAGTGGAGGAGACTGATGTAGAGGAATTGGCCGAAAAATACATGGAAGAAATAGATGCGGCTAAATTTAAAGGTGACAGACTAAAACAACCAAAACTGAAGCACGGGTGTCGGAATTGAACGAAATTTTGAGGGATGGTGCGAGATAGCGTTCCGGTCATTCGCTGTCGCTTCGCCACAACCGTCCCACTTTGAGGGTCAAAATTCATCGTTTAGGGCCTCAAAACGGACTTTTACTAGTTTTTTTTTTCTATTTTTGGGAATTGTTTTCAATTTAGGATTTCTGCTATTCTAGTATTTTATTTTTTTGGAGTTGCTATTTAAGTTGGACTAATATTAGGAAACTCTAGGCCTATATAAAGAGGGTCTAAAAGTTGTTTCAGTCATTCAATTCAATCAATAAAATTCAGGCCTATATAAAGAGGGTCTAGAAATTGTTTCAGTCATTCAATTCAATCAATAAAATTCAGTATTTTAGTATTCTTCTTATAGTTTCGGTTCTATAGTCTTTAGACGGAGTTCTAAGGCTTTTTATTATTTTCCGTTGCGTAAGGGAAAATCTCCCTACAAATGACGAGAAACCATCACCAAAAGTGACGGCAAAACAGTGCAAAATGAGGCAAAACCGTCGCCCAAAGTGGTGGCGAAAGGGATTTCATATGAAAATGTTCATTGCAATTGACATAATACTAAAGAAAATAATAAAATGCTACCTTTTTCTCGTTATTGTCAGTAATTCTTCCAGGTTTTGGAGCAGAGTGATTTTAGGGTGGATCTACCATATTGGACTGATGTTCACTGTCTTCTTGGACATCCCCTAATCGTACGATATTGAATCGAAAGTCAAAATTTCATAGTTCCTATTTTTTTCAAGTAATGGAGGTTACACTTTTGCGACAGTTAAGTTCACAAAAAAAATTTGACAAATTTTTTGCCGAAATGATGTGACAAATCTCTTTTCAAAGCTTGACTGACCTGATTGTTAAAACATAATTCGCTCATAAAGAGAACGGTCCAGATTCAGTCAAAGTTTGAAAAGAATCTTGCCACGTCTTTGTTTTGGTTAATATGGATGGTTTGAACTTCAGTAGGAGTACATACTACACTGCCTTAGTACTATGCATTTGAACATCAACTACAACAATGAAGGCAAGATAAGAATTAAAAGAAGAGCAGAATTTTAATAGTTAACGGATAATGTATCCATTTCATTCCTTTAACTCTCTGATTTCAAACAAAAGTATAAATATTTACAAGAGATTTACGATGTCTAAAGTTACAAAATTGGAGAGATTTGATTGTCCCTTTCGACTAAAATTATAAGGCATTTAATTGAGAGATGAGATCAACGAATGTGTCTTCGTCACAAGGAATTGTAAGGCCACCGGTAGGATGGTCAAATCCAAATTCTTCCTCTGCTCGACTTAGGAGCTCTTGGAATGAAGAATGACTCAAGTGAGAAATTGGAACTACAAATCTCTTCTTGTATTGGGTTTCTCCAACATAAACTGTGAAGTATCCTTTAGGGATGACATCATTCGATCCTTTGGATGAAGAAGAACGTCGAAGTAACTTTGAAGGTAGACGGATACCCATTATCACTTAAATAAGAAAATAAATTAAGAAGAAGATGAAGAATGAGTTAAGTTTCTCAAATGAGTTGAATTGCAGATAAGAAGACTTTGTGTTGGATGCCAAACACTTCACATTTTCTGTGTATATATAGAAGAAATGGATGAGAGAGAGAAAGAAGATAGATGTTAGTGGCCTGGGCAATGTTGTTGATATGAAGTGAGTGGTAAAGAAACTATAAGGAGATGTGGTACTCACATGCCATTGCTTCCTTTCTCATAGCTGTACTATACACATTGTGTCCTACCATGACTTGAGATATATTACAACTGATGCCCCAACCTGATTCTGACCTTCTTTTACTCACTTGTGCTCAGCAAATTGCATTAAGTGCTCACATGGAGCTGTCCTTGATTTCCAAATCTATTTGTACAGCAGGTGAAAAGATAGTAGGCCCATAGAGTGTTGATGATTCAAACTCAAGGCTAGACCTTCCAACAACACTTGCCAATCACCATTATAATGTATGGCTCCATGTCACGGTCGCACTTATTGTTGTGCTCGGTAGCATTGGAACAGAGTCATCATAATTGGTCGCGAACAAAAACCAACCATCATTATGACAAGAGATGTCATGAGAACTGTGAAGTGAATGAACTCACTTTGATTATGATAGAACCGTGAGGAGAGAGGGAGAGAGAAGGACCGGTTAACAGAGAGAGATAGAGGAAGAGAAGACAATTATATGAGTAAACTCAATGATATTTCTCTATATGTATTTAGGGTTACAATTGATACTATATATAGGTTAGTAAAGATAAGTACAACTAGAGATACAATAGATATTAATCAAATCTAAGTTAGTTAGATCATGGAGGAACCCGATTTGTGATCTTGTTTGCATGGGTCGGCCTTGATGTCGCCGGGCTTGTGCTTGTGTCGGGTATGTGGGTGAGAGACCCATAATACTCCCCCTCAAGTTGGAGCGGAAATGGAAAGAACGCGCAACTTGCCAACAATCTTCGAAAACGCGTCAGCTCCTAAAGGTTTTGTGAATATATCTGCCAGTTGATCCGTTGTCGGTGTGAACTTAGTTGCAATGAGGTTTGTTTTAAGCTTCTCACGTACTAGATGACAATCTATTTCAATATGTTTCGTGCGTTCGTGGAATACCGGATTGTCAGGGATGTGGAGAGCTGCGCGATTGTCGCAGTGTACTGTCATAGGAGAAGGATGATCAAATCTGAGGTCTGTAAGAAGATATTTGAGCCATTGTAACTCACAAGTAAGAGTTGCCAATGCTCGATACTCTGCTTCCGCGGAGGATCGTGCTATAGTGTGTTGTTTCTTGGATTTCCACGATAATGGACTTGATCCAAGCATTGTGAAATATCCTGTCGTTGATCGACGGGAAGAAGGACAACCAGCCCAATCTGAATCACAATAGCCAGAAATGTGGAGAGAACTGGTTGCAGAGAGAAAAATACCGTGATCCAAGGTTCCTTTAATGTAACGTAGGATACGGTGGGCGGCTTCTAAATGAGCAGTGGTTGGTTGCTGCATAAATTGGCTTAAGTTATTAACCGCAAACGAGATATCAGGTCGGGTAACTGTAAGATAAATTAAGCGACCCATCAACCTTCTATAAGAAGTCGGATCCGGAATGGTGATTCCGTCCGTGGATGTGAGACGGAGTTTCTGTTCCATGGGAAATGGTGAAGGCCGGGCTGCAGTGAGACCCGAATCCTGAAGAATATCAAGCGCATATTTTCTTTGACAAAGAAAAATACCTGAAGAAGATCGGGAAACTTCTATTCCTAAAAAATACTTAAGGAAACCAAGATTTTTAAGAGAAAACGTATCGCCAAGGAAAGATTTGAGTTTAGAAATGGCCGATTCGTTATTTCCTGTAATTATAATGTCGTCCACATAGACCAGTACATGAATAATAATACCGGACTTGATGTAAGAAAAAAGGGAATAGTCCGATAAGGATTGTTTGAATCCTTTTTGTAGGAGACCTGAAGAAAACTTCGAGAACCATTGTCTAGATGCTTGTTTAAGGCCGTGTATTGATTTATGAAGGCGACAAACACGTGTCCCCCCCTTGATGGAATAGCCTGGAGGTAATTTCATGTATACTTCCTCATGTAAGTCACCTTGAAGAAAGACGTTATTTACATCTAATTGATGGAGAGACCAATGTTTGATGGCTGCAATAGAGAGGAGGACACGAACAGTTACCAATTTAGCGACTGGGGCGAATGTGTCATGGTAATCTAACCCCTCTATTTGCGTATAGCCTTTGGCGACTAGCCGGGCTTTGTAACGTTCGATCGAGCCATCGGGTTTAAATTTTATTTTATAAACCCATTTACAACCTATGGGACGTTTGTTCATAGGGAGAGGAACAAGTGACCATGTGTTGTTTGATTCCAAAGCATGAATTTCTTTGGCCATGGCCTCTTTCCAATGGGGAAATTTCATAGCCTGAGAAAATGATGAAGGTTCATTTTCTGATAGGACCGAAGCAAGAAAGATTTTGTGGTCCGAAGATAAGAATTTATCGGAAAGAGAATGTGATAATGGATAAGGGATATCGGAGTTCGAATCATAGAATGGGAAACTCGGAGTGACACATATATAGTCGCCCAAGTGAGAAGGTGGACGCCGGATTCTGGAGGGACGAGTTGTGATTAGTTGCTCGGTGGTTGGGGTTGAGTTAGGACTGACCAATGAGTGGTCAGGAGTTGAAATCTCAGATGAGCTGTTGATTGGTTGGGAAGCGTTATGTGGAGAATGGGAAGAAGTGCCTACAGGATCAGAGGGAAGTGATGGGGAGACCGGGCTTGCGGTGCCTGTAGAGGAGTCGCCTGAGTAAGCTAGAATGGCTGAGGGCACATCAGGTGATGAAGGCCCTGAGGTTGGATTAGACGTTGTAGGCACACTAGTGGCTGGGTGTGCCAACGAAGAAGATTCTGTGGGCAAACCAGTAGCTGGTATGGCCAAGTGGTCAACTGTGGGGAAGACGAATGTGCCATCATCTTCGATAGAGAGGAAGGGACGTGACGGTGGTGGTGTGGTAGAAGGATGGGATGACATGGGAAATGTGGATTCGTGGAAGACAACATCACGAGAAATGATTATTCGGCGGGAATGTAAATCAAATAATTTGTAACCTTTTTGCCCATGAGGGTAGCCTAAAAATATTGCCGGATTGGCACGAGGATCGATTTTGGTAATGGGTTTTGGTGTTCGTACAAAACACAAACAACCAAATACACGGAAGTGGGAGAAGGAAGGTGGTGAGCCAAGTAATTTCTCATGTGAAGAAAGACCATGAAGAACGGGTGTTGGTAACTTATTAATGAGGTAGATTGCCATTAATACGCATTCACCCCAAAATGATAATGGAAGACTTGCTTGAAGTCGGAGGGAACGAGCGACTTCCAAAATGTGTCGGTGCTTACGCTCAACGACACCATTTTGTTGCGGAGTGTAAGTGCAACTACGTTGGTGCAATATTCCTTGAGTGGAAAACCAATGTTGGAGCTCCTTGTTCATAAATTCCGTTCCATTATCGGAACGAAATATTTGAATTTGAGGGGAAAGAGTATTACCGTTTCCCGAAGAAATAGAGTGGATTTTTTTATTGAATTGGGTTGTTACATAATTAAAAAATGAATGATCTAATTAGTAGTGTCCGATTTATTATGCATTAAAAATATCCACGTACATCGAAAAAAGTCATCGATTAAGGTGAGGAAATAGCGACACCCGGACGTGGAGGGAGTTGAAAATGGTCCCCATACATCCGCGTGGATAAGTTGAAAGGGGTGAGTAGATTTAGATGTGCTAATCGGGAAGGGTAATCGTGTTTGTTTAGATTGTGGACAAATTACACACGGAACATTATTTTTATTAATAATACTAGAACGCATACAAGGAATACGGGAAATAAAATACTTGTAACAAGAAACCGAAGGGTGACCTAACCTCCAATGCCATAAATCAAAAGAACTAACAAGATTATTACTAATAGAACTAGCTAGAAATCGAAAAGATCCTAGGTTCCGTGCGAAGCAAGTATAGTCCTTCATGACATTCACCAAGTCCAATCGTCCTTGTCCTCAGTAGGTCCTGAAAGACACAATGAGAAGATCGAAAAATTACTTCACAATTAAGTGATTTAGTAGTTTCGGAAACGGAGATAAGGTTAAATTTAAAAGAAGGTATATGAAGAACATTACGAAGAAATAATGTAGGGGTGAATTTAATCGAACCTATATTATGAACTCTTACTCGAGTACCATCGGGAAGTCGAACAAAATAATTGTCGGGAGCCAATGAGTAAGTCGAAAAATAAGAAAGGTCGGAACAAATATTTTTAGCCGCCCCCGAGTCAACGACCCAAGTGGCGAACGAAGGAGAAGAAGTACCTGTCATATTGACCGCCGGGTCTTGCATAGTGGAGGCGCCTGTAGACAGTGACATCTGGGTATTTCTTTGCTGGTCCAGGAGTGTCAATAGATACTTGTATTGATCAAGTGACATAGTTGTTGCTGCAGGCACCCTGCGTCATGAGCAATAGAAGAAACCGTGGCTGCCAATGGACCTGTTTTGTTCTTTGGTGGGTAACCATGTAACTTGTAACAAGTTTGTTGAAGATGACCATGAAGCTTACAGAAATCACAGAATGGACGAGGTCTTTTCGGACGAGGTTTATCAAAGGAATCCACTCGGTTTCCAAACCGAGTATTGTTATGGCCGACGGCTAGAGACGCCGCTTCAACATCAATGACGGAAGAGTTCACAATGTTTTGTTGAATCTCTTCTTGTTTGACAAGAGAGTGGATCTTTAAAAGTGATGGAAAAGATCCATAAGTAATATCTGGCTTCGAATAGCCGAAAAACGATCCTGAAGACCTTGGAGGAATTCCATGGCACGATCCTGGTTAGTGCGATCAAGGATCGATTTGCCATGACCACAAATGCAAGGATCAATAGCCATTAAGGATAACAACTCGTCTTGAAGAGACTTAAGACGAATAAAATAGGAAGAGACATCGGAAGTTTCTTGTTTAAGTGACGAAATCGCTCTTTTAAGTTGAAACACTTTCGGAGCGTTCGTTTTATAAAACCTATCGTATAGATTTTTCCATATGTCTGAGGCAACATCATCATAAAGAACAGATTGACGAAGATCGGGATCAATGGAATTTGTGATCCAACTAACCACCAAATCATTACAACGTTCCCACAAGTGGAGGTCGTTTGGATTGGTTGGTTTTGGAATGGTTCCATTGACAAAACCGAGCTTATCTTTAGCTCGTAAAGCCTTGGTCATACCTCGAGACCAAGACGGATAGTTATCTCCACTAAGTAGAGGCGTTATCATCACCGTAGTTGGTGAGTCGGAAGGATGAACAACATAAGGAGATAAAACTTGGTTTGGAACTTGCATAGTTGTTTCAGAGGTGGTATCTTCTGGAGTTGTCATCGAAAAAAAAAAATTAGAGAAGTGGCTCTTATACCATGTGAAGTGAATGAACTCACTTTGATGATGATAGAACCGTGAGGAGAGAGGGAGAGAGAAGGATCGGTTAACAGAGAGAGATAGAGGAAGAGAAGACAATTATATGAGTAAACTCAATGATATTTCTCTATATGTATTTAGGGTTACAATTGATACTATATATAGGTTAGTAAAGATAAGTACAACTAGAGATACAATAGATATTAATCAAATCTAAGTTAGTTAAGATCATGGAGGAACCCGGTTTGTGATCTTGTTTGCATGGGTCGGCCTTGATGTCGCCGGGCTTGTGCTTGTGTCGGGTATGTGGGTGAGAGACCCATATTAAGAACCAGTCATTTAAAACGATAACCCATGTTACTCACAACATAAACTGTGAAGTATCCTTTAGGGAGTTGCTATTTGTACTAGAACGAGTTTGTCCTGAACTCAGACCATCATGCCCTAAAATTCATCAACAGTCAGAAGCAAGTTGACAAGATGCACAGCAGGTGGGCCACTTTTATTCAGAAATTCAACTTTGTTTTTCGACACAAATCAGGAGCAACGAATAGAATCGTTGATGCACTTAGTAGGCGTGCCACACTGTTGGTAACGTTAACACAAGAAGTTGTGGGTTTTGAAGTATTAAAAGAGTTGTACGGAGACGATGATGATTTCAAAGAAATCTGGGCTAAGTGTAAGGAAGGTCAACCAATGACAGATTATCTTATTTCAGAGGGTTACCTATTTAAAGGCAGCAGCTTATGCATTCCCAAAACATCCCTACGGGAAAGTTTGATCCGCGAGTTACACGCTAGTGGATTAAGCGCACATCTCGGAAGAGATAAAACAATTCATAGCTTATCCAGTCGATACTTTTGGCCAAAGTTGAAGAGAGATGTGGGTAATTACGTTCAGAAGTGCTATGTTTGTCAAGTTTCAAAGGGTCAGGCGCAAAATACGGGTCTTTACATGCCCTTCCCCATTCCAACAACCATTTGGGAGGATTTATCCATGGACTTTGTGTTAGGATTTCCTCGAACACAGAGGGGAGTAGACTCAGTTTTTGTGGTTGTCGACAGATTTTTGAAGATGGTTCACTTTATTCCGAAGCTACATGAAAGAAATAGATGCGACTAAGTTTAAAGGTGACAGACTAAAACGGCCAAAACCGAAGCTACGGGTGTCGGAATTGAACGAAATTTTGAGGGATGGTACGAGATAGCATTCCGGTCATTCGTTGTCGCTTCGCCACAACTGTCTCACTTTGAGGGTCAAATTTCATCGTTTAGGGCCTCAAAACGAACTTTTACTAGTTTTTTTTTCTATTTTTGGGAATTGCTTTCTATTTAGGATTTCTGCTATTCTAGTATTTTATTTTTTTGGAGTTGCTATTTGAGTTGGACTAATATTAAGAAACCCTAGGCCTATATAAAGAGGGTCTATAGTCTTTAGACGGAGTTCTAAAGCTTTTTATTAATTTTCGCTGCGTCAGGGAGAATCTCCCAAAAAATGACGAGAAACCATCACCAAAAGTGACGGCAGAACAGTGCAAAAGTGAGGCAAAACCGTCGCCCATATGAAAATGTTCATTGCAATTGACATAATACTAAAGAAAATAATAAAATGCTACCTTTTTCTCGTTATTGTCAGTAATTTTTCCAGGTTTTGGAGCAGAGTGATTTTAGGGTGGATCTACCATATTGGACTGATGTTCACTGTCTTCTTGCACATCCCCTAATCCTACGATATTGAATCGAAAGTCAAAATTTCATAGTTCCTATTTTTTCGAGTAATGGAGGTTATACTTTTGGGACAGTTAAGTTCACAAAAAAAAAAATTGACAAATTTTTTGCCGAAATGATGTGACAAATCTCTTTTCAAAGTTTGACTGACCTGATTGTTAAAACATAATTCGCTCATAAAGAGAACGGTCCAGATTCAGTCAAAGTTTGAAAAGAATCTTGCCACGTCTTTGTTTTGGTTAATATGGATGGTTTGAACTTCAGTAGGAGTACATACTACACTGCCTTAGTACTATGCATTTGAACATCAACTACAACAATGAAGGCAAGATAAGAATTAAAAGAACAGCAGAATTTTAATAGTTAACGGATAATGTATCCATTTCATTCCTTTAACTCTCTGATTTCAAACAAAAGTATAAATATTTACAAGAGATTTGCAATGTCTAAAGTTACAAAATTAGAGAGATTTGATTGTCCCTTTCGGCTAAAATTATAAGGCATTTAATTGAGAGATGAGATCAACGAATGTGTCTTCATCACAAGGAATTGTAAGGCCACCGGTAGGATGGTCAAATCCAAATTCTTCCTCTGCTCGACTTAGGAGCTCTTGGAATGAAGAATGACTCAAGTGAGAAATTGGAACTACAAATCTCTTCTTGTATTGAGTTTCTCCAACATAAACTGTGAAGTATCCTTTAGGGATGATATCATTTGATCCTTTGGATGAAGAAGACCGTCGAAGTAACTTTGAAGGTAGACGGATACCCATTATCACTTAAATAAGAAAATAAATTAAGAAGAAGATGAAGAATGAGTTAAATTTCTCAAATGAGTTGAGTTGCAGATAAGAAGACTTGTGTTGGATGCCAAACACTTCACATTTTCTGTGTATATATAGAAGAAATGGATGATGAGAGAGAGAAAGAAGATATGAAGTTGTTGATATGAAGTGAGTGGTAAAGAAACTATAAGGAGCCATATGTGATGTGGTACTCACATGACATTGCTTCCTTTCTCATAGCTGTACTAAACACATTGTGTCCTACCATGACTTGAGATATATTATAGCTGATGCCCCAAGCTGATTCTGACCTTCTTTAACTCATTTATGCTCAGCAAATTGCATTAAGTGCTCACATGGACTTGTTCTTGATTTCCAAATCTATTTGTATAGCAGATGAAAAAAAAGGTAGGCCCATAGAGTGTTGATGATTCAAACTCAAGGCTAGACCTTCCAACAACACTTGCCAATCACCATTATAATGTGTGGCTCCATGTCACGGTCGCACTTATTGTTGTGCTCGGTAGCATTGGAACAGAGTCACTATAAGTGGTCGCCAAAAAAAATCAACCATCATTATGACAAGAGATGTCATGAGAACCAGTCATTTAAAAGGACATAAAAGGAGATTAGAACAACCCTTTACTCCAAACTCATCTCAATTGTAAAGTCTCGCTTTCTTCTTATCAATTGCTTTTGTTTTAGATCTCTTACAGATACAATTCTTCTTCTACAAAATGGGTTTTTATTTGCCAAGAATTGTTCAAACAAAGAATTTCCTCAAAGTAAAATCTCTTATAGGTAAAGAACAACTACATACAGATAAAATCGACATCCCCAAAGGTCACATTGGTGTATATGTTGGAGAGAGCCAGGAAGTCAAGAAGAGGTTTGTGATCCCATTATCATACTTGAGCCATCCTTCTGTCCAAGAATTGCTAAGTCGAGCGGAAGAAGAATTTGGATTTGAGCATCCAATGGGTGGCCTTACCATTCCATGTACCGAAGACGACTTCATCAATCTCACTTCTCAATTCAATTGTTTATGAAAAAGAAATTTGTCGAATCAAACCTAAACAGGAACCTTGACACAACCTGTTTAAGAGTTGAGTAGAGCACAAGTAGATAGATTGATAGATAGATATATTTCCACTGATAGAATTTTGTGGCATTAACTGCACTAGTAAAACTCAATTGTTTTTTTTTCTTGGCAAAGAGATTGTAATACAACATAACAAAAGCTTGATTTTTTTCTTGAATTTTAGTGTTTCTTTAAATTCAGCAGAATTCCTCTCTACTCCTTGTTCAAAATAGTTCTGAATATAACATATTATTGTGAGAATAGTCTCACATGGGAGAAGGGGTATCTAGCAACCAAGAATATAATATCTAGGTCCTCTCCACTCATTGCCAATTGGTTTTGAGTTGGATGACCACAAACTTAACATGATATTAGAGCTAGGCCCGGACGCGATTGGTTTAAAAGTCACACATGCTCCACGTCACCTGAAAAAAACACGTGTTAGGCTAACCATGCCACACGTGAGGGGCGTGTGAGAATAGTCCCACACGTGAGAAGGGGTATCTAGCAACCAAGAATATAATATCTTGGTCCTCTCCACTCATTGTCAATTGCTTTTGAGTTGGATGACCACAAACTTAACAATTATAAGTTCCAAGTAAGTTTTATTTAGTTAGGTTGGACACAAAAGATTTTTGTGACAATTTGATATGCATCTGTCCATTAAATCAAAGCTAAAATTGGTTGCGAAAGCGTCACCCTTCTCCCATGTGGGACTATCCTCAAATGCAAATATTAACACTTTTCTTCTCATTTGTATTGAAATAAGTAGTCTAAATGTACAACTGCAATCACTCTGGTGAGTCAAAACTAAAGGGAAATGAATGGAAGAAAATCCATTTTCCTACTTCTGGGTTTTAGAATCAACTGATACATCACGTATTCTATCTGTAGCTTGTGACAAAATTGTTCAGCCATCGTGTTCTTATATTTGTTCATTTTTTCGAAAAAGCAAATTCAAAAAACTACAAAAGATCCACGGTCACAAACTGCATTTTCACTAACCAAATGTGGGTTTTGACTGTTGTTGGTGTTCGTCCATCACAATCAACTCTCCGATGTGCATGCCGACGCACCTCAAAGGTGGCCAAAACCGCCCCTGGGGAACAGACAATCGTAGCCAAAAGTTTGGCAGAACCATCACCGAAAGGTATGGGAGAAGCTCCCCAAAAATGACGAGAAACCATCACCAAAAGTGACGGCAAGACAGTGCAAAAGTTGGGCAAAACCGTCGCTCAAAGTGGTGGCAAAGGGGATTTCATACGAAAATGTTCATTGCAATTGACAATTTGACATAATACTAAAGAAAAGAATAAAATGCTACCTTTTTCTCGTTCGTTATTGTCAGTAATTTTTTGAGGTCCAGGAGCAGAGTGATTTTAGGGTGGTTCTACCATATTGGACTGAATATCAGAATATCAATTAGACAATGAAGGCAATGTGAGAATTAAAAGAAGAGCAAAATTTTTAATATTTAACAGATAGTGTATCCTTTTCATTGCTTTAACTCTCTGATTTCATACAAAATGTATAAGAATTTACAAGAGATTTACGAGGTCTAAAGTTAAAAAATTGGAGGGATTTTATTGTCCCTTTCAACTAAAATTATAAAGCATTTAATTGAGAGATGAGATCAACGAATGTGTCTTCGTCACAAGGAATTGTAAGGCCACCAGTAGGATGATCAAATCCAAATTCTTCCTCTGCTCGACTTAGGAGCTCTTGGAATGAAGAATGATTCAAGTGAGAAATCGGAACTACAAATCTCTTCTTGGATTGGGTTTCTCCAACATAAACTGTGAAGTATCCTTTAGGTATGACATCATTTGATCCTTTGGATGAAGAAGAGCGTCGAACTAACTTTGAAGGTAGACGGATACCCATAATCACTTAAATAAGAAAATAAATTAAGAAGAAGATGAAGAATGAGTTAAGTTTCTCAAATGAGTTGAGTTGCAGATAAGAAGACTTTGTGTTGGATGCCAAACACTTCACATTTTGTGTGTATATATAGAAGAAAGGGATAATGAGAGAGAGAGAGAAAGAAGATAAGAAGTTAATTTGGGGTGTTAGTGGGTAATGTTATTGAAACTATAGGTATCATATGTGGTGTGGTAATCACATGACAATGCTTCCTTTCTCATAGTTGTACTGAAGACATTGTGTCCTACCATGATCACTTAGAGATATACTACAGCTGATGCCCCAACCTGATTCTGACCTTGACCTTGTTTTACTCACTTATGCTCAACAAATTGCATTAAGTTCTCACATGACTTTGTCCTTGATTTCCAAATCTATTTGTATAGCAGGTGAAAAAACAGTAGGCCCGGCCAGAGTAGATGATTCAAACTCAAGGCATTGACCTTCCAACAACACTAGCTAATCACCATTATAATGTAGGGCTCAATGTCACGGTCGCACTTAACGTTGTGCTCGGTAGCATTGGAACAGAGTCATTATAATTGGTCGCGAAAAAAAATCAACCATCATTATGACAAGAGATGCCGTGAGAACCAGTCATTTAAAAGGACAACCCATGTGAACTCACAACTAACTATAGCCTACTACAACTCAGGCTGATATAAAAGGAGATTAGAACAACCCTTTACTCCAAACTCATCTCAATTGTGAAGTCCCTGTTTTTTCTATCAATAGCTTTTCTTTAAGGTCTCTTAGAGCTCCAATTCTTCTTCTGAA
>BEHA01000191.1:1336899-1354055 GCA_002897215.1 Eschscholzia californica subsp. californica
AAAGAAAGAAAGAGAAGCATTGAAGCGTCTCTCTCTATCTCACTAGTCCCGGACGGCACGCGCGTTCTTATAATTAGTGGGGACTGAACACAAGCAACCACCAACACTGTGAAACACAAAAGCTTACATGAACAACATATAACTGTTTTATGTTTAAAGTTCTTCACTGAGTCTCAGTGTATAGATAATAGACTTCTACTTTTTATTTTTGGAAAGGGGTTAACTTGATTCTTGATCAATAGTGTAATGAAATCAATCAAATTTGACTCGACATTACTCATCAATTTGTTGCTTTTATATTTCTGATCGAGAGCTAATACGAGGACTCTCTCGTGCACTCCCTCTTATAGGACCGCAGATACTTTAGTCTTTTCACTGTAAAAAAAACCAAAATACCTCTTGTCTTATTAGTCATCTAAACACTGGAGTGTGCAAAGGACTAGGGGTGGGAAACGGACCAGACGGCCCTTCCACGATTACATGCTCTTTCGGTCCGGACGGAATTAATAGACACATTTTCAATTTGCCCGCTCAGACATCCAGACAAATCAGGCAGACACTTAACAGAGTTTGGTTGTTCGTTGTCCGTCGGAAGCCGCCAAATTTGTCGGGCAATCAGGGTACCGGACCATTCAGACTCATAAGTAAGTCGAAAATATCAATCAGTCAGACTCGGAAGGCCGGTTAGAGCCTTTTGTCCGTGTCCGTCTGATAAGAACATTCAAGTCTTATTTAAGGCCAACCAAATATAAACGTAATACTAATAGAAAACTTTATTAATAACTTTAAGATTCATATATCTTGACTACTATGAACTCAGTCATATATATAGGCTACACCCAAACAATTTAGACTTCAACTAGGACTCCTAATTAGACTTCAACTAGGACTCAATATTTAGAAATATAGAAATATAGAAACTCTTAAATTACTTAAAAACTCTGAAATATAGAAACTCTTAATATTAAATAACTGTAGAGAATATCTTTCTCGATCATAGTTAAACCCGATTCTCGCTCATCTTCGACAATTGATATTTCTCCATCAATCGCAATATTGAGGATAAGTGCCTTCTTCAAAACAGAAACATGAAAAACCGAATGAATTTTAGTTCCTTCTGGCAATTCCAAACGATACGCTATTGACCGAATTTTCCAGTATTTTATATGGACCATAGTACTTTGGAGATAACTTCAGAGACACCGTTATTACTATAGAGCTTCCCTTCTCAGAGCAACTAGTCTTATTAGATGCTACTTGTTTGGAGTATCCTCCATATATGATCAGTTTTGTCTCCTTCCGTGGATTGATGTTCATCGAACAGTTTGATCGAGGAGAACGTATAGGAACATTTTCTACAATGTGAATTTCCTTCTTTTAGGATTCTTCTTTTTGTATATTCATCAGGATGGCATCGATTCGTCTTCCTCTGCTTTGGTTGTTTTCTCTCTGCGAGCTTTCTCCTCCTCTGCTTTGGCTGTTTTCCTCTCTGTCTTCTCCTTACCTTTCCCGGGCTCCTTAACCATGTATGGAAGACGCTCAAATTCTTCTTGATATTCATAGTAGGATCCTGTTTGTCATAATTTTGCGAGTGCAGCCCCTACATCTTGATACGTCGTTCTCCCAAAGCGACCTACAACCGCTTCGACGAACTCTTCCCATGAACGAAAATAATTACCTCTTTTAGCCCAACGACACCATTGCAATACTTTTCCACCCAAGTAACTGATTGAAAACTGAATTTTTTGGTCTTGTGCAGTGTCATAGAACTCAAAATATTGTTTAGCTTGAAAAAATTCATCCTTCCACACTGATCCGTTAAATCGTGTAAAATATAACATTTCACCTTTAAAACGACCACCTCTTAAAGACACAATCTCTCTATTGCCAACCAATCGACCAATCTTCTCAATCAATAATG
The DNA here is from genome assembly GCA_002897215.1 of Eschscholzia californica subsp. californica. Classification (NCBI taxonomy): domain Eukaryota; kingdom Viridiplantae; phylum Streptophyta; class Magnoliopsida; order Ranunculales; family Papaveraceae; genus Eschscholzia; species Eschscholzia californica. Next base: position 1,338,821 of record BEHA01000191.1, read on the forward strand.
ATTGATTTACTTTCATCTCAGTCATCTTCTCTGTCAATTCACCTAATTGCTTCTCTATTTTTTTCTTTTCGAGTTTGTACCATAAACGAGGTTCTCTAACGAAGACAAAAGTAATGCGAAAGCAAATGACAAGAGTGTCTTCTCTGATACCAATTGATAAGAACCTTCAGGTCTTACTTAAGACTAGCCAAAGATAAACACAATACTGATAGAAAACTTTATTAATAACTTCAAGATTCATATATCTTAACTACTATGAACTCAACCATATATATAGGCTACAACCAAACAATTTAGACTCCAACTAGGACTCCTAATTAGACTTCAACTAGGACTCAATACTTAAAATTATAGAAATATAAAAACTCTTAAATTACTTAGGAACTCTAAAATATAGAAACTCTCAATATTAATTAACTATAGAATATCTTTTAAAATATAGAAACTCCTAATTTTAAATATAGAGAATGTCTTTCTCTATTACCGTCCGACTAAACTTGGAGGTCTAGACGGGTAGTGTTCATCTCGGACACCGAGAGCCCACGAACACAACGAGCGGTTCGAGGGGCGGATGCAGACTCACAGAACTTTTTCATACCCCGATAAGAGAGTGCAGGAGTATAGGACTCCTCCATGCACTTAATAAAAATGTCGAGGTTTTTTGGATGGCTTCGTAGAACCTTCACCAGGACCAAAATTCCGTACCATTCGAACTTTGTTCTAAGTTTAGAAAATAAATACGTTATCGCTATACTCCTGTAATTGTTAATGACATTAAGCAGTGTCATATAAAAATAATCTAGGATTATGTTCATTTTAATCATTTTCATTTGTTGTAATTGTACATATATATATTGAGATGATTCCTCTTAGCATATAAAGTCACTCATGTGGTTAATTAGTGGGATTATCAATCAATAACACACGTGCTTAATTAGTGGAAGATGACATAGATGAAGAATGCGTGGTACACGGCTGCAATCATCCCTTCTGTGCTTATTATTATGTGGGGGGTTAGAAGATTAGCTAGATGAACTAATTTGATGCCATAAATTTTGGGTGGCAATTGGCATGGAGGGGACAGTTCTTCCCTAGCAGGCCATCACTGGACCCCTTCTCTTTCTCTCTCTAAATTGTTTGAACGTTACAAACTTTACACGTATTTCAACATGATATTTCAATCTCTCTCCTTGAGCTCTTAATCATTGTCTTTGAACCAAACCCTAATAAACCTTCTCTCCTAAATTAACCTCTCTCTCTCTTTTATCTTCTTTTCTCTCTCTACTTCCAATAAAGGAATTCTTTGGATGTCAGTCTCAATCTTTGACCGTAATATTTTCATGGAGGATGCTGTCTTTGTAAATCCCAAAAACTTTTTTTTGGGTTTTGAATTCCAAATGTACCACCACCCACCACCATGCATCGATCATCCCTCCTGCATATATTGTCTCATGATGCAGATTTCATGTTTTCATTTTCTTTCCGTCTAGCTAAGTTTATTTAACCATTTATCTAATTTCATTGTTAAGGAAATCCGTTATAATTAATTAATGCATTAACCAACTTCTATTGTTAATTAATATTATTAATCCATCCAATTTTGATGGGTAGCAAGAAAAATGTACTTGTTCAAAAAAAAAAATGTACTCAAGAAACAAGAAAAACACAGACCCTTTCGCAGAAATATTATGTAGTTTGATTCCATTCGTGCGTCCAATTATTCTGATCTATTGAACCGTGAATCACGACAAACAACGTTCTGTGTCTTAGTTTTGAGTGAAGTAAAGAGATTAGAGTTCAAATCTTGTTGTTTTCAGACCTTCCCTACTAAATTTTGATTTGATTCACTTCGAACAATTGATATTCAACCCTAATCTAATGCTTGAAATGTCATTATGTCATTTCACCCAATTTAGAACATTATGTTAGGATTATGTTGAATGTAAGTAGTATAATATAGCCCATGGTTATTAGGATTGTAATAGCTAGGAAACAATTGATATGGTCCTACAACTATGTAACATTTCTTTTGAACGAAAATGATATCTGTATTCATGTACAACATGAAAAACACATGGTAGTGTTCAAGGCGTTTACCATAATGTTTTATGTTTCACTAACTTGAGTACATGATAGAGCCAAATAGGCAAAAAAAAAATATTGGACAAATTTCACATATCAAATCGAGTAAAATTTTCCCTTCACTAATTCATAAAATCCATTAGAAAAAAAAAATGAGAATGTATAAGCCAAACAAACTTTTTTTTAGATAAGTGCTCATGTAAGAAAACACCGAACTTTTTTAGGGTTTAGAGGGTGTTTGATTTTCGCACTTATTAAGTGATTTTCACTTAATAAGTGCGGGCCGGCAATTTTAGGTTGTTTGATTTTTCACTTAATAAGTGAATATCACTTGTAAGTGGGGTCAAAGTAAGTGCAAAAAAGTAAGCTCCAACTTGGAGCTTATTTTTTTGCACTTACAATCTAAGTGCTAAAAAAGACATTTTTATCCTTCTCCGAATATAATAATTACCAATATAATATAACTAAAAAGAAAATCTTAAACAATTGATAAGTAAAAAATCTTTTTATGACTTTAGCGATGACTTTTTTTCCTTCTTCACTCATCCTTCACCTAAGCTTTTCTTCTAATTTTTTTCGCATCTCTTCCTTCATTAATCACGAAACCACCCAAACTCCATAACGCAACGTAAGTTTTTTCTCGTTCATAATTCTTAATTATTTGAGGTTGATATTTTCAACACAAAGTATTTATAAATCGTAATTATCTTGTATCCAAACTCGCGAGCATAATGAATTAGCATGAAATGCTAAAATGTAACTACTTTAAGGTCAAAATAGACAATTTCTCATTTTTATGACATTTAAAATTAACATAAAAACAAAAATCAAACACTTAGAAATGATGGAAAACAAACGCCATAGCACTTACAAGTGATATCACTTACTAAGTGATAATCACTTAGTACAAGTGCTAAAAAATCAAACACCCTCTTAGTTTAACTACCAAAAAACAAAACTTGTTCTTGAAATATTTGAGGAATAATTTGTTTTAAAAAAGAGAAAATAATAATAAAAATAAAGAAGTATTTCAATGATTATAATTGGGTGTACTGTCATTTAAATCATGAGGATAATAATGTAGTCTTATCAGATTTGATCTTACATAAGAAAGAGCAAGAACTTCTGATCACATAAGGGTAAATTTAGCCAACTTCTTTTTTCAAAAAAGAATAATAAATTAACAAATAAAAGTGAAAAGAAAAAACCACTTAGAAATGCAAAACCACTTTTGGATATTATAAACCAGTGGTTTTTATGTTCCCTTCTTTTGGATCTCATCTCTATTAAAAGCCTTCCCTTTCTCCACTTCTAACCCTCTATTCTTTAAATTGCACCCAAGTAACACAAATTTAACTATCCAACATCAAAACCATCCAAACTGAACCCTAGCAAAGGCAAGTCTTATTTCCACATCTCATTTCATCTCTCTCTCTCTCTCTCTCCTCTCTCTTTCATATAAACCATTACACAACAAAAAAAAACCCTACTTTCTTTCATTCTCTCTTTGGCTTTTATCACTTACCCATCTTTGCTTTTCTTTGGTTTTGGATTGTTGTAGATTTAAAAAAGAAAAAAGAAAAATGATTCAAGAGCTCTTGGGAGGAGGAAGTTCAGGTGTACTTAATCTTGGTGGAGAGAGGAAAATCTCACCAGCCATTAATAATTGTGGAGGTATTAGTAGAGTTTTAGAAGGATCTTCAATATCTTCTCCTTCTATTCCTCCTACTGGTACTAATACTAATACCACTACATGTACAAGTGCTGTAACAACAACTACTTTTACTAATAGTACTACTCCACCAACATCAGATCAACAAAACCTAAGGTGCCCTAGATGTGATTCTTCAAACACCAAGTTCTGTTATTACAACAACTATAACCTAACTCAGCCTCGCTACTTCTGCAAGACGTGCCGACGTTACTGGACTAAAGGTGGTGCTCTTCGAAACGTTCCGATAGGTGGTGGTTGCCGTAAAAACAAGAGTCCTATTGTAACAACCACTGCAGGAAAAGCTATCTCCGTCGGTAAGATTAAGTCGGTTTCGCAAGATAACGTTAAGCCTAGTCTTGTTTTCGGGTTTCAGGATCATGACTCACCTTCAAACAATAACCCATTCCTATGGCCTTCACAATCACAGACTAGTTCTCAACTTTTAGCTTTACTAAGAGGTAGTACACAAAACCCTAACCCTAATTCTATCAAGGAGGAGGGAAATATGATTGGATCTCAAATGATTTCTGATCACTCAGTAGTAACAACAGGTCCATTGAATTCAAGATCCCTGAGTTTAGATCATACAAGTACTACTCATGTTCCTTTTAGTTTGTCCAGCTCTTTTTGGCGAAACAACGAAAATCGAACTCCACAACAACAACAACAAGAACAGCAACAACAACAACAACAAAGCTTCTTGGTGGGTGAAGTTCAAAACACAGGTATTCAAGAGCTCTATCAAAGACTTAGGTCTTCGGCGAATTACTACTCTGATCATTCTCCTCAGGTACTAAACAGTACTATTACTTCCCAACCAACCAACTCTTCATCCATAATTGAACCGGCATCTACTCTAACTGGATCCGGAGAACTGGGTTCTTACTGGAATCCTTCATTTGCTTGGTCCAATTTATCTACAACCAATGGTGCATTCCCTTAATCAAATCTTTCTCTCTCTCTCTCCCTCTCTTCAAGTTAATGTTGTGTTTTTAGTAGTTTCTTTTGTGGGGTGTGGTATATGGATATGGAGGTAGTAGTATAAGTTTTAGTGTTAATTTCTTTTCTAGTTTTCTTCAACTAATGTTTGTTCTAAGGTGTTATATCATCAATGTTTAGCTTGTGATATTATGGGGATGTATTAACTTCTTGAAAAAGAAGAAATTGTAATGGTGCAAATTTGGGTATACATGAGATGAATCCTTTCTCCACATTATCACATAAAATATCATTAGTTTTTATTAATCATATGTTCAATAATTGAATTTTTATTAGTGAATTTTTGGTGTTCATTATCAAACTAGATTGATGAGAGTTAGAGGATAGAAATATGTAGTTTTAGTACTTCTATTTTCTTGCTTGATGTTTCCTTTATTAGCAAGTGAGATAGAGTACAAATGAATCTATAAAGAAGTATAAAGGAGTTAAAGTAAGGAAATCTTAGTAAATCCTAATGTTTGAGAAATGTGTGTCTGGTCTTGCTTTTGTTTGCCCTTTCATTGAAATTTGCAGATATTCCCCTTTGGGTACTGAAAAACATAACATTTATAACAATATTTGAATTTAATATAAGTTTCATGAGCTCTTACATCAATGGGGATCTCTCTCTCTCTCTCCCTCTCCTCTATTCTTCACAATAGGTAGATGAAGAGATTGGTTCTTTTTCTTGTTTGCTTGTTTAAGGGATCAAATATTAGTATCGAAACTTCCTGGTTTATATATATGACATTGTTCTAATAGAAGACTTTTGCCGACAGTAAAAACCGTCTCCTAAAATGAAACTGTCCAAAGTGGATACTTGCGACGTTTATGTCTGTGGAAGATTGTGTTGCTAACTGGACTTTCAAGGTAGAAACTAGCTTCAACCATTCCTGACATATAGGTTCATGGTGGAAAACTCTTCCTTCTACACTCCCGGAAAAATATTTTTATATTTCATAAAAAACTAAATTTCTATTCTGTGTAAAAATACAAAGAACAATAGAGCTAAGGGTGGTTACTTTACCTCAAGATGTCTTTATCCCATATGCTTAATCTGTGTCTATAGGGTTCCAAACCCTAATTATCCATCATTAATGACATTGTTTTAGCCCAAAGGAAAGAGTATGTTTCGTTGAAGTTTGATTTAGTAACTCAGAAAAGAAACCATCAGCCATATGGCCTCTCAGCTGTAAAGGTCGAGATCATTTTCCAGTGGGACGACTTGGTGGTGGAGGTTGTTAAGTTTGTGGGCATCCAACTCAAAACCAATTGAATAAGTGGAGAGGACCTATACATTATATTATTGGTTACAGGGGCGGCCCTGACTTTTGTGAGGATCGAAGCCGATCAAATAAATGTGGCCTCGTATTTTCAGTATATAGGTATAATTCGCCAAAACTGTTGTGGCTCCAAAAAAGAATCTACCAGTTTCTGGGTTCAACCTGGTATGTATGGCATATAGTGGCTTGCACATTTATCTCTCATTAAGACGGACAAGATTCTTTTTTTTTGGCATTAAGACGAATAAGAATTTTGACTTAACTTCCTTCATTCATATTATATAGATACATATAATTATTTCATCAAAGAAAAAAATATAGATACATATAAAATATAAGAAATATATACAATTTTAATTAAACTTGCGTCAGAATTCTTATAGTATCATCCTTTCCAACCGAAAAAGTCTTTCAAATTAAACCTCTTGGATCTCAATTCTCTAGATATATAAATATCATATTTCGAAGGTTCGTGTTCTTCATAATGAGTTTTTTTAATTCGATTGTCATACATAGATTGGTGCAAAATGATTATATTCTCACCCAAAATATCAATAATGGAGTATGGGAGTATAGAGAGGGGGGAGGACAAAGGTACAGAGAAGCGAAGGAGAGAGAGAAAGAAAAGAGGGCAAAATTTTATTGTGAGTCACAACTAAGGGCCAAATTTTACAGTTAGTCATAACTAGGAGTCACATTAGAATTAATCATATTAAGTTAGCGTACAAATAAAATGGTGAGTCCGCAGTTAAGTTTTAAAGGGACATGATTCTCTTACTCTTGGTCCCCTTATGTGGGTTGGGTTAGGTTCAGTTACTATAGGTACTATGTAAAAGAAACTTTACAACCAAAATGTGGCCCCCAAAATTATGTGGCCCAAAGCAAGACTTTGCCTGCTTTGGGCCCAGGGCCGGCCTTGATTGGTTACTGGTTTACTCTTCTCCAATGTGGAACTATTCTTCTGGTGCTCTTGCATTATAAAATTATAGCCTCCCAGCAAAGTTAGGAAAACATTGTACGTGTAATTTCAAGCGCATCCCCTGAACCGAGGAATTCAGCAACAAGTCCTAGCGAAGAAAAAACTCAAGATCTCGATGCTTCGTGTATTAGGGAACTAATGGAAGGTCTACCAATTCGATTATCTTAACACATGATTTCTACTATTAAATTACACATTTGAACTGTTCCAATTCATAGGTTTCCCCAGAATAATTCGATATAAAGGGGTGAGATATAAGAAAGAATTACACCTTTTTTGTACAAAAAGAATTAAACTTCTAAAGCTGACCGAACAATTTGTTTCGTTCGATTCTGGAATGAAAAGAACAAAAGAATAAGAGATTTTTACTTCTGCTTGTCCCTTTGTGGGTGATCATCCGCAAATATTATACATGTAAAGACTATTTGCAGTTGCACAAGCCAGCACATTGGAAGTCGGATGCCATGCAAGATGGGGTAATTTGGTGGTAAAATCATGTCCTCCACCTTTCGCCTCCATGCCCATATTGTCAGCTCCTGTCAAATCGAAATGTGAAATTACTTGAGATGATAAACCAAAGGGTGACATATCAGTTAGAGGTAGAGACAGATTGTGATAAAGAGTCCAAATACTGAACTTCATGAAACTTTTCCCCTCTTTCCGTAAAATCAATTATAGTGCTCGAAACGACAAAGGCTCCTAACTACATATGAAAGAGCATGGATGCAATTGAATTGATTAAGGAGAAAACCACCCAATACTAACCTCTTCTTCGAGAGCGCGTTGAGTGGCAAGTGACCTTAAAGGTCTAGAAGGAGTCTGGACTTGATGTCTAGAGCATCATAACATTAGTTGAAGTTGTTAGTTATGGGAATAGACAAACAAATAGTTACCAAAAAGAGACCAAGAAATTAACACATATATAAAAGAAATTGTACATTGTTGGAACACAACGAAAACACCGAAAAGGTTGCTGCAGTGGAAGTATGGTTTAGTTAGAATGCCAGTCCAGAGAGGATATAACAGAGAGAGAGAGAGAGAGAGAGTACCTGTAAGAACCAGTGGCAACACGTTGACCATCGCCACTTAAAAAACACTGAAACTTGTTAAAGATTGAATCATTTTCATCTAGATCACAACGCTACAAAGGCGCATCAAACAAATAATGACTGTCCACATAGGAAAGACACTAGTGGATTCAAGGGCTTAAATAAAGTGAAAATCACACCTTGGGTCTTAGATGTCCGAGGCTTGAAATGTTGCAACCGGGCTAGCTTCCATATTTAAATCCCATAGCTACATATTATATAGAACTGCACCATTAAATTTCATCCAGTATGCACTTAGGTACAAAAAGGTTGAGAGTAACATGCATATACATATAGTACATGTAACGAAATCATAATGTCTAAGAGGTCTAGTCAAATGAACATCTTCTAAGAGTTTAGTAAAAGAATGTAATCTTAGAAATATTGCTTGAATTGATTATCACTCTGTTCCAGAGTAGCTACAGTATAAGCGCATAATTCTGCATACAACCTAGTAGAATGAAAGGGAAAATATTTCTACTATTTAAGAAAAGCAACTGAAACTAATATGAAACATCTAAATAACTGAAAGTCAGAATATATTCCCAGACAAAACATTACAACATGCCTAAAAAACAATAGTAAATTCCAGACATTTAGTTCTACGTACCACAACTTTAAACAGGCATAGTTAATATGGGGATATCATTTAGGGTCCGTGTGACACGTTCGATTTTCATAGGAAAATAAATCCATTTTCTACTGTTTGATTGCTGAAAAAAGGTGTGAAAGTCGATTTCTGTGGTGAAAATAAGTGGGAAAAAAACCTCAACAATTTAACCACCCAAAACATGAGAAATTCTTTTTCCCACCCTCTTACTTTTACGCTCTCTTGTTGGAATCGGAGCCCATTTTGGCTCGAACGGACTCATCAAACTCAGAAAGGGAATGCGCCATTACGTTCGTCTCGTCGAGCTCTTCAACTTAGAGTCGAGAATCACACGAATCCGATTCCGGATGAATGAGAAATTGAAGTTTAAAATTTGGACGAAGATCGGTGAAATTAGGGACTAATGCGTCAAACCGGACAAGTCAGATTGAGGGCCATCTGAGCGGAGCAAACACATCCAGATTTGGACAGCTCGCGTTCACTCCACGGAAATTTTCCAGATCTGACGGTCGCGCTCAAGATCCTTCGAGATTTTGGTGGGATGCCTCAAGAAGCGTTGGATCCAAGAGGATCCAACAGCTGGCGTTCCACCCGCGTCGGGCAGCAGGTTGGCTATGTGCGAAGCTTCATCTAACGACCGTCTTTCTAATCTATTGGGCATGCTTTGGGCTGCTTCTAGCTTCATCTAACGATGGGCGTTTTGTCCGCGATTTGAAGCTAGATCTGACGGTCCAAATTTCAGCCGAAATTCCCAGTTATATAACTAACTCTTTTCAAGAGTCGTGTCCCAAAAATCCAATGGTTTTGTCTCAAAATACGATGAGATGTGTCCCAAATTAAGTGCCTACTCAATTTATATATAAACAACCTAAAATACTTCCACTCTAGATCCAATTCATTTTCTTCTCTTCTAAGATCAGTATTCTGGTATGTGTCTGGAATATAAATTTGATCTTTGAAATATTCTAGTATATCTAGAACTCTGAAGAAAGAAGTCTCCGAGTGAATTCAATTCATTTTCTTTTCCTCATCCCTTCTAAAATCAGTATTCTGGTATGTGTCTAGAATATAAATATGATTTTAGAAGTATTCTGGTATGTGACTGGAATTCTGAAGAGACAAGTACCGAGTGAAATTATAACTTTCAAGTGTCTAGAAGATCCATTCGCATCAATCCAAGAGCTCATGTTATTTACGAAGGTTCGCCCGCTTCCAGAATATCGAAGTACCATCTTTACTTCTGAAAGGATAGTCGTTGTATTCCGAATGCATACACCCTAATTGTTGGTACTGTTGCGGTGGTGTAAAATCTCTTAAGGAAAGAGAACCCATAAATACTTATATTGTCTATCTCGGATAATCCGAAAGAAGAATTTCTGTTAAGTCAGAATCCGATTATTGTCTATCTCTTTATAACTTACAGAAAAGAAGTTCCCTACTTAAACCCAGACTCTGTCTTAATCAAGATAGGACAGAGATAAAGTGAACTCAAACCATAACCAAAGGAACAACATCTCTCTCCTATCGTTTCTCTAACGGTCTCTCATCCCGAATTCCTTCTCTCATCAGCAAAGAAAAACCTTCATTTCTCCTTTCTATCGCTCTCTACTTCCTCTTGCTCTCACTCTCTCTCTACATCTTTCATGGTGCTTATAATCAAACTGTTCTGTTTCTCTTTTTTATTACAGTTCATCGATGGTGGCGTTGCCTTCGCTGAGTTTAACGAGGTTTTAACTAGACAACTTGTTGAAATTGGTTACTTGGGTGTTGAAGTTAGGGTTACTCCTATGCGTACTAAGATCATTATTAGGGCTACTCGCGTTCAAAATGTTCTTCATAAATCTCTCTATATCTATTTACAGATTTAATTATACTAATAGGTTTTTAGTTCTGATCTTTGATTAAGGTTTCATTTGATTTGGTGTCTATGTTTTCACTGGTTGATTTTGTTTAGGTGAGGAGAGTAAGAGAATCAGGGAACTAACTTTTGTTGCTCAATATTGGTTTAGTTCCCTGATGGAATTGGAATATCGTCCAGAAATTGGGAAGAAGACATAAGACATAGATTTAGGGCCATCACCGTTTGGTGTAGTGGTAGAACATCCCTTTTAAGCCCGTGAGGTCTTGAGATCGAGTCTTGGTGGAAGCAGTTTATCAACAAAATTTCTCCCACGTAATTTAGGCACTAAATAAGGTAGATATTGTCGGGTTTTGGGCTCTTTGTTGTCAGGCTGAGGCTTTAGGCCTCTCTAATTATTGGTTTAACAGGAGGTTATCGTGCTTGTCACATCTTAATGATGTATCAATGCCTTGTAACGACTAACGTAGATCGTAGTTGATTTTTTTTTAAAACATAGATTTAGGAATTTCCTATAGGCGCCCAGTGTTTCTGTATTAGCGCTGATCTCTTGTGCAAAAAAAGCGCGCCTGTAGCAATGTAGCCGGGTGCGTTAGAGAATTTCCTAAAGACGCCCAGTGTTTTTATATTTGAACGTTAGAGAAGAGGAAATTGGGCCGAAGACCCAATTTTATGTTTTCTTGTTAAAAAGATAAGTTAATTTTTATCCTTCTAAGCACCATAGAAAGTTTAGAAATGCACTTGATCAAAGGACGATTTTAAAAGCACTTCTTTTTTCAATACTGAAAATACCCTTCTTTAATCCAAAATTTCAGAAAAACTAAGATTGAAATTTTGAGTTCTCTTTCTAAGGCATAATTTTACTTTTCAACAAAAAAAAAGGTATAGTTTTACTAGATAATAATGGAAGCAAAATCTTATGTGGTTTCAAGATATAGTTTCACAGTTTCACTTAATTTCATTGTTTTAACAATTTTATACATACAAAAGTAATTTGAACTTCTAATTATTTTGTGGTAGTTCAAAAAAATTTTGGTGGATACAGTTAATGCAAATTTGTTGCAAGCTCTTCTAAAGCTTTGCAAACCTTTTTCGAATTAGATATAAAATATTTTGAAGTCCTTGCAAAGCTCTGCAAAGTCATTGTAAAACTCTACAAACCAGTTTGCAAAGCACTGCAAACTCATTGCAAAGTCATTAAAAGCTTTGGAATCCTTTTGCAACTTGGATGGAAATTAAATTACTTTTGTACATACTTGCATAATCTTCAATGCAAAGGAACTCAATTTATGTAGACCATATGTGCTGAATTTTGATGAATTACAGACTATTTGTATTACGTATTCAATGATAACCAGTTGCATCCTTCTTTGACTTTGGATAATTAAGAGAGGATGTCAACATTTAGAAACATAGAAGTTGCATATTTTTCATTGTAATCTTTCGGTCATCTTCGACATCTAGGGGTGGGAAAACGGTCCGGGAACTCGGGACCCGGCCCGATCCGCCCGGACCGTTAGAACCCGCTACCCGGATGCGGCCCGACCCGGGCATACCCGGCACGATGAAGTGGGTGTTAGTGGGCGGGACTCTGACAGGGGCTCAAATCCAAGTCCCGGCCTGATAAGCCCGTCCGCTACCTGTCCGAAAGAGGTCCGCCCGCTACCCGATTGTCTGCCCGCTCCAGATCAGCGTAAGAGCCTATAAATAGGTCTCTTAAACAGGCAAAAAAAAGACCCTAATCTTTGCCTCCTTTTCTCTCCGCCTCTCTCTCTCTCTCCACGTCTCTATCTCTCTCCGCGTCTCTATCTCTCTCTGCCTCTCTAGTCTCTCCGCGTCTCTATCTCTCTCCGCCTCTCTAGTCTCAATATTTTCTCTCTAATCTCTATTACTCTCTCCCTTCTCTAATCTCCGGTCTCTGTCAAGTTCTTGCTCTCTGAAAATGGTTAGTATAATACTACCATCACCCTGTGACATCTTCTCTTTGGTATGATTCGCTATTGTTTGGATCTATAGTTAACGTTCGGTTGGTTGTACGCTAATGATCTACGGATCAGAGGAAGCGGTTGGAGCCTTCGAATGTTACCTTCATTATTAGACTATTAGTTATCTTATTTTCTGTTTTTTTAAATAGTACGAAGTTGTAAATTCTCCAAAATAGATCTACTTTATTGAGTCAAATCTATTCCAGACAGGCAATATACATGTGTATTTTTTTTTGGATGATGATGATGATGTAATGATATAGATTTGTTTCAGAAAGGTGAAAAAAATGTGATGTTATTTTTTGTAATGATGTTGATAGATTGGAATTTGTTTATAGATCTGAATCAGAAAGGTTATGATATAAACTTTCTTGAGATTGAGATGGTTGTATTTCTTTTAATGATGATGATGATAGGTATTTATTATTTTTAAGGTTGTAATTTTGTTTATTATAGTAGTGTTGTAATTTTTTAATCTTAACTGTAATCTTTTTTATTTTATTTTTATGATTTGTTATTATGATGATTTAGGGTTTCATAAATCAGATATGTAATTGGGTTGGTGATAGATTTTTCAGAAGTGGAGTGTTTGAACTGAAAAGACAGGAGTTGTGATAATCTAGGATTTAAACTCATTACATATAAAAAAATGCTTAATCTCTTTTTGAATCTTTTAATAGTCTAGGTTTTCATAAATTTGTAATTTAGGGTTTCATTTGGACCCTATGATAATCTAGAGTTTCATAGCTAGTTGGTTAATTATTAATTTTTATTTTTATTAAAATAAGTAAATTACCCGAGCCCGTCCGGCCCGAGTCCGATGGAGCCCGCTCGGGCTGGCGGGCTCGGACGGGCTTCGGGCCCTGAATTGTTCAAATCTGCCCGACACGATCCGCCCGGCAACTAGTAGCGGGCTAGGAAATGTAGTACCGGATCCGCCCGAGTCCGGCTATATTATGCCCGAACCCGCCCCATTCCCACCCCTATCGACATCTATTGAAAAAGATTTAAAGAAACATGTTAATATGTTGTGATTATTTTTCAAAAAAATATTTGTTACCAGACTGCAAAGCTCTGTAAACCAGATTGCAAAGCAGTGCAAACCAGATTACAAAGTTGTGCAAACTATTGCGTTTTGGTCAACAAGGTCAGTTTCGTCTTTTTCTTTTGTTAGATAATTTACAAAAATGCCACAGGGAGCTGAAGCCTGATAAATCATTTTAATCAAAGCCCAAATTTTTTAGGGAGTTGTGGCCAAATTTCCCGTTAGAGACTGACTTTTACTTAGGGTAGATAGTAATTCTTTTAGTAGGTGCATTGATGAAGTTTATCTACTGGAAAAGATAATTGCAACTATACATGTTTCTAAGTGAATATCTAACTGAGGTCTTTGTTAAATTCACGATTCTGTGACAATCGGAGAGATAAATTGAAATAGTCGACACGATAATTTAAAGTGGTAAATAAGGTTGCTTTTGTAGGTACCGGGCCAAACTGTTGTAAGCCGGCGACCATCTCATTGACTCAGGTCAATAGCCATTGAACCGAGCTCGCCATAAGCACCCGGTCAACTAACCTGGGGCGAAGTTCACCTTCATTTTCTTCTTTCTTCTTCTTCCAAAACAAAATTCTTTTTTCTTCCAAAACAAAACCCTAGGTTACTTGCTCAACTATGTCCAACTTGATTGAGTTGATTCCCGCACAAGAAGACCACCCGATTAATTCATCAAGAGGAAAAAAGAAAAAGAAATAAACTTGTGACGCCCCAAGCCTCCAGGCAGTTAACGATATTGTCCCCCCTTTTTGCACCACACACGGGTAGAGGGTTTTAATCTTGGCGAAGAATCCACGAGTCCCCCCTAAAGGCCTCGCCACTTACCAAGCTTGAGCGTACACCTATAGCCCAGGCTCCGAACACTCTTGGGTTGGGAGCCGGTACGTGCGGGGTTACCCGTGGGTAGAATAGTAGACGGGTCGGGTGGATACGGGTAACTAATTTGCCTGGTGATCATTAGGGTATTCAGACGGATCAGGCGGGGAAAATTTAAATCTCAGAGCGCCATCACACGTCCGAGCCCGATAATATAGTCGGTTGAATCGGGCAGTGGACGGGTCAGTCGGGTAGTCCTATTGAAAAACTCCGAACATAAATAAGAACAAAAACATATTGAAAGATTTCAGTATTGTCATTTTCATTATGAGTTATGTTAAGATGCTACCTATGATTGTAAAACAAACATCCAATAGAAACAAGAGCACTGTACAACATCATAAACACAAACATCCACATAAAGGTTTACTTTTAAAAAAAATAACAAAAACTATTAGATCAAGGTTGAAGTGGAAAATGAAAACCAAGCTTGAAGATGAAGATTTTGTAAGTTAACAACATCAACTTAGAAGATAGATCATAGACAGAGAGGAGGAAGGAGGTGCTACTCGCGGTTAGAGTTTTCTTTTTCGAAAGAAATAGATTAGGGCAGAGAGAAGTGAGAGGCAGTTCAACTTTGAGGCAATAGAAAATGAGAGTTATATATTATCCTGAATGCGGTTCGAGCTCGGACGGTCAACTGGACTGAGGTTGCAGCCCGAGCCCGTCCATTTACTTCTCCAGGACCGGTGCGGGTTGTGTCTGAAGCGGGTAGCGGGCGCACTGTG
>BEHA01000191.1:1364772-1380906 GCA_002897215.1 Eschscholzia californica subsp. californica
TCTAAGAACATAGAAGATCATGCTAATCTTCTTTGTAGGGCTCCAACAATTTACAACCCTACCAACTGAGGTAACTCTCTTGAACATTCATCAATCATCACCCATATTATTTAGGTTAAATATTTAGAAAAAAAAAAAAAAGTTAATTCTTTTATTGTTTTACAAATCAGCAAGAAGAAGACATATCTATTGATCCATCTTCTTCAATGAATTAGTGTGGGTTCTCACAAGATCGTCTAGAAACATCTCTTACTGTCCCGTTAATGGTTATTTTCGATCTTTGGTTTTGTTTTTTCGGACCGACAAGCAGGCATATATCTATTGATCTATCTTCTTCAATGAATTACAGTAGGTTCTCACCAGAAATGTCTCGAAACATCTCTTATGTTCCGTTAAATGGTCATCTCGATCCTTGTTTTCTTCCTTGTTTTGGGCATTAATAAACAGACATAAATCTATTGATCCATCTTCTTCAACAGACACCAGGAGGTTCTCCCCATGGAACATGAAATATATATAGATGTGACTGATCAAGAAGATGAAAGATCACAGTCATATATACGTGTCGCTCTTTTCGACTAATTAGATGTGAAGTTTTGCTGTATTAATTTACATGTAGCTCCATATATGATGCAACAACTGAATAGAAGCTTCATGTTGATTGAAACAAGTGAGGAGTTAAGACAGCAGCATGTGATTATGTTGAGCCCACCTTGCATGTAAAATGTTCTCCACCACCACTTCCTTTCATACCCTAATTAGCCTTTCAATCTCTCCCTCCTTTCTCTGTGTGAATGTGTGTGTGTATATATATATAGGTATATAGGTATATAGGTATATAGGTATAGTTGCAGATACCATCTCATTCCAGCTAGCTACTTGTATTCAAATCAAGTTTAAAGGCATTAAACTTTTCTCCTTTTTGATCATACCAAACCCATTGCTATAGCAAGTTACATATGGGTATCCATTTGCCTGCGATAATTCACGTTAAGAAAATCCTTCAACGGTCGCTTTCTAAAGGAAAAAATGATATTCCGAAAGGTCATTTTGCCGTTTATGTTGGTGGGGATCAGTTCAAGAAGAGATTTGTGCTTCCAATATCCTACTTGAACCATCCTTCATTCCAAGATCTCTTAAGTCGAGCTGAGGAAGAATTTGGATTTGATCATCCAATGGGTGGCCTTACAATTCCATGTAATGAAGATGATTTCCTCGATCTCACTTCTCGTTTAAGTACTAGTTCCCCTTGAAGTGTCAAACAAAATATTTTGAAAATTGGGGAACCCTATTTTTACTTATTTTCGAAAATGTAAATATAAACTCAATAACTAAAAGAGCCTGTGCCACGGCCTCTCACTGATGGTCTTATGTAGCCGTTGTTGAAAAGTGCCATTGAATATAAATAGTACTATTTCTTTTCTTTATTGGTTGAATGCTCAATGGATTTGGGCTTGGAGATAGACATGCAAAAACACTCACATTTTTAAGAAAAAAAAGGTAGTATAGACTTACATGATGCATGCTAGAAAGCACCTAATGGAACACAACATCCTACATAAAAAGCATTCACCGTTACACGTTGGACATTATAGTCTTCCGATAATTCAACATTAACATTTGAAGAAAAGTTCTCGAAGTACTTAGTTGGCATTCGGCATCCCACACAGATTAATCATGGCTTTGACAGACATAATAACTCTTTCTATGGACGACTAGAACATGTCCATAGAAAATTAGAAACTAGCTAGTCATTATCTTTTCCGATATGAAATTCACTTTGGTAATTTGTTTAAACAACCACAGTTTTTATTTGATTGTGGGCTTATCTATGATAAAAAAAATGTGGCTGATCATAATTCTTGTTGGTGACTAATGTAAATTTACATGAAAGAAGTTGTTCATAGTTCAATTATTTAACACATGTTGGGCCTCATGTTACAAATAAAATGTCTATAAGCCAATCGGCCTGACTGTTACTTACCTATTAGTGGAACTGTTGTCTTTTCAATGAGGAAACTGTGGCGAATTACAGAAATCATCTTAACGGAATCTCATTCTGTATTATGGCTAGTTTTAATAAGTTGGATGTTCAATCCAACTGTATGAAATTAAAACTCGAATGTGTTGTGTTGATTATATATATATATATATATATAGCCAGAGACAGGAGAAAAGTCTGCTAATTTTGAAGAAATATGTATTCAAAATTTTATATCATAGTTAATAATGTTATATTACAATCTTCTTGCCACCTTCATTGATGTACAGATGACTAAATTAAGAAGAAAAATAAAATAATGTAGCTCTTGAACAGGTGTTGTCTTCGAAATTCTTCGAATATACGAAGGAAAATTTGTCAATCTATATCTACTTGTGTTTTACTCAACTCTTGAACAGGTTGTCTTGAGGTTCTTATCTAGGTTAATCAGTGTTCTTGTTCGACAAACCTATCTATTTCACAAACATTAAAATTGAGAAGTGACGTTGATGAAGTCGTCTTCGGTACAGGGAATGGTAAGACCACCCGTCGGATGATCAAATCCAAACTCTTCCTCGGCCCGACTTAACAATTCTTGGAAAGAAGAATGGTTCAAGTATGATATTGGAACCACAAATCTCTTCTTGAATTGCGTCTCTCCAACATACACACCAATATGACCTTTTGGGATGTCGATTGTATCTGGTTGTAGTTGTTGTTTACGTAAAAGAGATTTAACTCTAAGGATCTTGTTTGGTTGAACAATTCTTGGCAAATTGAAACCCATTTTTCAGAAGAACAATTGAAGTTTAGCTAGAGATCTCTCAAGAGAAGGTAGATACTTACAGAAATGGAGACTTCACAGTGCAGATGCTGAGTTTGTTGGATGAAAGGGTTAGATGAGTATAGGTTTTATATGATGTATTTTAATTAGTAGGGCAGAGTCACATGAGAGTTCACATGGTTTTGCCTTCCATGAAATGCTTAATAAACTCATTTAAGTTTTTCCTCAACCAGATACTTTGATTCTGTTTCAAAGGCATTGGGCACCACGACAAGTACGACAGTGAAAACAAGTCGTCCTACGTTATAATTGTGAAAGACAATATGTCTATAACCAAATTCACAAGCGTCGTCTTCATTTACTATTTCTCTTTTTCGGATTTATATTTGATTGTTATATATCTGCAGGCATAGTAGGGCATAATGCTGACTACAAGTGAATACAACTCTAATTACTCACAAGTTCCAACCACCCACTAATGATATGAGGATGATAACAAATCCATGTGAGCTCTTAATGAGAGAAATGGTATTCTTCTCAACAGAGAACCCCACCATTTTTCCACCAGACCTTTTGAAAACTCTTGTCCTTGTTTTACAATCTTGATATGAACTATGAGCATCCATTTACCTGCTTAAATTGCAATGACCGCAAACTAGCTAGTCAAGAATTAATGTTTGATATGAGAAAGGAAACAATACCATGTGATTACCACATGAGATTTGGTCCTTATAGCCTACAGAAAGACCCACCCTAGCTGCCTAGACAAATGCTTCTTCATCACTCTTTTCATTTCAATATTAGCCAATCACCCCAAAACTTCTATCTTTTTTTTCTCTCAACTTCCATTTCTCCTATATATACACACACATTGTGAAGTACTTAGCATTCAACACAAAGTTTTGAGTAACATTAGTCATTCACCTGCCTCTCTATCTTCTCCTTTTATCATCCTAATTAAGTGATAATGGGTATCCTTTTACCTTCAAAGATACTTCGACGCTCTTTCTCATCTAAAAGATCAAATGATATACCTAAAGGACACTTTACAGTTTATGTAGGAGAAACTCAATTCAAGAAGAAATTTTTTGTTCCAATCTCCTATTTGAATGATTCTTCATTTCAAGACCTCTTAGGTCGAGCAGAAGAAGAATTTGGGTTTGATCATCCTACTGGTGGCCTATCTATTCCTTGCGACGAAAATGAGTTCGTTGATATTATTTCTCGTTTAAATAGCTTATGATTAAAGATGAATGAGAGAGTGAAATCTCTCAAATTTTGTAAAGTTAGACATCTCAGAAATCTCGTGTAAATAGTTAGTTACATACTCTATTTTTGAATGAATATTGAAATGTATGAAAAGGAAAAATATACGTTATCCATCAAACCATTAAAAGTTCTCCTTCTTTAATCTTAGTTTTGCTGTGTAACTTACTATGTCTTTGAAGTTTAAATTATCCAAATTAACTGAATAAACCGTCAACAAAACCCCAACTCCCTTCGAGGAAAGAGGAACTTTGGAAGCCAAAACCCAATTGCGTTCTTGACAAATAAACCTTAAAAATTTATCTATGGGTTTTTTAATAAGCGTATCTCTAATGGGACACTCAAACTCTAAAACTTAGAGTGCCACGTAAAATTTTTAGAGATTTTGTTAAAAAGATCTTCTCCATTGAAACACTCTATTTGACACTACACTACTACAGGATGATGTGGATGTATTTAATATAGAGAAACTTTAAAATTAGAGTGTCTTCTTGAGACTCTCTAAGTGCCACCCTGAAATTTTAACCAATAAAAAAGTATGTTTTTTAACTAATTTTTTCTTATTGAATTCAAGAGTGACATGTGTATTAAGTTCAGCGATTTTAGAGATCTCTATTGGTGAATGTTTAGAGTGTCTCTATTTTAACACTTAGGAAACAGAATATAAATACACTTCACAACTAGGATTTTTAGTGTTTTTCTTAGAGTGTCCCACTAGAGATATTCTAAGGTAATAGAAGTCGAAGCCAAACTGAAGGAGGAAGACGAAACTGACTTCAAGTAGAAAACCAAGATCTATTAGATAAGTTTCTAATGTTAACTATATTGTTTTTAAATATCTTATTTCTATCTTTTATATAAGTTTTTATATAGTATGAGTTACATACATTGTTAGAAATATAGTCCAATATAGTCCCACATTGTTTAATTGCTTAAACTTTTCTCTTGTACTGCTCCTTATAATGATCGTATGTAATAGCTATGAAAAACAATACAAATCATTACAATTCTCTTTTCTTACATACATTATAAAGGATAAAGTATAGGTGCTCCTCATTATTACTCAGGCTCGCTTTCTCTCTTCGCGCCCCACGGACTAGTTGAGCCAACAAAACTTGGCTGGAGTGGTAAGAGGTTTAGTCTTCCACCCTCTAGGTCTCGGATTCGAGGCACGTTGAGCCATACAAAAGAAAAGTCTGAGGGCGCTTGTAGTGGGTAATCTGTGTTGAACTTAAACCCTAATAGAAGATGTGATGTGAATCAAATCACACCTATCCAATCCCCATAGCAATATCGACAACAAGGAGAAAAAGATTAGAATTTGTAGTAATTTGTTCTTTCCTTCAGTATATTTATTTACTTTCAAGAACAGTCTCACAGTTACACACGACTTACAATTTTAGTATTGTCATTGATCTAAACCCTTATTTTGATAATACCCACTGTAGTACATTAGCAGTTAATTATGATGCAGTTGGTGATACTAGATTTTGAAAAGATGAATTAATACATTATAAAGATGAACTTCGAACGCGTGAAGTTGATATATTCTCAGAACTATACTGAGATGAGAGGAACTTTTACTAACTCAATTTGAATAAACACGAAAATGAAGCTTTTGCTATACATGTCTTGTTACAATATTTCTGCCACCTTTATTGGTGTGTGTATCAGGTGAAGAAACAAGAAAAATAGAAGTGATCGATTTTTAATAGTGCAATTAGTACTACAAGTAGTGTACTCAGTGTATCTACTTAAGCTTTACCCAACTCTGTAAAAGGTTGTCTTTAAGGTTGTTAACTATGTTAGTCTTCTTGATCGATGAATCTCTTTTTTCACAAACAAGTCAATTGAGAAGTGATGAAGTCGTCATGGGTACATGGAATGGTAAGACCACCCATTGGATGATCGAACCCAAACTCTTCCTCGGCTCGACTTAGCAATTCTTGGAATGAAGGATGGTTCAAGTATGATGATTGGAACCACAAATCTCTTCTTGACTTCCTGGCTCTCTCCAACATATACACCAATGTGACCTTTCGGGATATCGATTGTATCTGGATATAGTTGTTGTTTACCTACAAGAGATTTGACTCTGAGGAAATTCTTTGTTTGAACAATTCTTGGCAAATAAAAACCCATTTTGTAGAAAAAGAATTGGAGCTGTAAGAGGTCTAAAATAAAAGGTTGTTGATAGAAGAAATTGAGACTTCACAAACTGAGAATTGGAGATAAAAGGGTCACTTGAATCTCCTTTTATATCATCCTGACCTTTAGTAGGGTATAGTTAGTTGTGAGTTCACATGGGTTATCCTTTTAAATGACTGGTTCTCATGGCATCTCTTATCATGATGATGGTTGATTTTTTTCCGCGACCAGATATAATGACGCTGTCCAAATCGTACCGAGCATACAAATAAGTGTGACCGTGACATCGAGCCCTACGTTATAATGGTGATTGGCAAGTGTTGTAGGAAGGTCTAGCCTTGAGTTTGAATCATCAACAATCTATGGGCCTACTGTTTCTTCACCAGCTATACTGATGGATTTGGGAATCAAGGACAACTCCATGTGAGCACTTAATGCAATTTGTTGAGCATAAGTGAGTAAAAGAAGGTCAAGGTCAGAATCAGGTTGGGCCATCAGCTGTAGTACAAGTGATCATGGTAGGGCACAATGTGTTTAGTACAACTATGAGAAAGGAAGCAATGTCATGTGATTACACATCATTTCCTTACCACTCATTTCATTTCAATAACATTACCCACCAAATTAACATCTATCTTCTTTCTCTCTCTCTAATCATCCTGCTCTTCTATATATACACCCAAAATCATAAGTATTTGGCATCCAACACAGTTTTCTTATCTGCAACTGAACTCATTTGACTTGAGAAACTTAAACTCATTTTCTTCTCCTTCTTTAATTTCCTATCTTAGTTTAAGTGATAATAATGGGTATCCGTCTACCTTCAAAGTTACTTCGACGCTCTTCTTCATCCAAAGGATCAAATGAAATCATCCCTAAAGGATACTTCACAGTTTATGTTGGAGAAACCCAATTCAAGAAGAGATTTGTAGTTCCAATTTCTCACTTGAATCATTCTTCATTCCAAGACCTCTTAAGTCGCGCGGAGGAAGAATTTGGGTTTGATCATCCTACCGGTGGCCTTACAATTCCTTGTGACGAGGACACATTTGTTGATCTCATCACTCGATTAAATGCCTTATGATTTTGGTCGAAAGGGACAACCGAATATCTACAATTTTGTAACTTTAGATATGGAACTTTAGTCGACGTAAATCTCTTGTAAATATTATACTTTTGTCTGAAATCTGAGAGTTAAAAGGAATGAAAGGATACATTATCCATCAAATTATTAAAAATTCTGCTGTACTTTTAAATCTTATAATCATGCCTCGATCTCATATTTGACGTTCAAATGCATAGTACTGAGGCAGTGTGTTGTGTGAAAAAAGGACACCTACTATAGTTCAAATCATCCAAATTAACCGAATAAACAGTATGCAAAACCATAACCCCCATTTTACTCGAAAAATTCAATCTCTTACGAATAGGAGATGTCCACGAAGACATGGTGGAGATCAGTCAAATATGGTGGATTCACCCGGAAATCATACTGCTCCAAAACCTGGTAGAATTAGGTACATTACAAGAAAAGGGTAGCATTTTCTCTTTCCTTCAGTATCATGCCAATTGCAATGGCACCTTATTGAGTCCTTTCCAGAACATGTTTATATGAAATCCCTTCTGCAGCCACTTTGGGCCACGGGTTTGCCCCATTTTTGCAACGTTTTGCCGTCACTGCTGGTGACAGTTTCTCGTCAGTTTTGATGAGTTTCTATCATCCGCTTCTGTGTTGGTTCTGCCAATTTTTGGTGACGCTCGGTTCCCAATCGATGGGTGGTTTGGGGCACTTATGCAGACGTTTTATAGCATGCCTTCGTGGCACTTCGGTATGCTCTTTGGACAGGTTATTGTGATGGATGGACAACAAAGACAACAGCCAAAACTCACATTTGGTTAGTGAAAATGCAATGTGTGACAGTGGATTTTTCCATTTGGATTAGCTTTTTTTTCAAAACAATGAAAGAATACATTGAACATAACAAAATGGCTGAACAATATTGTGTCAAGTTATAGATATAAAAGTTGGTCGTCAAATCTAAGCCTATGAACTAAAAACCAGTTGGAATAAAGAATGTATTATTATGATACATATATATTCAGAAGTATTTCGAACGGAGGAAATTTTGCTCACATTTGAAGAAACACTAAATTTCAAAATGTAATTAAGATTTTGTTATGGTTTAAACAATCTTCTTTCCATCTAAACTCATGTCTCAATTCAAGAAAAAAAGGTTATTGAATCTGTCAATCTATCTCTACTTGTCCTATAATCAACTCTTAAACAGGTTGTCTTGAGGTTCGTATTCATCTAGGTTAGTCTTCTTAATATACAAATCCCTATTTTCACAAGAAATTAATTGAATTGAGAAGTGAGATTGATGAAGTCATCTTCGCTACATGGAATAGTAAGACCACCCATTGGATGATCAAACCCAAACTCTTCCTCGGCTCGAATTAGCAGCTCTTGGAAAGACGGATGGTTCAAATATGATATTGGAACCACAAACCTCTTCTTTACTTCTCCGACATATACACTAATGTGACCTTTTGGGATGTCGATTAATGTTGCCAAATTCACTTGTTTACTGGCTATAAGAGATTTAACTCTAAGAAACTTGTTTGTTTGAACAATCCTTGGCAAATGAAAACCCATTTTCTAGATGAGAAAATGAAATTTTAAGAGATCTGAAAGAAAGTTACTGATTAAAGAAATGGAGTCTTAAGAATTGAGATGAGTTTGTTGGAGTGAAAAGGTTTGGATAAGTATATCCTTTTATATAAGATGCCATTGTAAGAAGTAATAGGGCTACATCTGAGTTCACATGATTTTTGCTATCCATGAAATGCTAATTGAATGACATTGGCCCTCTTGTCTCATAGATGGTTAATTGTTATAGCGACTCTGTTCCAAAGCTACCGGACAACATGACTAGTACGAATATGACTACGAACCCGACATTAGAATTGTGAAAGATAACATATATGTCTATAATCAACTAGGCGAGATTAGATCACAAGCATGTGAGGTGTTGTAAGCCAGAGCCAACGAGAGGCCGTTGCAGATGTTGGACCCATGAAATGTATATTGTTGTATATCTGCAATAATGGTAGGACATAATATGATACATCCAACCAATGATGATATAAGGAAGGTATCAAAGCCATGTGAGCTCTTAATGTGAGAAATGTCCCTCAACAGAGAGCCCCACCTTGTCCAGACAAATGTTTCTTCACAACTCTTATCATTTCAATAATATTTCTCACAACATTGAATACTTCTATCTTCTTTCTCTTTCTCATCATCCATTTCTTCTATATATATACACCCATTTGCAAGTACTTGGCATTCAACTCAAACTCTTCTTATCTGCAACTCAACTCATTTGAGAAACTTTAGTCATTCTTCCTCTTCTTTTTTGTCATCTTAATTAAGGACTAGTCATGGGTATCCGTTTGCCTTCAAAGATACTTCGACGTTCTTTCTCATTGAAAGGATCAAATGATGTCCCCAGAGGATACTTCACAGTTTATGTAGGTGAAACTCAACTCAAGAAGAAATTTGTAATTCCAATTTCCTACTTGAATCATTCTTTATTCCAACACCTTCTAAGTCGAGCTGAGGAAGAATTTGGATTTGATCATCCGACTGGTGGCCTTTCCATTCCTTGCGATGAAGAATCATTCGTTGATCTCATTTCTCGGTTAAATGCCTCGTAATTTTAGCCAGAATAGACAAAATCGTCTATATACACAATTTTGTAGCACTAGACATCTTTAATATCATGTAAATATTTAGTCTTTTTGTAAGATATTGATGGAAATGAATGGAGAACAAATTATATCTACAACAATATTGTCCTTCAAATTTTAAAAATTCTGCTTTTTCTTTGATTTGCTTCTTTCATTCTTTCTCGAATTTGCATGTTAAAATTCTCGTAAACAAATCAAAGTAATACAAAAGATTACCCTTGGAGCCAGTGATCTGTTAACCTCTCCGTGGCGGATTAGGTATTAAAACTCATGTTAGTTCATCAAATAATGGATGATTCTTTCTTGTTTGCTTAGGTAGTAATTACATGGAACACAATTTGATCTTCTAAAGTTAAATTAAAATGGTCTTGTACCTTTTGTTTTTTTTACTTTTAGTGGGAATTGCTTAAATTTCATCTCTTGTTTCTATGTAATACCGGTTTTTGTTGAAAGTGTCTTGAATATGAGTGGATATTTAACTCGGTTTGCGACCTGCGAAACCACTCTCAACAAAATTTTGGCCCGACCCGTTTGACTTATCTGTGCTACCTGCTGAAGCATGGCTGATATCCAAAGCTTATCTTCAGGGTTGGCCGAAGCAGGGCTGATCTTTATCGCCTGTAAGGCAGAACTTCTGTTTATAATGGGTATCCTATAGATATCTTGTAACTTGTTCTTCATTCATAGTGGAAATCATCGCGCCATTATTCAGAGTAGGTCTAATAAATTGAACCACGTAAATCTCTTGCATTTTGTGTGGTTATTTACTTTTTTTGGTAGTTTGTTCTTCGTCATAACATTTTTGATATTGCGGATCCTGGAATAGGTTGAATCACTTTTTCCATTTTACATATACGTTACTATATTGCTTCTCTGTATAATTTATCTTGGCTGAAAACGGTTCATTGTAAATTTATCTACGCATACATGGGAAGGTCCGGATATAATTGGTAGCTAATCCAGAGTACCTAAAATCTGTTAGAATTAAACAAGACAACTAACAACTCTCATTTTGAACAAACATTGTAATTCAAGATTTAGTTGAGCTTTCATAATGTTGTATTACAATCTTCCTACTTTCCTCTTTTGGGTAATCAAGGGAAGAAAGAAGAAGAAAAAAAATGATCGAAAAGCACAAAAGGGTTGTCAACAACAAAAAGATGAAACCCCTCAACTGCTTTCAAGTTCACTCAATGGAGAAGAAAATGTTAGTCTATCTCTACTTGTGCTTTTACTCAACTCTTTAACAGGTTGCCTAGAAGGTTCTTATCTATCGTTAGTCTTCTTTGTCGATGAATCTGTACGTATTTCACAAACAATTCAATTGAGAAGTGAGGTTGATGAAGTCGTCTTCAGTACACGGAATGGTAAGACCACCCATTGGGTGTTCAAATCCGAACTCTTCTTCTGCTCGGCTTAGCAATTCTTGGAAAGAAGGATGGTTCAAGTATGATACGGGAACCACAAACCTTTTCGTGGCTTCCTGGGTTTCACCAACATATACACCAATGTAACCTTTGGGAATGTCAATTGTATCTGTATGTAGTTGTTGTTTACCTATAAGTGATTGAACTCTAAGGAAATTCTTTGTTTGAACAATTCTTGGCAAATAGAAACCCATTATTTCAGAAGAAAAATTGGAACTTTAAGAGATCTTAAAGAAAAGTTATTGATGGACTTCACAATTTAGATGAGTTTGGAGGTAAATGGTTACTTTAATGTCCTTTTATATCCTTCTGATCTGTAGTAGGCCATAATTAGTTATCAGTTCACATGGGTTATGCTTTTAAGTGACTGGTTCGCATGGCATCTCTTATCATAATTATGGTTAACTTTTTCGCGACAGATATAATGACTCTGTCCCGAAGCTACCGAACACAAGGATAAGTACGAGAGTGACTACGAGCCTACATAAACGATATATGCAGATTTTGCGTTGAGCTTGAATCATCAACCAACACTCTGATGTCTTTAAGCAACTTGTTTATTTAATGCAGAGGGCTTGAGATGGATTAGAAAATCAAAGACAAAGCCATGTGAGTACTAGTACTTGATGAAATATGTTGTTATACATCTCAACTCATTGTAGGCCAAACCTCTGTTTATTACAGCTATATATGACCTCTCAGTCTCTCACTAGCTAACCAACCATTAATCTTTGTTATATGAGAGAGGAAGCAAGGCCATGTGATTACCATAGTGACATGAGAGATGGTCCCTTTAGAATAGAGAGTCCCACCATGCCTAGCTAGACAAATGCTTCTTCACCACTCTTTTGCTCCTAATTCTTCTTCCTCTCTCATCAGCCATTTTTCTCCTATATATACACACATTTGAAGTATTTGGCATACAACACAAAATATTCATATCTGCAACTTTATTCCTTTGAGAAATTCTTCTTCTTTTGTTATCCACATCAAGTGCTAATGGGTATCCGTTTACCTTCAAAGATACTTCGACGTTCTTTCTCATCAAAAGGATCAAATGATATCCCCAAAGGACACTTCACAGTTTATGTAGGTGAAACTCAATTCAAGAAGAGATTTGTAATTCCGATCTCCTACTTGAATCATTCTTCATTCCAAGACCTTTTAAGTCGAGCTGAGGAAGAATTTGGGTTTGATCATCCCACTGGTGGCCTTTCAATTCCTTGCCATGAAGACGCGTTCATCGATCTCATATCTAGTTTAAATCACTTGTAACGAAAATCACCCCAATTTTGTAACATTAGTTTCGTGACTGTCGTGTATATATTTTTATTTTTGTAAGAAATCATAGAGTGAAATCAATCTGAAGGAAAGAAAATGAAATTATCTCTACATTAATACATTGCCCTTTGAATATTTATTTCTTGTTTTGCTTTCTTTCTGATAAATTGATATGTGATCGCTTTTGGTGATGCTTTTTCTGCATTATTGCCAGCATATATATAGCTCTTTCCATCACTCTAACCTATGCTTTTGCATCAGTCTACAAGAAGCTTCTTTTTTGCATAATTTTTCACAACACTTTTGTATCACTTTGATCACGCTTTTTCAGTCACTTCTGTGACGCTTTGTTTGGCATCTTTGGAAACGCTACATAGATGCACTTTCGTCTATGCTATTGCATCTGAGTTTCGTCCATAGTGATGATTCTGCATTTGAGCATTTCTGCTAAGCTTTGGGACAAGTGAGTTGTTTCATTTGTTAGTTAGTTATTATTTGTTACTCCGTTCTTTTGCCTGTTAGCAAAGTTGTCCTGCTTTTCATATGCTCATGCTTTTAGCTAGTCTCAAATTCATCCCCTCCCAGACTGCTCTTGTACTTAACTTTTGTGTGACTCGATATATAAGTTTTTTTGTACTTCGGGTCACAAAGAGGTGTTTTCGATCTTTTGGCCCTGTGAGAATGTGAAAAATAAAATACGCGCATAAGAATTAAGGATCAAAAGGTGTTTTAATTCACGTCAATAGAGACGGTGTATGGAAGAGAGACGATATAAAGAATCACACATGACACCAGTAGTACATTAACTTCTTCCATCTATCTCAAATATATCAGAACTAAAAGAAAAGTAACATATTATTTGGGCAAACGCTATATTTCCAAATTAATTGATTTTCCGTAAGTAACATTACAATTTCTATCTTAACAAAAAACATTACAATTTTCTTACTCTGTTTATGTATCAGGCGAAGAAAGAAAAACAAAAAAGAATAGCAATTGAGGAACAAAACTGTTGTTAAAAGAAAAGATGGAACCCCTCAGCTGCTTTGGAAAATTCTTTGGATGGATAAGATCATATGAATCTGTTAGTCTATTTACCTTTGCTTTACTCAACTCTTGAACAGGTTGCCTTACGGTTAGTCTCCTTGGTGGATGAATCTCTATTTTACAAACAATTGAATTGAGAAATGATGAGATTGATGAATTCGTCGTGGGTTCATGGAATGGTAAGACCACCCATTGGATGATCGAACCCAAACTCTTCCTCGGCTCGACTTAGCAATTCTTGGAATGAAGGATGGTTCAAGTATGATATTGGAACCACAAACCTCTTCTTGACTTCCTGGCTCTCTCCAACGTACGTATACACCAATATGACCTTTTGGGATGTCGATTGTCGAATCCACTTGTTGTTTACTGGCTATAAGAGATTTAACTCTAAGAAACTTGTTTGTTTGAACAATCCTTGGCAAATGAAAACCCATTTTTTAGGATGAACAAAATTGGAGCTCAAAGAGATATGAAAGAAAAGGATGATAACTAGTAGAAATGGAGACTTAAGAATTGAGATAAGTTTGGAGTACAAGGGTTGGTTGAGTGTCCTTTTATATGTACATTCTAATCAATATATAGTATAGTAGGTTAGATGAGTTCACATGGGTTTTGCATTCAAATGACTGGTTCTCATGGCATCTCTTATCATAATAATGGATAACTTTTTTGATCTGCAACAATCTTGGCCCTAGTGTTTCTTCACCTACAACTAGAGAACTAAAATGCAATTAATTTCTAAGGGTTTGAGATAGATTGATTTGGAAATCAAATACAAACCCATGTGAGTGAGAGCTACTTAATGCAATATGTTGTTATATATCTCAAGTATAATTGTAGGGCACAAGATGATGAGTACAAACAAGTTGAAGCTTATTGTTATTAGGTTGGGCCATATGTTGTTATATATCCCAATCAACTCATGGTAGGCCAAAATCTGTTTAGTACAACTAAGCAATGACCACTCACTAGCTTGCCAAGAATTAATGGTTGATAGGAGAAAGGAAGCAATGCCATGTGATTACCACATAAATTACTGTCCTTAAAGAATATAGAGTCCATATCTTCTATATATACAAACACAATGTGAAGCATTCAGCATCCAACACAAAGTTTTCATATCTGCAGTTTAGTTCTTTTGAGAAATTTTAGTCATTATTTTTCTTTCGTTATCCTACTTTTAAGTGCTAATGGGTATCCGTTTACCTTCAAAGATATTTCGACGCTCTTTGTCCTCAAAAGGATCAAATGATACCATCCCTAAAGGATACTTCACAGTTTATGTTGGAGAAACCCAATTCAAGAAGAGATTTGTAGTTCCAATTTCTCACTTGAATCATTCTTCATTCCAAGACCTCCTAAGTCAAGCAGAGGAAGAATTTGGGTTTGATCATCCAACTGGTGGCCTTACAATTCCTTGCAACGAAGACACATTCATTGATCTCATCTCTCGTTTAAATGGCCTATGATTAGAGGTGAAAGGAACTCTAAGAAAACCACAATTTTGTAACTTAAGATGTAGTAAAGCTCGTGTAAATATTTAACATTTTTGTATAAAATCAAAGGGTGTGAATGGATGAAAATGGAAGAATTAATGAAATTTTTATTTCATATCATCAAATTATTGAAAATTCTGCTCTTCTTTTAATTTGTATTTTGTTTCTTTCTCTTACGTTCACGTTCGAATGTATAGTGTTCAAGTAGTGTGTTACTTTGAAAGCCAAAATTACGATTCAATCCCGTATGATTTTGTATGAAGGGGAATTTGGTCAAAACTCCCTAAGAAATTATGACTTTGGTTAAAAAGGATTCATCAAAGTTTTTTAGGCTTCGCCTCCCTGATGGCAATTATGTAAATTTCAATTTCAGTAAAAAGACCAACCTAACCCCAGTCTAAGAAAATACCTTGCAAACACCTTGCACTGCCTTGCAAACACTTTGCACTGCCTTGCAAACACCTTGCTGACTTTTGCAAATACCTTGCACAACCTTGCGAACACCTTGCAGAGCCTTGCAAAGCTTTGCAAATACCTTGCAGAGCCTTGCAAACACCTTGCAGAGCCTTGCAAACACCTTGCAGAGCCTTGCAAACACCTTGCAAAGCCATGCAAATGGTTTGCAAATTAGTTTTTGAATTGATTTAACATGAAATTTGTTCAAATTATTATATATTGTCTAATAGAATGGTGTATCGAAAAACTAGCTAAAACCCCTACAAATTCATAATAGTCATTTTATAAACTCTAGCACCATCATTTTACATTTCTTCGAAAAACTTCCAAAGCTTTCATGAAATTCTCAATTTGAACATAATTACCAATCATGATTGTCCAAGAAAAAATATTTCTCATAGGCATTTCATCTAGCAACTTTATAGCTATTTCAACCTACCTAAGTCTTGTATAACCAATTAACGTTGCATTCCAAGCAACAACATCTCTTTC
>BEHA01000191.1:1395420-1424089 GCA_002897215.1 Eschscholzia californica subsp. californica
ATATTTTTCTGTCTTTCTTAAACCTCACAACAACTTCTTTGACTCTCTTCCTGTAAAATTTCCATTGGTATTTATGGATTATGAGACAGAACATTAATGTCTAGAGTTTGAGGACTTCTTACTCCAAATTCACCATTATTTCCTCCTTAATTTATGCCACCAAACCCTTGTTATTTTGTGAGATTGTGTCACTTTTTGGGTGCAGTATAATCTTTTTTTGTTGTTGTAGAAAGGCAATGCTAATTAGTGACATGTGAATAAACAGTTCCAGAAATGATCTCATTTTGTTTTACTAAGTACAATATTGGGTTTAAAGTCAAAATGTTAACTAGGTTTTTCCATCCTCTTTAGTTAGGTGCCGTAGCACTTGGTTAATATTATCCTCATCCTTAAAAGAAAAATTATAAATTAGAAAGGATCATCTGATTTTGGTTTGAAATCCAAATTTTTTATTATGTGAACGTAAAACTGTACATTCTCATGTTTTTTGTACGAAAATCAGCATAATTATAACATACCCCGGCCATAACAACCACCAAATTTATTTCAGTTTGAACTCTCTAGTTTCATTCTACCCATTTAGAATAATATTGAAGTAATCTCGAAACTGCCCACATTCTGTATCTCTAGATATCATTTTCTGCATATACTTTCTCAATCGTGGCGGTTGATCAGATTGGAGAACACGTCGTTCTCGAGATGGGTTGAATCTTAATGGCCATGTTTTGATTTCGAAGAGAAGAACCTGCTGAAACCACGAGAAGTTTTATCTGGTGTCTGACTGGAAGAAAATGATGATTTTGTAGTACCGTCTTTTGGATCTTTTGAGTTTATTGGAGATCTTAATAACAAATTTGCTTCAGTACTAGATGGACTTGAGGAGGAATCGAACACATTTGAAGGCGACTCAGAGTCTTCTTTAGGCACCATATTCACATTCATTTCGTGCTTCTCAATATATTCAGATCCAGCTTGATCTACTGATGGATTCAAATCTTTCAATTGCTTGCCAAGAAGAAATATCGTCTCTTGACACTCCGCTAGCTTTTCGGTTGCCGCTGCTATCTTTATTTCCTGCATTTGAAAAAAAACGAAGAACTCGAAGTTGTTAGTCCTTCTTCCAGAAATTACTTCTTTACTTTCATACCAGAAGTTATCCCACATCAGTTGTGGGAAGGGGTGGTGGTCAGTTTATAAATTTGAGGGAAAGCACTACCTCTTAAGCTAACCCAGTGGTCCAAGACCACTTGAAGTAGAAAAGGTGCTCAAAGACAGCCAAAATGGTACTAGATCTCAGGTTTATCGAAGTCTTTCATGTCTCATTGTGGAAGCCTGAAAGGTGTGTGTGGGGAAGATAGATGGAATGACCCCCCACTTCTGTCATGGGAGGGGTGTGGTGGCCAGTTAATAAGTGAGAAAAAAAAATGTCATCTCTTGAGCTAGCTTTTGGGGTGAGAGAGGCTCGAGCCCCACTGACTTGGGGTGAGAGAGGCGCTAGCCCACTTGGGTGAGAGAGGCGCTAGCCCACTTGGGTGAGAGAGGCCCAACACCATCCAACATTTTGAAACATGATTTTAGTGAAATAGAAGTATCAGTAAAGCATATTACGATTTCGAAAAATGAAAATAGTATATAGTCAGCACCTGTTTGGACTTTATATCAGTATCCTCAGCCGATGATAATCCACAGATTGAGCAGCTCTCACTTCTATACAAAAATTCAAACATGCCGAGATATATCAGAAATATAAGAAGAACTTGAGAAACCAAAGCAGAGGAAAACTGTGAATTCGTTAAAGCTAAAGACACGAGACACATTAGTCGTGACGATTTTATATAGTATCTGAACAGAACATGATCGATATTATAACCAAGTAGATATATTGGACACCACATGATCGATATAATTGGTGATTTTGATCGACCAAATCACACCAAGTTGACTCGAGGCAAAAGTAATTCGTGAACATTTATTAAAATTGATGAGTTGCTAAAAAGTTTGAGTTCGAAGTTCATAGTAACCTTTGTAGTTTTTCTTGAAGATCCTTGCAATTGACCAAAGCATTCTCATGATCCTGCTTTTCTTCTTGAAGCTCCTTATTTACAGTATCAAGTTTTGTACGAAGAAGGTCCACTTCCGTTTGTAACACATCCGAACGAGTTTCAAGTGACTTGTAGGATTCTACCATACATTTGAGTTGTGTCTCTGTCAAACTATTCGAATTTTGAGAAGATACTAATTGAGATTTAAGTTCTACCATAAGTTGCTCGGTTTCTTGTAGTTTAGAGGTCGTCTTTTCTAGGTTTTCAGTACATTTAGCTAACTCCATCACCATCTTCTCTTTCTCTGATTTCAATTCTTCCAACTCCAAGAAGCATTTGCATGGTATCCTTTTCGAGTCCGAGCCGGGAGCTAAGCTCCCTTCTTGAAGATCTTCGGTATCAGATGAAGAGCGACAAACTTGGGAACAACCACGGGAAGTTATTTCTCTAGATAGGTCATTCTGGACTACTTCATTCTCCAATAAAGTCACCTTATCGATGCAATCAGAACTGTCAATTCCTCCTTCACTTCCTTTATAACCCAGCACCGTGATGCTTAGTTCACCAGATTTAGCCAGTACATGAGAAAGAACAAGAAGAAAGTCCGATATACTTGTTTTCTTGCACAACACTTCGGTTACAACTTCAGAGAACTCCTCGATTATTTTCTTCAAGGTATGTCCTCTGGGAGACCTTGGAGAATTATCCAGAACTGCCATGGCTTCTTTGCTCAGTGACATAACAAAATCGTGAATCGTAGAAACAGCAGTAGAATATTCTTGCTCTATAAGAAGATTGGTATCATGACCCAATTTACTGTCTCCGATTAAAGAACTCTTTAAATTTTCGTCAGTTTCGTGGAGGCACTGGTCACTAGCTACAGTAGGCAGAACATCTTGAAATTCCTGCACGGCACATTTGATATCGTTTAAGAACTTCCATATATCGGCATCCTTATCTTTGGAATCAAATATTGTGGAAATTCTTGACCGGAGCTCTGATAGTGAGACATCACTAGTTTCTGATTTAGCCTTATCCTCTGAAATCTCATTGGCAGAAGTGGGATTTGATGCTTCCAAAGCAGGTTTACGTTCCAATCGAGGAGTCCCAGCGGGGGAGACATCGATACTTTTTGTTCCCTTAGCAACTAAACTATCTGGAGTAGAGATCGAACCATAGGATTCGGTTGGTGAGCATGCCAATCTCTCCATCTCCAGAAAGTCATCCATAAGTTTGACGTGATTTTCATGGTCAACTTTGCTGGTTCTGACATCTTGTTTCTTCTTATTGAAGTGAGAAAGCTCGGACTCGTTACTTTCATCTATATACATAGATGCCAAGCTTGGTGGCATGCTTTCGTCTTGACCTGAGGAACCCTCGGTAGACATTTCGAAATCTAATTTTCGAGAGGTTTTGTGCTGATTCAGAACTTGTAGCTGTGCTTCAAACTCTCGGAGCTTGGTAGCTGTTTGAGTAAACATATTTCTTGATTCCTGTAACTCGATGTTACGTTGTACTAAGGCTTCTTGTAGCATCTTTGTTTCTTCCTCCATTGCCGATAAACGAGCAGTAAGAAACTCATTTTCTCTGTGGTATTGCTGAATATTGTCAAGAGAAAGCTCATGCACTGGACCCAGATGAGTATTATTCCTGCCAGGTGACTGTCGAAATCTGGTTTCTCCATGATCCCGTCCTAAATGCTCGACTTCTAACCTCATTTGAGCCAATGCAGCAGGCCCTGGCAACTTCTTCCGAACAAGGCCTCTTAACCTCTGGCACTCCGTCTCGAGCTTTGTTATTTTCTTGGCGCTCTCTAAATGCTGCTTGTTTGCTACTTCTGCCGATCTTATACTCATTTTATTTTCTTCGTTTCGAATTTCAAGCTCCTTGGTAACTAAATGAACCTCATAGTTGAGTGAACTTATTTCTCTTTCACATGATTCAATATCAATCTTTAAACGTTCAATTTCAGCCTCAGCCTGAGCTTTTTCTTCCGTGATGTCCATTAGCATGGAAGAACGATCTTGCAATGATCTAGAAAGTGCAGCATTCTCAGCTGAAGATCGAACGAGTTCCCGATCTAATTCTGCCATTTTCGCTTCGAGCTCAAGCTTAATTTTTTCCCATTGCTTAGTTTTGGTAAGGACAGTTTCATGAAGTTTGCGTTCATGATCTTCCTTCAGATTCCTTATCTGCTTCACGCATTCTTTGACTGCACCATCTAGTTGTGATGCTCGTTCTTCAGCAGTAAGTTTCAAAAGTGTGACGGACTCAAGTTGATCTTTTAATGCCAAAGCTTCTGCTTCCGCCTTTTCCCAACCTGGAATGCAAAAAGGGGTGAACGCCAAGACGAACCGTCGGAGGTCAATAATAGGTACATCAACATACAACTAAAAACCAACTAGCAATGAGTGGTAAGCCCTAGATCTAGTACACTTAGCATTGGGACCTCCCTATGTCCATGCGGGACTATGGGTAGCTTAAAGCATGTAAGACTATTGGCCCTATCACGTGTAAGCCTATAGTTATGATGCCATAATAAATTTGTGGCCATCCAACTTTACTAATTGGCAATGAGTTGAGAGGCCCTAGATCTTGGGCCTTCCTTGCCCCCAAGTGATCCTGGACCTCGCTCACCTCAAAAGCTAGTTCAAGAGGTGAGGCTCTCCCTCGCACATTTAAAGCGACCATCATGCCTTCCGAGAACCAAAATGGGAGTAACTCCAGCACGATGCTTTAGAAGTGAGCATCAACGAATAAAATACGAGATGAGTAGATAAACTCAAGTATCTCTATCCACATAGTATTTTTACCTGAGACAGCTTCTTCGGCAACTTTGGTGTGTTGTTTTACTAGACCTTCCTTTGTCGTAATCTCAGAATCAGCTACCGACAACTTCTCATTCAGTTCACTAACTTGCTCATTCAGTGTTATAACTTGATTCTCTAACTCCATAAGATGCGTATATGAATCCAAAGAAATTTGAACATAATTTGCCTTCTTCTTGTTATCCTGCCCACAAGAATTAAACACATTTAAGAAGAAAAATTAATGCAATTAGACAATTGAAATCTAGAAGGAGAGTCGCTCGAATGAAGTATCGACTTAAAACAGAAAGTCATATCATAGGTTCAAAAAAGAGACCAGATCTAAAGAGGCAGCAGAAGCCAAATGAGTGGCAGGAGAATCTGGTCCAGGCACTGTTTTTTCAGAGGATTTCTTTTTCCACGGCCAACTTCGACGATCCATCTCAACTACGTAGCCTGAAAATATGAGTTACCCATTAAGCATTGAACTTAAAAGATAACAGAAAATCATCAAGAAGATAGAGAAGAATGTTAAGATCAATGAACATAACAACAGCCAAAATGTAGCTAAGCAAAGCTTCAAATATTATCAACTGATAGATCTTATTCTTCTCTAGTTAATCCTACATATTTTGCCCAAAAACCAAAACCGGAGATTTTGATACACAAAATTTCACTAGATTCGCCGACATACCCAAAAATGGGACGGGTAATTCGATAACAATATGCAACTTAGTATAGTGTTTCTAGTACCACTGGCCTGCACAACTAAGATACAGGTACTACATACCCTACAAATTTAAATAGGCATTAAATATAATCATTCAAGACTAACCGAAAAATGCTCCCACAAAACTAGCCCTTTATACGAAAACTCGAAACCTAATATGATATCAAAATATTGTCAATTAGCACCCAAACTCAACTACACAATATGAACCAGCACACCAAGTGGGTTATAGACTCAAACCTAGATTTTATGTACATAGTGCAAAAAGACCCATTGAAACAAAAAATGCAAGGTTTAGGTATTTGATGCCCTTACATGAACACAAGAATCTGAAGAAAATCACAAAATGAAATT
The DNA here is from genome assembly GCA_002897215.1 of Eschscholzia californica subsp. californica. Lineage (NCBI taxonomy): Eukaryota > Viridiplantae > Streptophyta > Magnoliopsida > Ranunculales > Papaveraceae > Eschscholzia > Eschscholzia californica. The sequence continues at coordinate 1,401,354 of BEHA01000191.1, forward strand.
GGGTTATAAGATTAATAGAAAATTCAAAAAACTAAGTGAGAAGAAACTCAATTTTTTCCCACATTTATATTATCTTTGAACAACTTACTAGAACAACAAATCTTTGATCAAATAGCTCAAAAAAGTTTAAGAGATAGTAGAAATTATGAACTAGAATTAGAAAGAACAGAAATTCTCAAAGTAAAACGCTTACATTTCCACTTTTTTATTTGAGACAAAAAAAAATGAAATTTAATGCAATGAGATAAGTGTCATGAAAATACATTGATTAATCAGACAAAAACAAACAGAGTTGAATTCAAAAATGAAAAAGAAATAAGAACAAGAATGGGTACCTGAAATAAATTACTAACACCTCAATTTTTTTCCTGGGAACAGATCTATAACAAGTAATTGCTTAAAAAAATGATGAATTTTGAGTCAAATTGGAGTTGAGAAATTAAGGGGATTTTATTTTATTTATAAGTTGTTTCATATTCTTCTTCTTCTACTTCTTGAGAGTAGAAGAGTAATTTTGGAGAGAGAGAAAGAAGAGTGGGAAGAAGGAGAGGTGTTGGTTGGACTAAAATATATTGGCATTGCAGGTGTCACCTATTAAAGCAAAGGTTACAAACTAATTTTCCAATTTTACAAACTAGTCTTCCAATTTTAAACTGAAACTATGAAGAATTTCAACCAACCTTTTCTAATCTTGTATTTTTGTAGAGACCATAATACCCCTGGTATGCACCAACTTTTTTTTTTTTTTTTTTTTATGAAATAGTATGCACCAACTTGAAAGGTTAGTTTATATTGTGGTCTTTTGAGTGGACTCGTGGTATTTTTCGTCAAAAACAAATTCTTATAGATATAAGCTGAAAATTGGGTGTCAAAAGCGGGAAAAATTTCAAGCTTAATATGTGTCACAATGTGGTATCCGAACAGAATGCAACTCGTTTATGAGTTTATGGAGTTTGATAGTCCTCTACCATTTAAGAGGGACTAAAATATGGATTGTAAGTGGGGTCTCAAACTTGGTAAATGTCAAAGTTTTTGAGTAAGATAACGGAGCTAAAACCAAAAATAAAACTCTGTACAAATCGGACTTAAGGCTGAGTATCAAAGCGAGAATAATATCAATATATGATGGGGCTTAGATCGTCGCTTTCATAAATGTAAAATGGTAAACACAAGAAAACAGTAAAGATCACATTATTATCTTTTGAAGTATAAAAGTGGTACATCAACCAAATACTAATGAAAGACGGAAAAAAATATAAACATCCACTGAATTCTACAACGAGGTACATCTCCAGAATCATATTTTCGCAAAAGTTCAACAAAAAAAAAAATCGAAAAAGAATTCCAAAAAGATATTTTGGGGATTCTCGAAGAGTAAATCAACATAATATTACAACCCAACCTCCATAGACAATGAGAGGCGATCATACAATTGAGACTACAAGGGTACAAGCCCATCTCGACACCATCAAGTCCAGATTGACTGATAGGGGACTGTTTGGACGCGAGTAGGTCCGACAGCCAAACGCGTTTTCATATAAAGATGCTTCCGGAACAAGGCAACTCGCAGCACCAAACAGCATGGGTAGCTATCCGTGAAAATGAACATTTGGTCCCACATTCTCTATATCTTACATCTGGCCCCACGTTCTTCACATATTACATTTACGCCCTCACACTTAATATTTCAGTCTACTGGTGGAGGAAATTAGGTAAAGTATCTTTAAATACAAAAAGATTCTGAAGTTAATATACCAAATAAAACACCAAAAATTAGCGAAGAACATAATAAGTAACTAGAGTTACTACAAAACAACGAAGAGAAATCAATAAAATTAGGCTTTTGGTATAGGAAGAACAATATTTAGTAAAGGCAGTGCGTTAGTAATGTCAATTTATGCATTTGTTCTTCCTTTACCAAATTAGTTTAAGGAGGACGTTATAAGGATCATTTAATAAATAGTACTAAAATATAAGGGCTTTGATGAAAATTAATAATAAATCTAATACTCTAGTCACTTGTAGTTTTCTCTCACATAAACAACCCAACCCAACCCTAACATCGTCACTACCATCAACATCACCATTACAATCACTACAGTTTTAGTTTCAAGTTTTTAATGATGCCTCAAGATCTCATTGATGAGGAACCACCATTAATGAAGGAGGCAACCTACATCAAGAAAGAAGAGACCATTGACTTAAACGAAGACATCGACTTAAACGAGGACATCGACTTAAACGAAGATATCGACTTAAACAAAGACATATATAATGAAGATAATATGTCTCAGGTAAAGAAAAATCATTTTGTTGTTTTCCTGTATGGTCGAACGTTTTAGGGTTTTAGGTCGTTTTTGTTTTGTAAAGGATTTTCGGTTAGGCCGACTGAAAAAGACAACAAGTTTCAATCGGGATGACTGAAAAAGACAACAAATTTCAGTCAGGTCCGCTGAAAAAATTAATAAATTTCGGCCGAACCAACTGAGATTGTTTTGTTTTTCATCCGCTCTGGACGAAATTTGTTTAAATTTTCAGTTGTTCTGGATGAAAGTTTCACTATTTTCATTCATAAATCTTCAAAAGTTACTTTAATCAGTGTTAAAGTCATAAAAATCTATGGAGAAATCAAACAATAACAAGAAGTACAAACCCCTCTATGGAGATGAGTGTTGAGTGAGTCATCTAGGGTTTAGGCTTCCATCTTTATCTCTCTCTCTCTCTGATCGAAGCGAACAAATTTAGTGTTTTTTCTCTATTTTGGTTGAACAGTTTTAAGCGTGTGTATCTCTCTTCACTCCTTTTGATCAACAAACAGATTTTTGGTCGAACATGATTTTTGTTTTCTTCTCTATCTTTTGGTCGAAAATAATTTGAGGAGAGGGACCAAAGTTTAAAGTTGGGATACTTTAGAAAATAGTGTTTATTTCTCCCTATTCTAAAATGAATGATCTCCCTATCTAATGCACTGCCTTTGCTAAAAACTGCTCTTCCTATACCAAAGGCCATATAACTCAATTACAACAAATATATAAAATTTATTTTTTGCGACACGGTTGATCTAATTCATCTATTGCGATATAATTTCAAAATTTGTTAAAAAAATATTAACCACAAAAATAAAATCAATTGTATATGTGTAGCATATTTTTTTTTGTTGAAATCTTGAGTGTCATTAATAACGAAGCGTACGATTACAATACATACTAGAGATACAAGATGGGACATAATTCCATATAGTGTTCTGCTTTTGCGATCTTGCCATTTTAGCTAGCACATCTGCCTGTCGATTTCTTGATCGAGAGATGTATGCGAATCGAATGCAGTTGAATTGCGTTCTTAGCTATTGGATTTTCTTCATATGGGAAATGGTTTGCCACTGAATGGTCGTCTTCTTGTCGTTTAAGAAGTGAATGATATTCTGATTGTTACTTTCGATGTAAATGAACTTATAGTTCTGTTCTAGAGCCCATTTGATCCCTTCTAATATGCCTTTCGCTTCACTTTCTTCGCTTGTGCGAGCTCTGAGATTGACTATTTTTGTTTCAATGAAGTTAACATTATGATCATGAATTATTATTTCTATTTCAATATTTTCTTTATTGTCTGTGAAAGATGCATCAGTGTTAACTTTAACGAATGGATAAATTGGGGGTGACCATTTATTTTGTTTTCGAGTAATTTTGGTTGAAATTTGACTAGTCGTCAATTTTGGGAATGTCAGAGTTTGTTCGATGACTTGTTTGGGTGAGTAAATTGAACATTGATTACATCGATCGTATCATGCTTTCCAAATGAATCGTAAGATTGTAACATAATGAGAGATCAGTTTGTGATTGTTTTGTTTTATCTGATCTTTTCATGAGATAATCCACCCTATAAGAGATGAAATATTAGTTGGCATGATATTAAAGTAAAACCAAATATTTTTGGCTTAGCTGTGACCTAATTATAACTAACCATTTTAATTAGTAATTACATATAGTATATAACTTGCAAACTGTGACCTAGCTACTTATAATTTCTCTCCTTTCCGCGTCCGCCAGGAGAGTCAAATAATTACAGTTTTCGTACTTCAAGTTCAGTCATTCAACTTCATTGTCTCAAAAGAGCCCCAAAGAACCCCGCTAAACCTTATGCTAGAGATATCTAGTAAATTTACCACTATACTGTGCTTAATGTGGAAATATGGGTATCAAGAATTGTCAAACTTGTGATCGAACTTTTTTTCTTTATAACTTTGCTTTCTTTGTACGAAAGCATATAAAGCAATTCTGAGTTGAATTACTAATATTTTGAGGGACCCAAACCAAACAGCTTTTGCTTACCCACTTATTTTTTTTCCACGATTCTCTATCTAAGTTTAAGCCTTTTTTATTTCTTGTCGATATTTCTCAAAAGCCTCAACTTTAATGTGGGGAATTTTTCTATCCCTCTTAAATATTTCCTCATAAAATTAGGTTCATTTTGTATTACTATTTTAGTCTCTTAGGATACTTTCATATCATTATCAGGGAGATACAATAGAAAGGACGATTTGTAAATAAATTCATACTTTCTACTACCGGGCTACCGGCAATGCTTTCTGACATTTGTAACGACGCTTCCGAGATAAAAATCATTCTATGGCACTTTCAGTGACATGTTATAAGCAAGTTTGATGCATTCCAAGTGAGGTTTTCGTGGGTATTCTTGCTTGCAACAGACTTTTATGCACTATAAGCTAAGTTTTTTAGACCTCTTTGCCAATGCTTTTGTGGGTAGTCTTGGCACAATTTGGCCGACTGTTGCTCACCCCTATTTGGCAATGCTTTTGTGGGCAAGTTCTAAACGTTTTCAAGTGACTTTTGAATTCTTTTGGTCACTTAAAAGACGAAATTTTTTTGATACATACAAAAACATTTGCGCTTTTAGTTTTGATAATTTGCTCTAGGTATGACATTTTACATTTTTTAGATATTATTTCAGTGTTTTCATTGACACTCTCAGAAGACGCTCCAAACACCTAATAATTCGCTCTTCCGTGAATTCTTTTCTGGTTGGACATAAGTTAGTTTGGTTCTCTTATCCTAACAAAAGAAGCATAGCATCAAGAAAGTGTCGATGGGGCATGCACTTACTAAATTAATCTTAATTTTGTCTTATTAATTATTGAATAACTATAGCTAGAAATGATAATGACCTAATCTAATCTTAGACAAAATTATGTCTTATGTCAATTAGCAAATAGAATAATTGTTTTTGGATGTTAATTGTATGTGGTCACAACTTTCTCGTATCAATTATACCCTCCACAACCTAAACTTTTAATCTATTTTAGTATCAATCACCAAATTACCAATCTAAATAATTTTTTCAAAAAGACAAAAAAAATCAACATATACTATTAAAGAAGTTAAAATAGAGTTGGAATAGTTTATCGGGTGTATCGCTAGTTATTTTGGAGAACCTTATAGGAAGAGACTGTAGAGAGGAGTAAAAAAAGTTCCATCATTTGAACTAGTTCACTTAAAGTTTGACTCTGGTCTAATCAAAGCGCGAAAAATATTCAATTGCTGAATAGAGACCGTAACACAGTAAAAAACTATTGTGGTAAATTTTTTTTGTCGAAGTCTTATTATCTGTCACGAATTGAATTGGAAGCCTATAAAAGAAACAATGGGAGATTCTGAACCATAAACACTCATAAAAATTGATAGTGCAGTAAGAGAAACCCTAGATCACCTTCTTCAATCTATTTAGGGCATGAGAGCATGGGTTTATAAAAGAGCATAGGTGGAGTAGTATTGATGCTTTGTCCTAGTAGTGGTAGTAGCATTCATGAAAGTGTCCTAGCAATAATTCAAAAAGGCACTACTGTGAAAGGAATTACTCAAATTGAATAGCAATGAATGGTCATTAATCTGACAGATTTTTGGTGTCTCAATATCAATTGAGATGGGGAAGAAGTAATGAAATTTGGGTCCCAAAAACCTAATTGGATTAGGTTTGTTTACTTAACTATGGACACCTAGGGGAAACATTAATCATCAATATTTCATTAGTTATGTCATATTCTATCTTTAAGTGGTAAATATTTGAGATGAAACAAAATTTTAGAATCTCACAAGGGTGGAGGAACCTTTTTGAGTATTTGATCTCAAATCCAATTGGTCGTGCGAGTGAATAAAATTTGATCTTCAAACCATGTGTTTTTTGTTTGGGTAGCTAAATTCAATTGGCCATATTTGTTTTCGTGTATGTCAATTCTCTCAAACATGAATTTAGAGCGACCCAATTTAGTTAGATGAGTGAGATATAAATGAAGTGTGAAGTAGAAATCAAACAAAAAAACTAGATGTATATCAGGATAGACGGTCTTAGGAATTTATGTGATTATCCGGTGGTCCTTCAGACAATCTCCATCGACTGTCCCAAAAGTGTCTTTCGACATATAATTAAGTTTTAGAATTGGCTGGTTTTTGGCCTAGAGGAAGGAATATAGTGTGTTATTTTATCAAGAAACAATGTATATTTGGTGTTTGATTATTCATGTGAAGGATGGTTTGTTGGGCTTTGAGAAAAGGTTGTGCCTCTAAATATTTTAAGAATTACTTGGAGCCACTAATTAGTCAAACCCACTTTAATCCAGATAGTCATCTAGGCAGGTCACTGTACACAGCCTAAGGCCCATTAAGGGATTGTATAAAGGGGTGAAAAACTATACGGGCGCCACTAGGTTTGCCTGTGGGCAGGCCTAAATAGACGAGCATTACCAATTTTGAAACAAAGAGTGATACAATCAATTGTCTTTCACTTAGAGCATCTCCAATGCAAGACTCAAAATTTTGAAACAAAGACTGATACACCTATGATGCAAGTACCTCTCCCTAATGTCAGAGTTCGATTTTCTCCCTTCTCACAAAAATAATGTTATAAGGTTTTGAACACACCGCAAACAGTGCTCTACGCCATTGAGCCTAACTCTCTTTAGAAATTTGCTTAAATAATTGGCCAAAATTATCAACTACACAAATTCTATTGCCTTGGACATGTTAGATAATGCCAATAAAACAAAAAAGAAAAAAATAGAACAAAAAAGAGTATTGTTTAACCATCAAATGAGCTTTCAGCATGTTACATTTTTATAATTTCTCTGTAAATTTAATAAAATATTTTAATTAAACAAATATTTGTGTAAAAATAATAGAGAGAACGTCAAATCTTTCTAGGTTCTGTTTCCACTGTTGGGTATCTTTTTGGTTCTTCCTCCAATTCAAACTCGGGACGACTCGGCTAAAATCCCCTTTGCCATCTCCAGTAAGAAAATTATCCGAACCAAAAACAAAGTAAGGGAGGCTTACCCATCTACGAAAATCAGAAGATATGTTAAGTTTGTAGTCATCCAATGTGGGACTATTCTCAACAGAATATATCCACTCCCAAGTCCCAACTTCCTTGCTCCCCATTTAACCAATCGATAGAGTTATTGAATCGTTATACTGAGTCATATAACGATTCAACTAGTTACCAGACTGATTTGTCAACTGGTCCACTAAGAAGCGGCCTCAATTCGGACTGGAAATCAAGACTACTCCTCAACCCAGAGTTACAATGTCGATCAAGACTGAAAAATCTCGAATCGGATCGAGATAAGAATCGGAGTATATCTTCAAATACTGACTCGTCACAAGGAATCGTCAATGGACCGATTTGGTTCATGAAACCGTATTCTTCTTCGGCTTGGACGAGTAATTTCTCGAAAAGTGGATTGTTAAGGTACGTCGCGCGTATAATGTATCTCTTACGATTGATACCTACATTGACTGCCACGTATCCAGCTGGTACATCAGTTGGAATCTTTCGGCCGGAGTTGCGAGCTGCCAATGCCGCTTTCTGGCGCCACCTACGGAGTTGTTGCCTGAGTCTAACAATGCATCTAATCTTACCGCACTTTCCGACACCAGCAGTCATTTTCCGTTGAAAGAGTTTTTTTAGAGAGAGATATACAAAGACAAACTGGAGAGAGAGAGAGTTATTTGTAAAACTTGTAGTTGTAGAGATACTCAGATACTGTGGGAAAGGAGGAAGGAGGGGATGATTTTATAGGCTTTGGTTTAGTTAAATACCCTTACTTAAGAAGTTAATTACGGGAGTAGGTTATCCTATTTTGCTAAACGCCTACCACCATGTGAGAGCAAAATGGGGAAAACAGTCAATTGCTACGATTTTATTTGTGCCCGTTGAATTTCTATTATACGCATCTCGAGGACACAAAATTTATAATCCAAGGGCTGTTAAAGTTGGTGATTATTGTAAGAAGTTGACCATATTTTTGTTGAGTTAAACAACTAATTTCTTTTTATTCAAAGATCCAATAACAAATTGAATAATCAAAACAGAAGAAGATAAAGAAGAGCATGGGAAGTCATTGGAATTGGAATTTGGCAGGTGATGGAACCTCCGTGATAGTTCGTCACAACATGATTGACCTTAAGTGGTTCTGCATGTATAAAAAGATATGACAATCAATTTCGCTCCCAAAACTTTTGATCATGGTTGCGATATGAATGTCAATTCTATTGTAAACAACAATTAATGTGGAAGGGGAATTTATCTGTCTCATTACCTTCAATAGTTCATCTTTTATTTTTTTTGTTGAAAGTCTACTGGTGTTGTTGAATAAGAGTACGGTTGGTTACAATACATATTGCAACACACTCTTATTGTTTTGTCTATAAGACAAATTGATTTAGATGACCTGTATAAATTTATTAAAATTAAATATATTGGTTTTTAATCATAATTAAGATATTTGATCAAAATTAACCACTATTTTATTCAATGTTACAACAAACTAGTTGAGTAAGGCATTTGGGTTAACATAACGTGTCCACGTGAATTCTCGAATTTCTAGCGTACACATTAATACGGGTAAATTATTTACAAATGTTGATGTTTTTCCCTGCTGACATTAGTATATGTTTATGTTACTTAAATTACAGTTAAGCGGACTGCAGAGGTTAGCTTGTGGGTTGTTAATGAGACGACATTATTAAAATGAAACAATTAATAGAAAAATCCCAACTATTAATTCAAATGCTTGGTATAATTAAAAAATTAATTGCTCTCTTATAATTGTACCTTCTAATATTCACAAAAATCATTAGACCGTCACTAACCATGTGCATCCTTTTATCGTATATCCACCCACATACCATTATTTAAAATTTCAAAACTAAACCGTCTCAAAGATTCTTAGCAGCTAAATCTGAAAATTTAATTAAAATTTTGATATTCTGTTGGAAAACTAAGAACCAATACAATAAAAACAAAAACAAAACAAAAAAGAAGTGAAAGCAAAAACAAAATAAGATGATCATGTTAATTTGACCATATGGTCGCGTGAGCTGCTGAGAATGTTTTAGATAATAGTTCTAAGTGGATGAGGAGAAAAGTAGCTTAATTACATCTCCTAAAACATTGCAAATTTAGATTTATTTACCGATCTAAGACAAAATTTACGTGGCAAACGTTTTTTTTTCAAATGAAAGTTATTGTGATTTTCTGTGTTTAGTTTTGTTCACCCACTTTTAGATTTGGACATCTCATCAAAATCTTTCTAATTCACAATTATCCAACAAATAAAGAAGCTAATCAAGATACCTAAATCTTTCGCCAGATAAAAGGACACCTAAATTAGTGTCGGATTTAATTAGCAGTTAAAAGTGGTAAACCGTCACTAATATTTATAAACTCAGAGATTTACTTGTTGAACTGAGGAGAGTGTTTTTTTCAGAGACCGAATTTATTTTTGCTAAATCAGCTAGTATATGTAAGAGCATCTCCAATGCAATACTCAAACTCTAAATCTTAGAGTGTCACATAGATTTTTTTTTTAAATCCATCTCCCATGCAATGAATATCTAAAAGATGTGTCTAGATTTATTTTACATTAATGATGCAATTCCCGACCAATATCCCGGCCGAATCTCGACCAGGGTACTTGGACGGGCATGATCTGGTGAGAGTCAATTGAATAGGGAAAAAGTAGTTGAAAACAAAAGATTTCTATTGGTTTAAATTTTAAAGTGACACTTAGAGAGTCTCGAAGATACACTTTAGTTTTAGAGAGTCTCGAAGAGACACTATAGTTTTAGAGAGTCTCAAAGAGACAATCTAGTTTTACTGTGTCTCTTTTGAGTGCCTCTATAATAAATGCTTCCACATCATCATAGAGTGTCAGATAGAGTATTCTGGTAGAGAAGCTTTTTTAACAAAATCTCTAAAAATACTAAGTGACACTGTAAGTGTTAGAGTGTCCCCTTGGAGACGCTCTAAGGTTACACCTATCTTTTTATCTCCAGTGACTAAAATTACACATCCTAAACATATTTATAAGGATTATAATTACACTTTCCAAGTTTATCTCAAACGGTTGAGCTTATACTTCCCAAATTTATTTTCAGTGGCAAAGATTAAACATCTCAAACTTATTTAAAGATTAAAATTAAAAAACTATTTGTGTCTATCGAACAAAGATTATTGCCCACGTAACATTTAATGTAAGCGAAATAGTTGGGTGGTTTCGAAGATTATATTGACATTGGATCGTGTTTGAGAGCATAAGAAGTCGGTGATCTTTTGAGGTGGGGAATGGGAGCCCTAGTAGTTTTTCCTAAATGGCATCTAAATCGTAGCTGCTTAGTTGTACATCTATAGTGATTTGGTATTACGACAGTCTATTGTCAACATTTCAAGTTGTCTTCCAAGAAATTGATCGTATTTTTTCTAAATTACGGTCTTATAGATATTTATATGGGTGAATAAAGAAAATTAGTGTGTTATGGTTTGTTTATGTTATTTTTTAGCTTTTACGACAATTATCTACATTTCGTGTTGTTTCTCATCAATATGTTCTAGTTCTACTCTTATTTTACCTTGACATATAATGCAGTTATTGGTGTATGATATAATGAATTATCCAATAAATGTAAGTGCCATTTTCTCTTGAATTAACTTAACGTGTATAGAAATTTTTTTCTATATATTATAGTTGTTAAAGCTCAATGATGAGATGTCTGTCTCTAACCTCTGGATCTTATCAATGTTTTACTTCGGTTCAACCAAATCATACAAAATAAAATAAAATAAGGTTAAGACTACGTAGTTTAAAATGACCACACAATTAATGACACATACAATGACACAAATAAGATTCAATTACTTTTTTTTTTTATAACCTACAAGGTATATGGAACTCTTTATCCAGATTACCAACCATACATCAGTGTTTAAGGTGATTTTTAGTATGATTATCTTGTTAATCCAAATTATATTATATTAATATTAATTCGCTGGCTAATTCAATGTACATTTGCTTTTAAGTTTTATTATTTAAATTTAATGCGGCGGAGTTCATGGGATAAATTGTACTCCATATAACATGAAATACAGATCTGAGACTTTAATTTTCATATTATTATAAGAGTATGGAGTTTAACAACATGTATATGGATCAGTACCTTTAATTTGTACAAAAAATAAATATCAATTCTAGCCCGGTCCAAACTCTAGTCAATACCCATAAGTTTATATTTGATATATTTTAAATTATATTAGTTTTTTTCGTCGTTCATCCAAGAGTTTGTGGTTGGATTATTAAATTAAAGGTGTTTAGAAGATCATTATGTTCAATAACACTGTCAAATTCAGAATCTATCATAAATATACATAATTATACAGAGCCTAGCTGAATTATTTATCACTAGGCATAACCGTGCCTCCGGCACAGACTCTTCTAATTTGGACTATATACGTTATGAAGTGCTTGAGAACTGTTATGTAGATGAATGACCTTTCATTTATGAATGAATGCAAGAAGATGAATTTGCCAAGAAAGAGACAGAATGGGAAGCGAACAATAGATAACATATCTTCATCCACTACAGACACCATAAGCCTGGATAACGAGGTCATTAGTCAAAAGTTGGTAGCCCAAGTGGTTCCAAAGTGTTGACATAAAACGACAACCACTTAATGTAAGGGTTGAATGGCCAAATCAAGAGGGATCCAAAAGCTAAGATTGAATGTTTGAGACTAAAAAGTTGGGATTTGTATCAACTTGCATTAGTTTTGTCCTAGTCAGCTTCATTTATTTTGTCTCAACCATCAAAACAAGTCTTGTTTTGTTATATAGATTATATACAGGGAGCTTCTGTAGGCACCAGGCTAAATGGTTGTAACCGGTCGACCATGTCATAGACCCAGGTCAATGACTATTGACCCGAGTTATCCATAAGCACCCGGCGGTCAATTAATTTAGGTAAAGTCCACCTCCTTTTTAATCTTCTATCTTCTTCTAAAACAACTTTTTTTCCAAAACAAAACCAAAGTAAGAGTGCAATATTACCGAAATTTTTCGGCAACGACAACGGCAGCTACTGGCGGCAACTAAAATTAATTGAACAATCAATCCGAGAGAGATATTCACCATTCAACTGTGTTATATCATCTTTTTAAAAGAAATTAACCATGGAAGAAGGGGGTTCCAAAAATATGAGTTCTACATTGATTCCAACTCTTCAACCTATTTCGGACAAGGAGAAGTTTCTCATGAGGTATACAACCATTCCCCAACCATTCCCCAACCCATTATTTGATGTTCCAATACGTATTGTATAGTTTGGTGCAAAACAAATTCAAGTCTCGGTTACGTGGACAAACTGGACCAGTCTGAGGTATTTCTCACCAGAACGGATCAAGTAATCTGTCCAGGTGTGAAAGACTCTGGACTGGGAAGTCTGTTTCATTCTGAAGAATGCGGGATTGTGTAGTCCGTTTGGATGTTGTAAACTGAATACTAGTATTTTTTTCACTCTTCCGACAGATTCTAAACCTTAATATTGCTCATTTTGAAGATATTTCGATTGAACATGGGTACCATGTCGAAGAAGAGAATCTACGTTCAAATGATAGGTGCCCATTTAGTGCTGATGTTGGTGAGTTTTTTTTCACTAAGGATGTGACTTCCCACATGGGTGATCCACTTTCCCATTTCTTTTTCTTCTTACATTGATAACCTGGAATCTGTTACGGTACCTTCTGTTCTTGTACAATTTGGGATCTAGAACTGTGAACCCTAAGGTGTAGTTTCCAGTTATTTAGATCCAAATCCCTCTCGGTAATGCGGGGTTCGAGATTCAACTGTTTGACCTTGTTTAAGATGAATCAAATCAATTGTGTAATTTTCACCAAAACAACTGAGAATTTGTGGGATCCATTAAGATGAGTTAATATTCCCATCTCGATCATTATAGTGTTGTAATTCCTCAACCATTAAGAGAGAGTGAGATGGTTCATTTTGAACCATAAGCGTTTTAGAGAGAGAAAAGTGACACAGAAGAAGGTCCTTTCATTTTTCGTCATTAATTGAGCCTTGGAAAGACGAACGTTCACAAAAAGGTAATGTTGGAATAGGAAACCTGACATTAACGACAATGTGGCAGAAAACACGAAAACGGGGTCATATAGGTGTTTTTTGATAAGTTAGGGGGCTAGGCAGGAGGCTGGACCATGTGAGAAATAACCATATTCAAAACCATCTTGTTTTCCAACCTATTCCCTCTATCAACACAACTTCTAAAAACTTTGAACAAAAAACACATCTTTTAAAAAGGTTTTTTTTTTATTTCAAATATATTATATATATTGCTTGTTTGTTTGTCAGAAGGTTTCCATCATCCCCCATTTACCAAAACCAATACTTGAGCTATATTGCTACAAGGTTTTTGTCGTAAACCCAGTTCTGAACTATGTCAAAGGCTTGGCCTAAGTAACTCTCTACGTAAAAATGATTGGAAATGGCAAAATGATCAAATACACCAATTCTATTGCCTTGGTCATGCCTGATAATGCCAATAAAAATAACAAATGGACCACAAAAGAGTATTGTTTAATCATCAAATGAACTTTCGTAATGTTACATCTTTTTATAATTTCTCTATAAATTTAATAAATATTTTAATAAAACAAATTTTTATATGAAAATAAGAGAGAGAGTCAGTTCTTTATAGTTTCTGTCCTCACTGCTTCATCCTTGAACATCTTTTTGGTTCTTCCTCCCATTCCAACTCGGGACGACTCGGGCTAAAATCCTCATTTGCCATCTCCAGTAAGAAAATTATCCGAACCAAAAACAGAGTAAGACAGGCTTATTCATTTGTGAAAATCAGAAAATATGTTAAGTTTGTAGTCATCCCATGTGGGACTATTCTCAACAGAATATATCCATCGACTCAGTTAACCGACCGATAGAGTTATTAAAATCGTTACCAGACTGATTTGTCAACTGGTCCATGTCCATTAAGGAGCGGCCTTGATTCGGAGTGGAAATCAAGATTCGACTCGTTACCAGACTGATTTGTCAACTGGTCCATGTCCATTAAGGAGCGGCCTTGATTCGGAGTGGAAATCAAGATTACTCCTCAACCCAGAATTACAACCTCGATGGAGATTGAAAAATCTAGCTGATTTAGTGGAATCGGATCGAGATAAGAATCGGAGTATATCTTCAAAGACTGACTCGTCACAAGGAATCGTTAATGGACCGACTTGGTTTATGAAACCGTATTCTTCTTCGGCTTGGACGAGTAATTTCTCGAAAATTGGATTGTTAAGGTACGTGGCGCGTACAATATATCTCTTACTAGTATTGATACCTACATTGACTGCCACGTATCCAGCTGGTACATCAGTTAGAATCTTTCCCCCGGAGTTGCGAGCTGCCAATGCCGCTTTCTGGCGCCACCTCAGGAGTTGTTGCCTGAGTCTGACAATGCACCTAATCTTACTGCATTTTCCGACTCCAGCAGTCATTTTCCGTCAAAAGATCTTTGCGAGAGAGAGAGAGAGAATTGTTTGTAGACTTGTTAGTTGTAGAGATAGGTTGTGGGGAAGGAGAAAGGAGGGGATGGATTTTATAGGCTTTGGTTTAGCCAAATGCCCTTACTTCAAAAGTTAATTACGGAGGTAGGTTGTCCTTTGTCGCTGAGCCTTCAACCAAGTGAGGGCAAAACTGTCCGTGGCTTGGATTTTGTTTGCGTCCGTTGAATTTCTATTAATACTCATCTCGAGGACTCGAAATTTGTAATCCAAGGGCTGTTGAAGTGGGTGAGTGCTGGAAGCCTGCAAGAAGTTGACCATATTTGATTGACCAATGTGAGTATGTATGTGATCACGTAAGTATCAAGTGAGACAAATGATGCTGTGCCTTCTCTCTCTCTATATATATATATATATGCACGACACATCAGCCGGTCGGGATTCAGCAGGGAGAAACGTCGGGCATAGCATCAGAGCTGAGCTGATCAAGTGAAACCATCTCCCTCGGCAGTTTCCTTCGTGAAGAATTCGAATCAGAACTAATTATAATAGTAATTTATTTAAAATGATGGGAAAAAAATACTCTCAGAAGACATTCAGGTTAACATTTCTTGCACGTGAATTCTCGGAATTCTAACATACGCAGTAAGACGAGTAAACTATTTACAAATATGAATGGTTTTCCCGACTGACATTAGTATTTTTTTATATATACTTAATTACACTTGAGAAGGAGTCCCCTTGTGGCTTGTTAACCTTACCATATAATATTAAAACTAAAACAAATAATGGAACAATACCAATAGTTAATTTAAGTGCATGTTAATGATCAAAAATAATTAATTGCTCTCTAAAGTTGTACCTTCTTGTATTCATTAAAATCATTAAACTGTCACTAACCATGTGCGGTTTTGTATTATACATAGATCCTAAATATCAAATCTTAAATTTTTAAAATTAAATCAAGTAAAGGAATCTTAGCAGTTAAATCTGAAAATTTAATTGTTATTTTGTTGGAAAACCAAGAACAAATACAATAAAAACAAAAAATAAAGTGAAAACGCAAACAAAAAAAATTAGATATAAAAACAAAAATATTTGATCCTATTAATTTGACCACAAGGTTGCCTCAGCTACTGACAATATTATTATAGACAGAACAATTGTTTTAAGTGGGTGACGAAATAAATAGAGTAATTATATCTCCTAAAATGTTTCAAATTTGGATCTATTGACTATCTAAGACAAAATTCACATGGAACAAGATTTTTGGAAAAATGTTTTGTCTTAATTTCAAATAAAAAAAATTACTATGATTTTATGTATTTTGTTTTGTTCATCCATTGAAGATTTCAATGTCTCATCAAATCTTTTAATTCAGAACCTTCCAATAAAAAATACAGGTTTTTTTGGATCTAATTAACAGTAGAAGTAAATTAATACTGTTTATAAACTCCCAAATAAAAAAATATAGCGTGTTTATGGTTTGTTCTGGTTCTTCTTTTTTGCTTTTGGGACTGTTGTCAAATATTTCATGTTGTTTCTAGAGCAGCATGTTATAGACTTATAGTTCTATTCTTATTTTACCATGACATGTGATGTAATTATATTATATTATCCAAGAAATGTTAAGTGTCATCTTGCCTTGAATTAACTTAATTTAGAGGCGAACAAAACGTCGGTTTGTCCACCATTTATAGTATCGACCAAGCCAAACCAATTTTCTCTTACTTTAGTTTTAAATCTCAATGATGACATGTATGTCTCTAATGACTAGGTCTTGATAACATCATGTATTTATGTGATAGAGTTTAGGTGCTTTTGATAAAGCTAGCTAAACGAGAGCTTTGTGATATAACCCAGTTTTTTTTTTTTGATGAGATAACCTAGTTAGATATTATAATACAATAAATCATGTTACTTTAAAAGTAGGCATACACAAATAAGATTAACTCCTTATTTTTATAAGACTACATATTTAGACTCTCTTTATCCAGATTAGCAACCATACCTAAGTCAATTCAATGTTTAAGTTGAATTTTTAATATGAGTATCTTGTTAATCCGAATTATGATATACTAATATTAATTAGTTGGCTAATTCCATGTACATTGGCTTTAAATTTTATATTTAATTTTAATACGGCGGAGTTCATGGGTTAAATTGTATAACATGAAATACAAACGGGAGATTCTAATTTTCAGATTATTTTAAGGTTCAGAAGTTTAACTATATCTCTAGGGATTAGTACCTTGAATTTGGATAAAAATTGAATTTGAATTTGATCCATGCAAGTTCAAGATTTAGTCAATAACAATAAGTTTATAAATAAGATCATGTTTCAATTATATTAGTTTTGTTTGGTCCTTGATTGAAGAGTATGAGATTGGATCATAAGATTAAAGGTGTTCAGAAGATCACTATATCTCCCCGTAACATTGTTAACTTTTATTTTCATTCTTTTCAGAAATCGACTACGATCTACGTTAGTCGTTACAAGACATTGATACATCGTGAAGATGTGATGAACACGATAACCGCTTAATTTAAACCATAATGAAAGAGGCCTAAAGCCCAACAACATGAAAGAAGTCTAAAGGCCGACAAATTATTATATATTGCCTAAATTACATGAGATAAATCTTGATGACAAACTGCTTCCACCGAAATTCGATCCACAACCTCATGGGTTTAAGAGGGGTGTCCAACCGCAAAGAGTGGTGGATTGTTAACTTTTAAATAAAAATTGATATTTTGGGAACAAAATTTTGGATGGAAACCTCCAAACACCACTTACCCTTTTTCAGTTTCTTCTTCCTCTATCTCAGACTATCAATTTCGACCACTAGTTCCGACCACGACAACCATAATTTTTTTTTCTCTCTTTCTTTCTCAAATCAAGGGTTTCAGTAAACATCCCCGCATACTGTATCAAAAATCCCTACCATGCACAATCAGATCTAAGAATCAAATTCAAATCCTATAAACCACAGCCTAGTACTAGAAAATAAAGAAAAGGAGGGGATACCAGGAACATCCGAGCCGAGGTCTCTTGGCATCTAGAACAGAGTTATTCAACATTGTTCGGATCTGCAATCAGATCAACGCTGAAGTCTTTTGTTGGAGTAACAACCTAAAGTTTTACATTTACATCCTCTTCATTTCGACGAAGTCTCAAATCTTCAAGCTCTCTCTTACGACCATATTGAACATGACTCGCATCTTCTCCTACCGCTATTGCTTCTAATTTTTAGCCTAAGTTTACTGAGTCTCTTACGCGTTGCTATAATTTAATTATGATCCCATGTTAGAGTCAAGTGCGACTAACTCTCCTAAAAACCTACTCGCATGATCAGAGACTTATCTACTTTAGAAATTTTAATGCTTCCCATATTATATTATGCTAATACATTTCCGAAATGTTAGAGTTGGTGTAGCTCGACACTCTCCTTATGGGTCATGGTACCGTTACAATTTTTTATCTTCCAGCAAACATTAGCTGTGAAACTATGTAAAAGGCTCTTGGGCCTAACTCTCATTTGAGATTGGCCAAGATTATCACACTTCACCAATTCTATTGCCTTGGTCATGCCATATAATTAATGCCAATAGAAATAACAACAAATGGAGCACAAAAGAGTATTGTTTGATTATCAAATGAGCTTTCATCATGTTACATTTTTTTTTTATAATTCTCTATAAATTAATTAAATATTTTAATAAAACAAATTTTTATATGAAAATAAGAGAGAGTCAATTCTTTATAGTTTCTATCCTCAGAGCTTCATCCTTGAACATCTTTTTGGTTCTTCCTCCGATTCAAACTCGGGACGACTCGGCTAAAATCCCCATTTGCCATCTCCAGTGAGAAAATTATCCGAACCAAAAATCAGAAGATAGAGTTATTGAATCGTTATGCTGAATCATATAACGATTCAACTAGTTACCAGACTGAATTATCAACTGGTCCACTAAGAAGCGGCCTTGATTCGGACAGGAAATCAAGATTACTCCTCAGCCCGGAGTTACAACGTCGATGGAGATTGAAAAATCTAGCTGATTTAGCAGAATCGGATCGAGATAAGAATAGGAGTATATCTTCAAAGATTGACTCGTCACAAGGAATCGTTAATGGACCGACTTGGTTGATGAAACCGTATTCTTCTTCGGCTTGGACGAGTAATTTCTCGAAAATTGGATTGTTAAGGTAGGTCGCGCGTATAATGTATCTCTTACTAGTATTGATACCTACATTGACTGCCACGTATCCAGCTGGTACATCAGTCGGGATCTTTCCGCCGGAGTTGCGAGCTGCCAATGCCGCTTTCTGGCGCCACCTCCGGAGTTGTTGCCTGAGTCTAACAATGCATCTAATCTTACCGCACTTTCCGACACCAGCCGTCATTTTCTGTTAAAAGAGTTTTTTAGAGAGAGAAAGACAGAGACAAGCTGTAGAGGAAGAAAGTGTTTTTTGTGGACTTGTAGAGAGATAGGTTGTTGGGAAGGAGAAAGGAGGGGATGATTTTATAGGCTTTGGTTTAGATAAATGCCCTTACTTAAGTACATAATTACGGAAGTAAGCTATCTTATTTTGCTGAATGCCTACAACCACGTGAGGGCAAAACGGGAAGATTGCTCTATAACTTGAATTTTATTTGTGCCGGTTGATTTTCTATGATACTCATCTCGAGGACACAAAATTTATTATCAAGGGTTATGGAAGTGGGTGATTGCTGGAAGAAGTTGACTATACAGGATGAAATAACAAATTGAATAATTGAAGTCTAGGAAGAAGAATATGCCAAGTACAACTCGTTTAAGATTTAATTTTACAAGAAATTAACTAGTTGAGTGAGATTAGTGGTGGATCTGTGTGGGGTCAAGCCCTGGAGGGTAGGCTATAGCCCCCTTCACCGCAAGAGAAAGGCACAAGGGCATCAGTAATAGCCCCTTGCAAATCATTACTGTAAAGTTGGTGAAGTGATCAAGAAATCTGACGCTGCCCAATTGGTAAGAGTCTGGGTATTAATTTTGGTTTCCCCTATACATCGACCAGTCAATTCGTCAAATCATTTGACCAGTTGCAAATACCAAAATGATTATATGGCAAATTTGAGAATCAAGACTATCCAAAAAAACTAGAAATTCAAGTGTGCTATACAAGTTTATCTATCACTCTCGTTATCTTGTTGACAAACTTTTCGAAGTTTTGCTTTCAAAATGTCTGTCTTTATGTGACGATATTACATTGAAAGATTTAGATTGAGCAAATGATTCGTATTATAACCAAATTTATTGTTGTTCATTGAGAACTCTTATCTTTCTCACTTGAAAAGATCATCGTTTCGTTCGTTTGATATTGATGTTAAACTATAAAGAGTTTCTTGGTCAGCAAACTCATCGTTAAATAGATTACCAATTATCAAGGGCAAAAATATGTTCCACTAAGTAAAAATAACTATTTATCAACAAAAAATGTAGAATCCTCATCAAAAACAAAAAATGTAGAAGTAAATATTATAACCTAAGATAAAATAAATAAATAATATATAGTATCTAAATTATCGACAAACTCCTTTAAAAGATGTCTCATTTTTTTTTACGTTAGTCTGCATTCGACATTAATCATGAACTCCCCACTGTAACACATTTAGGTCAACGTAATGTGTACATGTCAATTATCGATTTTGTAGTATACAATATAATAGTGGTGAGTTATTTACAAATATCAATGTTTTCCCCCACAAAGATTAGTATATTTTATATTACTTAAATTAAACTAAAGAAGAGGTCACCTACTTAAGCTTCTTAGATGACATTATTCAAATGAAAACAATTAACGGAACAATCTCATTTATTAATTTAATTGCTTGGTAATAATTAAAAAAATTAACCGCTCTCTGAAATTGTACCTTCTAATGCTCGAAAAATCATTAATATGTCAGTAACCATGTGAATCTTTTTATTATATACTGATCCTACATATTAAATCTTAAAAATTCAAAACCAAATCGGCTCAAGGATCATAGCATCTAAATCTGAAAATTTAATTGAAATTCTGATATTCTGTTGAGAAACCAAGAACAAATACAATAAAAACGAATAACAACAAAAAATGCGAAAACCAAACAAAAACAAAAACAAAATGATCATGCTAATTTGGCCATATGGTCGCCTGAGCTACTGACAATAATATCATAGATGGAGCGATAGTTCTAGGTGGTACACAAACAAAGTAGCTTAATTTCATTTCCTAAAACATTGCAAACTTTGGATATGTTGATGGATCTATGACAAAATTCACGTGGCACAAGATTTTGGAAAATATATATTAGCTTAATTTGAGATTAAAAAATTACTATGATTTTATGTATTTTGTTTTGTTCACCAATTGAAGATTTCCATGTCTCCTCGAATCGTTCTATTCCAATAAATAAAGAAGCTAAACCAGATGCTAAAATTATTTTTGGATTTAGTTAACCACTAGAAGTAGTAAATTAACATGATTTATTAACTTGGGAACTTACTTGGAGTGATGACAAGGCTGTTCTAGTTTTGCCAAGTCAGACTGTATGTAATTTATGTAAGTGAAACAGTTGGGATGGCAGTTTTGTAGGGTTGGGGGAATGGAACCTGATAAGTTTTACAGTGTTGGAATGTTAGGACAGCTTATTTTCTCGACTTCTCATTTTTTTTTTCTTTTTGTTAAGATATAGGAAATGCAAACTACAATATTCAACAAAAAACATACATTAAGTAATAAAAGAAATAAAAGCCGGGGTGGAATTCCAGATCTGCATTTGAAGGTTTTTTCGTCCCATTTACATTCTCTAGGTGCGTATGAGAAATTGATATCTATGAAATGATGCTTTAGATTGAGAATTTCGATGATGATCTTAACAAAAAAAGATGAGAAGTCAAGAAAATAAGTTGTTATACTTTTTTCTCGTAGCATCTCTTATCGGATACTGAATAAAAACTCTAATACAAACATTCTAAAAGAAAATTTCTCTAATTGAGATCTCTAAAATAACTCTATTTGATAGACACGCCATTTTTAAAATTTTATAAGAAAAAATAATTAAAAATAAAAGTTTTCTACTGATTAAAATTTTAGAGTGTGATAAGGTGATACTTAAAAAACTCAAAGAGACATTAGAGTTTTTCTCTAGAGATTTTTTTTAGTAATAAATGCTTCCACATCATCACCGAGTATCGAATAGTGTCCCATTTGGGAATTGTTCTTTTAACTAAAACTGTAGAAATCCTAAATGGCAATAAAAGGTTAAGAGCTTGAGTATTCCATTGGAGATTTTCTTAGCTTTTTGCAAGCGTTCTAATTCTGTTCTTATTTTACCTTGATATAAGATGTACTAATCCGTCTATAATAATTAACATAATGAATTACTGTGAAGAGGGGTTATTCTCTTATAAATGAATGATAACTGAATGGGAGAGAGGAGGAGATGAGTCGTGAGATATGAATCAGAGATAACAACAATAGTTTGAAAATGATTCTTTCTGTCTATTTATTCTGTAACTGGTTTACAAGTATTTATAAGAAAGTAATACAATCCTAACTATAACTATTAAAGATACATGAAATTATAATTAAAGTTGACTGATTAAACAAAAAAAAAAAAAGTTGACTGATTAAACTACATCTCATGGGCCGATTACTCGGGTGTCCGAGTGTAACCGGATCGGATCCGTGTGGATCCTTAATAATTATCCAAATAATGTAAGTTTCATTTTCCCTTGAATTAACTTAGTTGTTAAAGTTCAATGATGTATATAATACATACAGTATGTTTCTAAGCACTGGGTCTTGATAAGATCATGTAGTTATATGATAAAGTTAATTAGGTGCTTTT
>BEHA01000191.1:1434162-1460551 GCA_002897215.1 Eschscholzia californica subsp. californica
GTAGCCCGTGCTTCGAGATCTAACTCCTCCCAATCCTCATCTGACATATCTCCTGGTTTCTTTCCCGTCAACGTCTTGTGTAATTTCTGCGAGATTAACAGATTCTTCATCTGCATCCGCCAATAAGAAAAATCGTTTGTCCCATTGAACTTCTCTATCTCATATTTCCCTGATTTGACCGTACCACTTCTCGATCCCATCTTCTCTTCGTTCAATCTCAACAAGGCTCTGGTACCAATTGTTATAACTAAAAGTCGCGGAAGCTATCGAACCTATCCTAGAAATTGATCCGATTATGAAGATTAATCGAAAAGCTAAGTCAAAATCAAATATGCGAACAGAATTTAACGAGGTTCGGCTTTAAAGCCTACGTCCTCGGGCGAACAAGAACTCTTTATTGAAGGATAGATGAAGACGACTAACAGAAAATAAGAGAGAGTCAATTCTTTATAGTTTCTGTCCCCAGTGCTTCATCCTTGAACATCTTTTTGGTTCTTCCTCCGATTCAAACTCGGGACGACTCGGCTAAAATCCCCATTTGCCATCTCCAGTAAGAAAATTATCCGAACCAAAAATCAGAAGATAGAGGTATGGAATCGTTATACTGAATCATATAACGATTAACTAGTTACCAGACTGATTTGTCAACTGGTCCACTAAGAAGCGGCCTTGATTCGGACAGGAAATCAAGATTACTCCTCAGCCCGGAGTTACAACGTCGATGGAGATTGAAAAATCTAGCTGATTTAGTGGAATCGGATCGAGATAAGAATAGGAGTATATCTTCAAAGATTGACTCGTCACAAGGAATCGTTAATGGACCGACTTGGTTGATGAAACCGTATTCTTCTTCGGCTTGGACGAGTAATTTCTCGAAAACTGGATTGTTAAGGTACGTGGCGCGTACAATGTATCTCTTACGATTGATGCCTACATTGACTGCCACGTATCCAGCTGGTACATCAGTCGGAATCTTTCCGCCGGAGTTGCGAGCTGCCAATGCCGCTTTCTGGCGCCACCTCCGGAGTTGTTGCCTGAGTCTAACAATGCATCTAATTTTACCGCACTTTCCGACACCAGCCGTCATTTTCCGTTGAAAGAATTTTTTAGAGAGAGAAAGACAGAGACAAGCTGTAGAGGAAGAAAGAGTTTTTTGTAGACTTGTAGAGAGATAGGTTGTGGGGAAGGAGAAAGGAGGGGATGATTTTTATAGGCTTTGGTTTAGATAAATGCCCTTACTTAAGTACATAATTACGCAAGTAAGTTATCTTATTATGCTGAATGCCTACAACCACGTGAGGGCAAAACGGGAAGATTGCTCTATAACTTGAATTTTATTTGTGCCGGTTGAATATCTAAGATACTCATCTCGAGGGCACAAAATTTATAATCCAAGGGTTATGGAAGTGGTTGATTGCTGGAAGAAGTTGACTATACAGGATGAAATAACAAATTGAATAATTGAAGTCTAGGAAGAAGAATATGCCAAGTACAACTCGTTTACCAAGTGATTTTGTAGGTCTCATCGAAAAAAAAAAAAATGATTTTGTAGTTCGATCCTACTTGACTGATGACATAATTCGTAGCAGTGACACTGATATATACTATATGATTATGCACCTTAGGAATGATTTAGCAACGGATCTTGCTCCCCATGTTTCTATCATGGCTGCATTATGAATATTTTTCGATTTAATCAGTCTCATTGTAATACTAATATCAACCAGGATGATTTGTTTTTCTTATTCCGTTTAGTAGTTCATCTAGTAAATAAATTATTACTTGTTTCTTACGTGTGAGTCACTCTTATCTTGCAAGTTGGAACTATAGTTTCGTATTTCAGGCACACTGAACAGATAAAAATTTAAAATTTTAATAAATATAATGATTTTTACTCGTAAATAAGACATTTAGAGCAGAACTAACCACCACTAAATTCAATTTTACAAGAAATTAACTAGTTGAGTGAGATTAGTGGTGGATCTGTGTGGGGTCAAGCCGTCACGGTAGGCTATAGCCCCCTTCACCGCAAGAAAAATGCACAAAGACATCAGTATAGCCCCTTGCAAATCATTACTGTAAAGTTGCTAAAGTGATCAAGAAATCTGACGCTGCCCAATTGGTAAGAGTCTGGGTATTAATTTTGATTTCCCCTATACATCGACCGGTCAATTCGCCAAATCATTTGACCAGTTGCAAGTACCAAAATGATTATATCGCAAATTTGAGAATCAAGATTATCCAAAAAACTAGAGATTCAAGTGTGCTATATAAGTTTATCTATCACTCTCGTTATCTTGTTGACAAATTTTTCAAAGTTTTTCTTTCAAAATGTCTGTTTTTATGTGACGATATTACATTGAGCAAATGATTCGTATTATAACCAAATTTATTGTTGTTCATTGAGAACTCTTATCTGTCTCACTTGAAAAGATCATCGTTTCGTTTGATATTGATGTTAAACTATAAAGTGTGTCTTGCTTAACAAACTTGTCGTTAAATAGATTACCAATTATCAAGGGAAAAAATATGTTCCACTAAGTAAAAATAACTATTTATCAACAAAAAAATGTAGAAGTAAATATTATAACCTAAGATAAAATAAATAAATAATATATAGTATCTAAATTATCGACAAACTCCTTTAAAAGATGTCTCATTTTTATTTTACGTTAGTCTGCATTCGACATTAATCATGAACCCGCCACTGTAACACATTTAGGTCAACGTAATGTGTACATGTCATTTACAAATATCAATGTTTTCCCCCCCACAGAGATTAGTATATTTTATATTACTTAAATTACACTAAAGAAGAGGTCACCTACTTAAGCTTCTTAGATGACATTATTCAAATGAAAACAATTAACGGAACAATCTCATTTATTAATTTAATTGCTTGGTAATAATTAAAAAAATTAACCGCTCTCTGAAATTGTACCTTCTAATACTTGAAAAATCATTAATATGTCACTAACCATGTGAATCTTTTTATTATATACTGATCCTACATATTAAATCTTAAAAATTTCAAAACCTAATCGACTCAAGGAATCGTATCAGCTAAATCTGAAAATTTAATTGAAATTCTGATAATCTGTTGAGAAACCAAGAACAAATACAATAAAAACGAATAACAACAAAAAATGCGAAAACCAAACAAAAACAAAAACAAAATGATCATGCTAATTTGGCCATATGGACATATGGTCGCCTGAGCTACTGACAATAATATCATAGATGGAGCGATAGTTCTAGGTGGTACACAAACAGAGTAGCTTAATTTCATTTCCTAGAACATTGCAAACTTAGGATATGTTGATGGATCTATGACAAAATTCACGTGGCACAAGATTTTGGAAAATATATCTTAGCTTAATTTGAGATTAAAAAATTACTATGATTTTATGTATTTTGTTTTGTTCACCAATTGAAGATTTCCATGTCTCCTCGAATCGTTTTATTCCAATAAATAAAGAAGCTAAACCATATGCTAAAATTATTTTTGGATTTAGTTAATCACTAGAAGTAGTAAATTAACATGATTTATTAACTTGGGAACTTACTTGGAGTGATGACAAGGCTGTTCTAGTTTTGCCAGGTCAGACTGTATGGTATTTATAATTTATGTAAGTGAAACAGTTGGGATGGCAGTTTTGTAGGGTTGGGAGAATGGGGGCTCTAGATTGGAACCTGATAAGTTTTACAGTGTTAGACTGTTTAGGACAGCTTATTTTCTTTGACTTCTCATCTTTTTTTGTTAAGACATAGGAAATACAAACTACATCATTCGACAAAAAACATACATTGAAAGTAATAGTAGAAATAAAAAGATGGGGTGGAATTCCAGATCTGCATTTGAAGGTTTTTCCGTCTCCATTTAGCTAGTCCGACTGCTTTGACTTGCATTCTCTGGGTGTGTATGAGAAATTGATATCTATGAAATGATGCATTAGATTGAGAATTTCGATGATGATCTTAACAAAAAAAGGATGAGAAGTCAAGAAAATAAGTTAGTTATGCTTTTTCTCGTAGCATCTCTTATCAGACACTCAATAAAAACTCTAACATAAACATTCTAAAAGAAAATTTCTCTAATTGTGGTCTCTAAATTAACTCTATTTGATAGACACGTCACTTTTAAAATTTTATAAGAAAAAATAATTAAAAATAAAAATTTTCTACTGATTAAAATTTTAGAGTGTGATGAGGTGATACTTAGAAAACGCAAGGAGACACTCTAATTTTAAAGTTTTTCTCTAGAGAATTTTTATAATAAACGCTTCCACATCATCACCGAGTATCGAATAGTGTCCCATTTCTTTTAACTAAAACTATAGAAATCCTAAATGGCAATATAAAATATAAGTTTAAGAGTATTTCTTAAAAAAAAGTATAAGCTTAAGAGCTTGATTCATCAAAAAAAAAAGTTTAAGAGCTTGAGTATTCCATTGGAGATTTTCTTAGCATTTTGCAAGCGTTCTAATTCTGTTCTTATTTTACCTTGATATAAGATGTACTAATCCGTCCATAATAATTAACATAATGAATTACTGTGAAGAGGGGTTATTCTCTTATAAATGAATGATAACTGAATGGGAGAGAGGAGGAGATGAGCCGAGAGAGATATGAATCAGAGATAATAACAATAGTTTGAAAATGATTCTTTCTGTCTATTTATTCTGTAAATGGTTTACGAGTATTTATAAGCAAGTAATACAATCCTAACAATAACTATCTAAGATACATGAAATCATGACTAAAGTTGACTGATTAAATTACATTTCATGGGCCGATTACTCGGGTGTCCGAGTGTAACCGGATCGGATCCGTGTGGATCCTTAATAATTATCCAAATAATGTGAGTTTCATTTTCCCTTGAATTAACTTAGTTGTTAAAGTTCAATGATGTATATAATACATACAGTATGTTTCTAAGCACTGGGTCTTGATAAGATCATGTAGTTATATGATAAAGTTAATTAGGTGCTTTTGTTGACAATCTAGAAACCTAGCTAAAGGAGAGTTTTGTGATATAACCGCTAGGTATAATAAGATAATCATGATATACTTTGGTTTAACCAAATTGTACAAGAAAAAAAATAAAATAAGGTTACGACTAGTTAGTTTAAATGTTCCCACAAGTAAGATTCTTTCTTCTTTATTACCTACAACATAAATGAATCTCTTTATCCAGCAACCATACCTAAATTAGTTCAGTATTTAAGTTAATTTTTTAGTATAATTATCTTATCAATCCAAATTATGATATATTAATTGTAATTAGCTGGCTAATTCCATGTATATTGCCTTTAAGTTTTATAAGTATTTAATTTTATTGCGGCGGAGTTCATGGGTTAAATTATATAACATGAAATACAGATCTCAGATTCCAATTTTCAGATTATTTCAAGTTTAACAAATGTCTAGGGATCAGTACCTTGAATTTGGATAAAAATTTGAATATGAATTTGATCCAGGTCCAAGCATTAGTCAATACCAATAAGTTTATAATATGATATTAAGTTTATAATATGATCATTTTTCAATTATATTAATTTCCTTTCGTCGTTAATTGAAGAGTATGAGGTGGTGTAATAATATTAAAGGGGTTTATAAGATCACTATGTGTCTCATTAACATCATTAAATTCAAAATTAATGGCAGATCAGAGTATAATTATATATCAGCTTGAAGGAAGTTAATGTTGATATTAAAGACTTATCATAAATGATTAGTTGACAAGTTCTTAAATTAGTTAATAATTATGTAAGCTAATATTATGACTTGGAAAGAAGCTCATTATTAGGTGGAAGAAAGTACAACAAAGTCACTGATATCATAGAGTGTTGGATTAGTTTTGTATTTGACTTATTCTAGTGAAACATTCCATATTTTGGAGATTGAATACGAGCAGTTCCATTGTCATAGAGAATCTCCAATACAATAGTAAAAATTCTAAAAATAAGTGTCAAAGCGTATAAAAAGTGGATTTCTAGATTGTCTTTTTTCTATTCTTTAACTTAAAAAACGCTCTATCAGAAAACTTTTCTACAAAACATTAAAGAAAAATTCTAAAATTTATATTTGACTATAAAATTAATTGAACACTAAACTGTTCGATGAACATCAATCTACTGAAGGAGACAAAACTGATCATATACGGATGATACTCCGAACAAGTAGCATCTAATAAGAGTAGCTGTTCTGAGAAGAGAAGTTTTATAGTAAGAAGGGTGTCTTTGAAGTTATCTCCAAGGTACTATAAGCCATATAAAATACTGGAAAGAATCGGTCCAGTAGCTTATCGTTTCGAATTGTCAAAGGGAACTAAAATTCATCATGTTTTTCATGTTTCTTATTAGAAGAAGACATTTATTCTCAATATTGCGAGTGATGATGAAATATCAATTGTCGAAGATGAGGGAGACCCGGTGTTAACTATGATCGAGAACATCCTTGAGGGCAAGGATGCTGTCAAGGGAGCAGGAATGATAAAGAAAGATATTCTCTATATTTAAAATTAGGAGTTTTTATATTTTGGAAAATATTCTATAGTTATTTAATATCAAGAGTTTCTATATTTTAGAGTTTCTAAGTAATTTAGAAGTTTCTATATTTCTAAATATTGAGTCCTAGTTGAGTCTAATTAGGAGTCCTATTTGGAGTCTAAATTGTCCGGTTGTAGCCTATATACATGGTTGAGTTCATAGTAGTTCGGGAAGATGTATCTTGAAGTTATTAATAAAGTTTTCTATTAGTATTACGTTTATCTTTGGCTAGCCTTAAGTAAGACCTGCAGGTTCTTATCATTCTGGTTGGACTTGTAGACAAACAAAAAACAAGTAAAAACCGTGAAATCTTGGGGACGCCGGGATGGTGCCGGCCAAGGGGGGTCCGACGGTCAAGTCAACAAATTATAAATAGAGTAAATAAATAAAATGTTGAGGGTATCGGAGGGTGGCTCGACTCGTAGAGTGGTCGAAACTTCGACTCTACTGGATAGTTAGTCAGGTTGATCTCGTGGAGCAGGTCGAGAGGTCGACTCAATCAGAGGTTCTAACTGACTTTAAGTGTGTTGAAGCGTGAAGATAGAATGTCGTCGTCTGGAATGATTTACTAGAAGGTAATAACTGCAAGAGAGGAAATGATTTCAGTAGACTCGATAGGAGATTCTGGCTAATAGATAAGTGAAATGGATTGGTGATTCGGAGTTCGGAGTTAGGTTATCGTCGTCTAGAGTATTGATTAGAAGATAACAAGTGGGAGAGAGAAGATTGCTCCGTAGGGTTCTAGTTGATATTCAATGTCTTTTGGAGTCTGAGTCTCCTTCTATTTATATGTGACTAATGGACTCGTGGAGTCTATCAGATCTGAAATAATTGAGGTCGAGGGTGACTCGGAACCCTAAGGGAGACTCGTTCTAGCTGCCTACATGTCGCCTAAAATAACTTGACCGTACGATTACGCCGCCTCGATTTTCGTCACTTCGCAGTCTGAGATCGCCTAAAGGTATTTGAGCGACGTGGGGGTTTCCGAGTAACTTTGTCAATGGATGTGTGGCGAGATCTCCGAAGTTGAGGTTGACTCGTTAACTGGGAGGCTTAGTTGAAGGCGACCAAGGGGTGCTTGGAGTATTGTTACTTTTAATAGGTTATTGTTCGTCTAGATGGACGTTCACAAGGACTTAGAGTCGTTTAGACTTCTAATGGGTCGAATTCTATTGGAGATTGTCCAACTAGTAGGCGAGTGGGTTGGGCGCTGGACCTAAGCGATATTTATTCGAAGTAGGCTGGATCTAGGCAACGTTTAGACAAAGTGGGCCTAGTACGATTTTTGGCCATTACGAAGATGTTTCTAAAGCCTCTAATTCTCTTTCGTCAAAAGACCAAACTGAATAATCTTAGTAATTTTTTATGCGTTTGAAATTAGTTGTGGATTCTTCAATGAGCCGAAAGAGGATGTTCTTTTATGATTTTTATTTAAATTTTTGATAGTTAGCCTTAATTTTAGTAGATTTTGTAAATCAAAATCATCTTATGTTCGCAGATTCGGGGTGCCAATAACGGAGTGGTCAATGTGAATTTACCACAGCCAAAGGGGTCGGAGGAGGCACCTATAACACCAATGGGGGGCTCGTGGCAAATCAATAGTGACACAAGGACACTTCGTGTAAATCAAAATCATCTTATGTTGGCAACACTTTGGGTACCCTATTCCGACAAACAGTGTTTAGGTCTTTTTGTTTCAATGGAATACCCTATTCCGAAAAAAAAATAAAAATAAAAAATAAACATGGGGCGCCTTTAAAATTCTATGACCCAAATTGCCTCAACACTCACCAGGCATTCCTACTGTTTTATTTGTAAGCAACTCCCTCCTTATAGGCGGGTAACTAAGGAAGAAGATATCCTTCCCTTTTCTTCTTCTTCTTCCGCGCCATTTATCTTTCCTTCTTTTTATACTTGTCTGAACCCAAAAACCAGAGCTTCAATTCTGAAAAAGATAGAGAGAGAGAGAACAATTTTCCCTTGTAAATTGAAATGCCTAATCTTGTTATTCATCATCAGCTACATATACCATCGCCTCCATTATCACTAACCCATCATCATTTCCTTCCCACCAATTCATTTTCAATTATCCCCAAAAGATCGACTAATATGACCACAACCACTAGTAGTACCACCCAACTCAAATCCTTCCATCTCTTTAAGCAACCAACGAATAGAATAAGCTGTATGGCAAACCCTAGAAGGGTTAAAATGGTGGCAAAGCAAATTCAGAGAGAACTTTCAGATATGCTTCTTACTGATAAAGTTCTTCAGTACGCTATCCTCCCTGAAGCCGCCCTTGGTGCTGACCGTTACTTGTCTTCTCTCACCACCGTCTCTGACGTCGAGGTCTCTACTGACTTGCAGGTACATTTGGGTATCCCCCAGTTCCATAATTTTCAAACCCTAGTTTCAATTTATAAAGTTTGCATCTTTTTGGCATATGAAACCCTAGGTTAAATTGACTTGTTTCACTCTGATTAGGCTAATTCATTATTCAATTTCAAGTACATATAGACTATTTAGATTTTCATGGTACTGAATTGAGGCATGATGATTTGAGTTCATGTTGATAGGTTGTAAAAGTATATGTATCTGTATTTGGGGATGAGAGAGGTAGAGATGTAGCTATTGCTGGATTGAAGTCAAAAGCTAAGTATGTTCGAAGTGAATTGGGTAGGCGAATGAAATTACGATTGACTCCTGAAATACGTTTTATCGAAGACGAGTCTCTTGAACGAGGAAGCAGGGTAACCTTACTTATATCTTTTCTCTTAGCTCATTTGAATGGACTCTGGTCATATTACCTTGCCTCATAAGCTGTTTTGTTCAATTTTTTAGGCGATTAGCCTCTTGTTTTTGCCTAGTGAGTAGTGCCTTAGGCGAAATCAAACTGGATTCGTCGATGATAGTAATCCAGTTTGAGTACTTCTAATGCACTTCGTTTGCAACTATATAACTTTGTTACAATAGAGTATCGAACTTTCTCTTTTAATACATTATGCTTATACGGGATGAAATTCTGAACAAATCTTCAAACTTTCATCTTCTTCCGTTTTCAACTGACATTCCCGTAAATTGTAAAATAGCATGTACGAACAATTTTGTATGAATTTTCAGAGCCAGATATTTTTTGCATTGACCCATTCAAGTTGTTACATAACAGGTGATAGCTATACTGGATAAGTTAAAGAATGAGAAAAAGACAGTAGAAGGTGAAGATGAAGATTATTCTGATTCATCCGATGCTACTAAGGATGAAGAGGATAATGATGCAGATGACCCTGACGAAGGAATTATTTATGTAAATTAGGCGCTCCCCTTGTTGCAGGCTTGCAGCATGAATTTCGCCTCCGTGAACTTGGGCATGGAACATCAATTCACAGGTTATTTGTGGGTTTCAATTCTTGATGGTTGCCGTTCCAAATTATCCTTTTATCAAAAACCCTAAATCTTGCTGTTGTGATTTTCGCATTGCAGATCGGATTTTCTCGGTTCTGAAGCACAAAAATGGAGTGAAGACAGAGGACAGTGTTGTCTAAATCACAAGTACTTTGAATCACCAAACGCTGCATAGTTTTGTTTGATCAAGTCTCTGTTCTTTGGTGTAACCATGTATTTTTGGTAGAAAAAATATGTGCATATTCACTCGATTAATGCAAATTTCATTTTAGCTTTGGTATTTGGCACCACAAGCATAACTCTCACACCATGCAATAATGCAATTTAGCCGTGGGAGCACCTCTCCATTGTCGAAGGGCATCTTCCCTGTTTTGGAAACCCTTACCTTTATCAGTGGAATTTTGTGAGAAGTAAAAAAATTTATATTTCTTTTTGGAACTCTACTTTCAAACTACTTCTATGACCTTTCACTTTTATCTTTGGATGGTAAATAAGTGAGAAAAGAATAAAAAGGGAACACTAGAAAATCAAGGTTGTTTGTTGTGGCAATATCCAACTCGAAGAACCTTTTAGTGCTATTGATATGCAATGTTTAAAAACATTTTTTCTGCCTCAATACAGTTTTCTTTGATAAAGGAGCGGTGCCTCGAGGCAGCAAAGAGGCCTAGCTTCAATTTATATATATTTTGTAATAGTATTTGATCGACTAATAGTATATTTTACTGAATTTGTGTGTAGTCGGCATAACAACCGAAGCATAAATTTTGATGTAGTACTACTATAATGTACCTAAAGTGCACATCTTATGCACCTTTTTAAACGTTGTTGATATGCTACATACACTCGATATGAAGTATTTGACTCTTGAACTTGATGTTTTGCATTCTTGTTGCTCTCGGAATAGTTTACACCTCTTCAACTTAATACTTTTGCAAGAATCGTTTGCTCTCTTCTTGCTTTCCAAACAGTTTACACCACTTGAGCTTAATACTTCTCCAAGATCGTCTTTCACAGGTCTAGGTTGAACATGTGGTTCAGGCACGCAAGGCCGAAGATGCGGTTCAGGCACAGTAAGAGAGTGACTGCTGTGACTATTTCTGATCATGGGTTTTATGATCGAGAGAGCCGATAAGAGAGGGTATCATTTAGTAGTGCAACCAGTGGATGAACCAAGAAGTGCTAATAGGAATCCGCTTGACAAACAATAAACGAAGAACATAAACAGTAGTAGCAAGCAAACTTGCTCTGCAGATAACAAAAATAAGTGAACAATGAACAAATCCTTTTGACTGGTGCCTTTCAACAATCAATCAGAGAATTAATGGCCTCTATTATGGTTTGGCAAAGAAAACAGAAGCAACAACTCAAAATTGTAAACAGTAAGCAAGAGCACCATCGCTTTGTAATTATCGTAAAGAAATAATGCGAACAATCACCCCCACAGATCTCTGCGTTCAAACATTATTACAATCAGAAACTAACGACAAAGCTCACATATTATCTCTCAGTGATGAGCAGCAGCATCTGCTTTCTTGTGTGATTTTGCTGTTGCCTGTCAAATAACCAAAACAAGCACATCAATAACTTCGCAACAAGCCATTCTTGGAAGTTGGAGTAAATGGATTTAGCTCAAACAATTCATATATTCAATCATAACAACTAGCTCAGAGGTTTGGGTCTAGATCTACCTAGTCTACTGCTGATCCTGGATCCTCGAGTTACTCAGTTGGATCGGTTGCTCACAAAGTTCACTACTACTTAGGTTCAAGCCGACATTCAACTTAATCAGGAAGTGGTAAATTAGGCTCAACCAAAAGGGCACGTGCTATTAAGCAAATGAGTCATAGAAAAAACCAAGGGAGGGTAAGTCCAGTTAAACAGGCTTTTGGACTGCCATCGAGGTTGACACAGAAGGATCAAATATTCAAATCCATGAAAACGTAAGCCGGTAAAAATCATGGATATCTTTCCTTCTATCTACACAGGAATTACATATTCCTCTGGTTATCATAGAAGATTTTCTAATGATAAAAGAAAAACAATTGGGACCTAATGAATCCAAGGCGATCCGATAGCTTCAACAAAAAACATCCTCCAATGGGTATGCACATATGAGATAGTCCCTGCTGCAAGATAGGTCGCTGTATTGAATCTTCCAGAGTACACCCAACAACCCACCAAGGATTCGATTCATTAGATCCCAATAGCAACATTGGGTTGTAAACCGAAAAACAACAATTAAACAGTGAGTCTGTGATCAAATATCCATAATATGTACTCAATATATCACCCTTTCTAATGTCTCCTCCTATAGAGGATGATAGATCATCTTCACTCATCGATCGTCAAGTAAACATACTACCCGACAATCGATTCTGAATACAGACTTACAATATCAGGTTAGAATCATATTCAGAAACCTCTTTTAGATGATGAATGTAAGGATCCCCGGAAATTGGGTGATATGTAGGAAGTGATACTGAAGAAATGAAAAGTAAATTATAGATGATCATATATAAAGCCCTAAGTTCTAATCAGACAAGATATCATCCAACAATTGACGATCTAATCACAATATTTTGTCAAAATCTATCATTAAAGAAGGGTGAAGATTAACTGCAAAAACAATGAGAAAATAGATCTATCAGATGAGATATACCTTGAGATACTTGAGCTTCATGGCTCCATAAACAGTACCTATGGTGACGGCTGAAACCCTAGCTACCTGTTAAGATTATAAGAAAAAAAATGTGAGGATTGAAGGATCATGTAATTAGAAATTCAGCCAAAAATGAGAATGAAGGATTACCAAAGCAAGAGTGCTGGTGCCAGAATAAGGACCAGGAGGAAGTGCCATTAGAGAAGAAGCTTGTAAGAAGAAGAAGAAACACTCAGAGGATTCGCAAGGACGAGAGAGAAAACCTAACAAAACCCAAGGAGACCTAGATTTGCAGAAGAAACTGCTTCTGTATCGCAACTCGATGTTCGCTGATTTACGAAAAAGTCCTTATCCCTCGAGACCAACTTCAGTTTTTGGGCTTGCTAATTTAGGAGGCCCACCATTGGGAGCTTATATCGGCACATTATATTGAACTAAGCCCAACGGCCCAACCCTTGTTAACGTCATCACGACTAACACGGTGTTTGATTTTTTCACTTAATAAGTGTGGGCCGGCAATTTTAGGCCGTTTGTTTTTCACTTAATAAGTGAATATCACTTGTAAGTGGGGTCAAAGTAAGTGCAAAAAAGTAAGCTCCAACTTGGAGCTTATTTTTTTGCACTTACTTTCTAAGTGCTAAAAAAGACATTTCTATCCCTACCGAATATAATAATTACCAATGTGATTATAACTTAAAAGATAATCTTAAACAATTGATAAGTAAAAAATCTTTTTATTACTTTATCAATGACCATTTTCCTTCTTCACTCATCCTTCACCTAAGCTTTTCTCTTAGGGTGTGTTTGATATCCACTTTCCCGAGAGAAAAGAGAAAAATTTACCCTAAAACTTAAATTTTCCTTACGTTTGGTAGACAATTTGGAGAAAGGGTCGAGTCCCATCACGTGGCCTTTTTACCCAACTTTTTCTTCTAAAACAGGGAAAGTCTTACCCACCTTTTATAAGAGAATTTTTTTCCCACACCTATTAAAAAAAAGTAGGCAGGATAGTATCAAGGTGTAGTCAACATATGATGATGCTTCACAACCAACGGAATATCTCTATCTCTGCCTAGACTAACATTCCAATCTTCTAGAGAGAGAGACAATTTGAGATTGGGTTTTCTTCACACCCAGCCAATTTTTTTGTTCCCTCAAGTTGTGTTTCTCTCTCTAAGGATCCAGCTGTAACTAAAAGTGGGGGGAAGACATGGTTTTACCTTGAAGAGAAGACGAAAGGAGTGTGACTCTAATCAGTTTGTCTAACTGTTCAAGTGTTAAGCTAATTTAGTACTCACCACCACTTCTCACCTCTAATTTCACTTCCCTATTTTCAGTTACTGATCTCTCTCTAGATTATTCACTCTCTCAAGATTTTAACCTCTAATTGTGATTTCAAACTACTACTAATAACTTCAGGTTGGACCTTGGAAATGCAAGAGGAAGTTTTGCTGACTATTTCATGTCGTTCTTGTTTCACAACCATCAACTTTGACTTAATGTTTTACAAACCCAATATGAGATGAATATCTATAAACCATGACTAAAAATCGACCTGAAACTAATTCTTAGGACAAAACTAATGTAAAATTTTTTATGCCAGCTACTAACATAACTTGTTCTTTTCACGATAGTTGATGTTTTTCCTCTCTAACTAAAACTTTTTTGAAGCTCTTTCATAAGCTTTTGATGTTGTTTTTGCAGTTTCAAAAGCACCCGATCAAACTCTTAACACCATAAATTAATTTCTTCTCTTTTTAATCCTTACTTCATCTTCAGGAGATGAATCGGTTGTGTCTGGGTTGCTGAAGATAATTTTAGATTGTTTCTCATGTCGAACCAAACAGTGGAAAATATGCAAAGATTTAGAGAGAAAATTATTCTTAGAGAAAAAATTACTCCGAGTAAAATTTACCCTATTTTTTTTCTTTTCTCGGAAATGCTATCAAACACAACATTAGATTTTTTTCACATCTCTTCCTTCATTAATCACGGAACCACCCAAACTCTATGATGCAACATAAGTTCTTTCTCCTTCATAATTTTAATTACTTGAAGTTGATATTTTCAACATAAAGCATTCATAAATCGTAATTCTCTTATATCCAAACTCGCGAGCGTAAGAAAACAAACGCCATATCACTAAGTGTTTATCACTTAGTAAGTGGTAGCACTTATAAACACTTAGTAAGTGGTAGCACTTATAAACACTTAGTAAGTGGTAGCACTTATAAGTGCTAAAAAATCAAACACCCTCTAAAGATTCAAATTTAACAAGGTTAAGACTTCAGTTGGATTCAACGGATTTTGGGTCTTGTGTCATCCCTGTGTCTCTACCGGTAAAACCCTAATTGGAAAGATTATGATGTTGGTGAGGGATTGATGGACATAGATGACCAATAAATGTTTTGGTCTTATTTCAGCTGTTATTGTTCATGGGGTTGGTCAGAGTTCGTGATTCAGTAATGGCAGAATAAAATACAAATAGAAAGTAGAGAGAGAGGGTATGAGCTTGCTGAAACTGTGATTGTCTAGCATAATTATAAACAACTTTTGACCGCAAACAATCACACCATTAATGACTTTCTGATCCATATTAGGATAATAGAGATAATGCAGAGAGAGAGAGAGAGAGATGAAAAATTACTCCATTAATGACTACCTGTATTTGTTAGGGATGTTCTTTATCATTAAAGTGATTCTTCCTCAAACCGTTTCTTCGTTAATGAAGAATAATTTTGAGTTGTTTTCACCATTTTTCCATTGATTAATTCTTTGATCATCTTTAGATGATTAAAATGAGTTTTTAGAGAGAGTTGAATAAGGAGGGATACTTTTGGAAGAGAAAATATAAAGTTAACGGTTTCTTGACGTTAACAACAAAAAGAGGGTAATCCGAGTATTTTCGATGAACTAGGGAGCTAGGCGGGAAACCGATCTTAAACTAGGGGGTCATTTGGGAAACAACCGTGTATAAAAAAAAATTCATTTTCCCCAAAAGGCCCATCAAACAAACTATTCTTGCCCAACATATGGGCGGAAATAAACAAACTTGAGTCCCTCAATGGAGTCCGTAGTTCCTGTAAAAGAGGAAAAAAGGGTTGAAGGAAGTTCGGGCGAGAAAGATAAGAAAAGGAAGAAAACTCCAATTTCATCATCACATCGAAGAGATAAAGATCAAGATAAACACAAGAAGAAATCTAAAATGTCTTCTAATCAAGTTAGGGCTTCACATATTTTAATTAAGCATCAAGGTTCAAGGAGACCAGCCTCATGGAAAGATCCAGAAGGTCGTATCATCAAAAACACTACTAAAGAAAGCGCTATTGATCAGCTCAAAACCCTAAAAGAGGATATCGTTAACGGAAAAGTTAAGTTCGAAGATGTTGCTTCTCGTCAATCTGATTGCAGTTCCGCCAAGCGCGGTGGTGATTTAGGTCAGTTTTTGTTTTTTTTTTCCTTCAACTAGGGTTTTAATTTTTTATTATTTTGTTACTGATCTGTCGTAATTAGGTCTATTTGTGATTGAGAACTAATGGAAGTTAGAGAATTGGTTTCTATAGAAGGACAGATCTGACATTACTGATCAAATAAATATTACCTAATTTTCCTCATTAATTTGGAAAAAGATCTAGTTAAGAGTAGGATTTTTTTAGGTTATTATTATCTGGTTGTTCTTGTATAGTGGAAACCCTATTGATTTCCCAAAACAATTTATTTAAAAACGAGTCTCTAGTATACAAAATTCGTAACCCTTAGATATGATTCTGCAAGAGCTCTTCATTCTCTGAACAATTTTGTGTCAATTGCATTTCAAACGTTAAGGAAAACCTAATTTTTCCTGTTGAAAAGGATTGAACCATGTTAATTTAGTTATGTTTTGTAAGCACTTATTCGTAGTTTGAATTGGAACTGCTTCATTCATATGCAATTCTTAGGTTGCGGCAGATACTATTATGGGTTCATGGTGAACCCCTTCAACTCTTCTTATAGGGAAGTTGTACAAATGTCTTGGATGAGAGCTCCGAAGTAGAGACGAATGTTAAGATGTCAAGTAATGGGCTGTTTTAGGCATGGGTGGCGCGACGAGTCTCTTCGGAGGAAATGAAAAACATTCATGTGTTTAACACAAAACTATAGATTTAACGGAGAAAAAGATAAGAAAAATTAGGGATGGTCTCCGGGCTGGTAAGAGACCAAAATTTTTAGCGTCTCAAGTGTGCGTAGAGTATGCTTCTGAGTACATTGGTTAAGTTTCCCTTATTTCTCTCAAAGACAGAAACAAGTCATGAAATGCCTCTCATCAAAAAAAAAAAAGTCATGAAATGCCTCAGAACTAATTAAGTTATAGGTATTGTCGGGTTATTTTTTTTTGTAAGTGAAGTTGCTATCCTTTTGAAAGTTAGTACAAACTCAATTTTTCCCTGTCTATTACAAGTTACCATGACATTACCGCATGGAAATATCTCGACACTTATTGCATTTTTCCGTGTTATTTGTGCATTTACTTTCTATGTTCGATATCTCAAATGCATATGTTCATGTAGTTTTTTTGTTGTTGAAACATATTTTCATGGTCAGCACTTGGTTGTCCAAGTGGTTGATAGTGTTGACATAAACTCCAAAACCCTGGAGGTCTCAGGTTTGATTCCCAGAGGAGGTGGAATCTATGGTTATTGAATTTGTGTCATTAAAGGTATGAATAGTAATAAATTTGTTGGGCTTCAGACTCTACGTTGTTGGCCTTTATGCCCCTTTAGTTATTTGTTTAACTTAGGCGAATTATCATGCTTATAACATCTGGATGATGTACCAATGCCTTGTGATGATGATGACTCACGTAGGTCGTTGTCGATGTCTCAAAAAAGAAATAAACATATTAGTTTCAAAAAAAAAAAGAAATAAACATATGTTCATGTAGTTAACTTGACTATTCAAACACAACACACTAACCATCTAACTTGGCATGACGTGTGATCAATTATAACTGAATTTGCTTCACTTCCTCTGATCCTCTAAGAAATTGTAAATGTTACAGGTCCATTTGGCCGGGGTCAGATGCAGAAGCCATTTGAAGAAGCAACATATGCTCTGAAGGTTGGTGACATCAGTGACATTGTCGATACTGACAGTGGTGTTCACATTATCATGAGAACTGGTTGATATTTCACCGAGATTCAATAAGCCTATGAGTACAGGGGGGTAGTGTTCAACGGAAGGCGATAATGAGCAGTGAAAGGTGGAAAATTTCACTGCTAGCAGTTGCATTTAAATCTGAATTCTTGTCGAAGTTAAAACCTTCTGTAATTTGAAACTAATTTTAATTTTGGAATTATATGGATGGAAAATGTTGACACTTTCACTACCATTTCTTTAGGCTTATGCTTTTGTGACGGTAAAAGATGTTGTGGGGACGGTAAACTTTTGCAAAAGAACTAGTCAACTATTGGGCTAAGTTAGGGCAAGTGGGCAACCATTACCATTTACCAGGACCTAGAATAAAACTTTTGTTTTGATCCATCTTTTTTCTCTCTGTTCTTTGCCTTCTTTACCATCATAACTATTGCAGGCCACTGTCATTGGACTGTTTGGGCCTTGTCAAGGGTTTGGAACTCTTGATCGAGGCACACTTGATAAGTGTTCCGTCGAAAATCCTTGAGAGAGAAGGAGAAAGAGAGAGCAAGAGGGAGAGAGAATAAGGAGTTGGTGCTGGTGTGGTTGGTGGTGGTGTGGTTGGTGATGAAGTGAAGAAAGATAGACAAAGAGTTGTGATTTTTAGACGAAGAACCACGGAGCCATTCTAAAACAGAAAAACAGAACCACGAAGCCAACAAAAGTGACGATCTTCCAACACAAAAGAAAATCACAAAAGTGATGTGAATTTGTCGTGAATCTCCATCCAACAGTTGACAATCATCTTGTTTTCATCAAGAGAGAGAAAGTGACGTATATCCAACTTTTGAATGAGAATTCACACAATTTTTGTCAGAGATGGATACATTTTCGTTAAAAAAAAATTCCTCTCAATGTTTCCGTCTGTAAAATATGAGAAACTAGACGTCCCGAGCTGCCAAGCACATAGGCCTCTATTTCATCAAAAAAAAAAACACATAGGCCTCTTCCGCTACGATTTCTACCGTCCCCTTACTATTTTGTTAAGACCGTTAGGCTAATGAGATGGGAACTCAATCGTGACCGTCTGTTGTAAAATTACGACACATTTGCGTGCGTGGCACTACCTCCCGCTTTAACAGAACTTTGCTTCCGCCGGAGACGTTGCTGACTTGCTGGAGCTTTTAGGAACTTGAGCCAAAATCTCCACTCTCTCTCTCTCTCTCTCTCTCTCTCTCTCTCTCTCTAGATCCAAAATCTCCACTCTCTCTTCTTTCTCTCTCTAGAATTACTAGGGATTTTTTTTCTGTACTTCTTTGTTGTAAGTTTGGTAACAAGCAGTGAATTTGATCAAAATCGGAAGAAATGGGAGCTTCTGTATCAACAGAAGAAGAGATCTCTGAAGAAGAAGAACAAGAACAACACGAGCTAGAATCTCTTGCAGCTTCAACAGGAGCTCTTTCTATGCTTCAAAAAGCCTTCTCAAATCTCTCCGATCCTGATACCAATTCAATTCCTGTTAAATCTCTTCAAGTAATTTAAAACCCCTACATCATCATCATGTTTTTACTACTACGCAATTTATGCCATCACTATAAGAAACCCTAAATATAATTAAATGCTAGAACATGTTTTGTAAAATCTCATC
The DNA here is from genome assembly GCA_002897215.1 of Eschscholzia californica subsp. californica. NCBI lineage: Eukaryota > Viridiplantae > Streptophyta > Magnoliopsida > Ranunculales > Papaveraceae > Eschscholzia > Eschscholzia californica. The sequence continues at coordinate 1,453,535 of BEHA01000191.1, forward strand.
ACAAAATTTGCCTAATTAAGCATATTTATTATAGATGATGAATGGTTTTGTATAACTGTCTTAAAAATGGGTCAATATGAAACCCTAATTACAACCTGAAAACCCATTTCTTAGACATGATTGTACCCTCTCTTGTGTGTGGACTTGCCTTAGGGTTCAAATTGTAGCGCTCTTCTGACGTATCATACAGACTGAACCAGTAAAAATCTTGTGTTTTTCTGGGTGATTATTTCCTAAATCAGGTTTCTGTTTGCATCAATTAACTTCACATTAAAATCACATTTATTTTGATGTTCGATTGAATTCCTTTCATAATGTGTATGCTTATAAATCCCTATTAACATAGTCTTGTTAGAAATGTGGGTAATTCACATTTTGGTGTTTTGTGAGTGGATTTCATTTTTCAGTTCCACAAATTCTTTTAAACCATGCCTTATATTTGATAAAACTTTGAACTTTTCCTTGCCTTTAGGGGTGTTTCTCATTGACCTTCACAAACCCCACAAGTAAGATATCACCGACAGCTGAATGTTTTTCGAGCTTACTGTCTCATCTAGGTGTAGCTATCGTCGACCTGTTTTTCGTACCGGACGATGAAGGTGAAGTTCATTGGATCGAGTTCTTAAAAGGTTATGTTAGATGTTGTGGAAAAATGTCGTCATCACTGTCTCTCAATACTTTGTATAGGGTATATGCTACTACTAGTGCAAAAGCCGGGTTCCCTTCGGAATTGGAGTTTGAAACCGAATACGACGATAGCAAGATTAGTGGTTATCTTAAGTCTAATGACGTGCTCATGCTCCTTTGGGTTTGTTGGATTATGTCATGGAGTTCAGAAATTTCTAAGTTTTCGAAGAACCAAGTAGAAGTAGATCTTCCAGATATAAACCATTTGATATTCTCAGCTGTAACTTCAAGCGCTGATGTTACCAGTGATGTAAATGTATGGAATTGTAAAGTTTCGGATTTGGAAGTTCAGTTACCATTACAAAAACTCCATACATGGGCTTTGACAACACTCCCGAGCCTTGGCCATTGCTTCACTCAGTATGTCCATGATAGACTCCAAAGATGTTCAACTAAAGAGGTACTATATATTTTTTATAATTTTGTGAAGTTATTCGAGAAGTTTTCTTTGTCTTATAAAAGCTAAGTGGTAATCGAGTGAGCCTGTGACATTAGTTCTTCATGGAATTTGAACAGGAATCTGAGACTGCCGGTTTATTATCTGTTGGTGAGAATATCTCTAAGGAGCACCACAATAAATGCCTCCTAACTTGTGGAAGGGCATGGGCGATATCTCTGACACTTACAAGTTCCTTAAAGAAGGAGCTTTTAAGGGCTTGTGTTCCCAGAGTTGATGATGCAGAGTCCAAGAACCTTTTATATCGGTTTGTTATTCAACTTCCTAGCCCCTCCGTACAACCCAACGTTAGCTATTGACTGCCACTATTTGCAGCGCACTGTTCTGGAAACACTAGAGTGAAAACCCATCAAAATTCAGTGGCTGAAAAACAACTGAAGTTTAATAGGGATCCTTGACTCATATTTCTCAAGATATTCTCGACGTTATAAACTTATACTTGCTAATGCCAAATCAGGACTAGGAGACATATAGGGAGCTTCAAGTAGCTTGACATGCGATACTGTTATGGAGAAAATATAATGACGGAGACTGATCTGTGCATTGTATTCACAAAACAGTAGAATCTTGACATTTAGAGATGATGCTTAATTAGTACTTCATATTTTGGTACTACTTGTGTGCAGGTCATCGGTTCATGGGAAGGTCTTGAACAGATTCTGGTCCAGTGTTGATGGTTACCATGGACCCTTGTTAGTTTTGGTCTCTGCTTTCTCAACAGAAAGTTCTGAAGGTGATTCCAGTGCTGGGAAATGGGTAATTGGTGTAATAACTGAGCAGGGCTTGGAAAATAAAGATGTCTTCTACGGAAACTCTGGATATCTATACGCCATAAGCCCAATTTTCCATGTCTTCTCACCTCTTGGTATGTTTTGTAACAGTGGGCTTGTCTGATTTTTCTCTATATATATTATCTAAACAAACATTCGACCAATGACAGGGAAAGATAAGAACTTTGTTTATAGCCACTTACATCCAGCTGGTAGAGGAGTATATGAAGCACATCCGAAGCCTGTTGGTATTGCTTTTGGTGGAACTACTGGAAATGAGAGGATATTTATTTCTGAAGATTTTGCTACCATTACTGTTCGTTATCATGCAGTCGACAAGACTTACAGACACGGTTCTCTTTTTCCAAATCAGGTATGACAAGAATGAGCACCTAATATATATTCATGGTCTATACTAATAGGGCAGAGCTAGTAAGCTAGCCTACGAACGGTTCCCTTTTGAGGTTCCATCGGGACAATTTTGTAGCTACGTGCTAATTATCCTGGTTCTGGGTTTGCCTATTCATTAGAGTAGCTTAAACATTCCAGCTCCCCTCGATTGAAAATCTTTATTTAAGCCACTGTATTTTACTTTTTAGGGTGACTTTTAAATGTTCCGTATCACAAATGATGGCTTTCTTTTTGAACTATACATAATTGTCGAGCTCTTTGTGTTAATTCGTATCTAATATATGTCAGGGAGTTTTAACATCTGAAGCATCAATTCTTGAGGTGGAAGTATGGGGTTTAGGTGGAGAGAAGGTAAAGGCAGAGCAGGATACATACAAGAAAAGAGAAGAACTTTTCACTGAGCAAAGACGCAAGGTCAACAACTTAGATCCTGAACGTTAGTACGATTCCAATTGAAATATTTGTTCTTTCTCATTAACTTTTTTTTTTCCTTTCCGCAGGTTGATTTGAAAACTTTTGATAGTTGGGAAGATTCACCAGAGAGGATGATGATGGGTATGGCCTCCGATCCCAACAAAGTTCAACGGGAAGATCGGTGATTCTATACTGTTCAATTCAGGTATGATCTATTTAATTTTTTCTTGGGGTTGTTCTAATTCAAGTAAGCCATTTCTCCTTTCTCAATGATCATATATGGATTCAAAGACATGGGGAATAATTTAACATAAGCTAAAGCCTTACTGTAAACGTCTATGGTGATCAATATTTGCAGATGATGATTCCAGAAACGGCACAAAACTATAGTAGAACAAAGATGGGTAGCTTATCAGCCCAAATTGTTTGTTCTCCGCCTCAAAATCAATTGGAACGAAGATGGGTAGCAGATTATTGATATTATTTGCTCTGAAATTGGGTTTTTAAAGAACTACATGATTACTATATCTTATCGATTTTGTTGTTCGAAAGAAAAAAGCTCTCTTAACAAGAGGATAAAGGATTTGAATAATGTATTAGATTCGATTTTGTGGTTTGAAAGAACAAACTCTCTGAGAAGAGGATAAAGGATTTTGAGTAATTTACTAGATTCGATTTTGTCGTTCGAAAAAAAAAATTCTAACAAGAGGATAAAGGATTTTGAGTAATTTACTAGATTCGATTTTGTCGTTCGAAAGAAAAAACTCTCTAACAAGAGGATAAAGGATTTTAAGTAATTTACTAGATTCGATTTTGTGGTTCGGAAAAAAAAAACTCTCACAAGAGGATAAAGGATTTGAATAATGTACTAGATTTGATTTTGTCTTTCGAAGAAAAAAAACTCTCTAATAAGAGGATCAAGGGTTTGAGTAATGTACTAGATTCATAAAAATGTCGTACTTCGATCCTAAATAATATATGTGACTTGTTTTAATGATTTAGTTTTAGCTTGAATGGCAAGCTTGTATAGTACCACATCGGGAGAGTTTTAAAACTCCATTGCCTATATATAAACTAGATAGTTATAGTAGGATGGATCTCATGACGAAGTGAGCGGGTTCATCTATGAACCCAGGAAAGTCCCCGGGCCCATTCCGCAGAGATGCGGGCTCGGAAACGGGTTTGCTTCGTGCTGGGGATTTCATCCATCCGTACTTGTGCGGGCGGGGGGCTGAGACACGTGTGGAGCCCTTCTGGAATCCAGCCGAAGTAATTTGGCCGAAATCACAGTTATTCACTTGGTCCGTTGGACTAACAGAACGGGGATTACGATCATGGGATCCAATCTTTTTTGAGTTGATTCCTTTTTTGTCCCCTATTGTGACTAGGCTTCGTTTTTGGTCCCCAGTTTCTCTCCTTTTTCCAGTTGTGTCCATTTAGTGCTTGCTTGACTTAAAATTATTTTCTTATTCTTAAACTTGTTTCTTCCATCTCTATTCTCCGTTCGATCACTCTCTTCTCCATTTCATCTCTTATTCTTCACTTTTTATGTCGTTCCAATCAGCTTTCGACAAGTACCTTTTTCGTTATAACGATTCTCCACTTTTGTTTTTTTTTTTTTTTTTGAACGGAAATACCATAAACCAAAGATATTACAAAGTTGTCCACATGAAAATAAGAAATAAAAACAGGACTACTATGTAACACATTTATCATTATGGGACAAATAGTCAATCGAGGACTCTACAAAGGACTAAACCATGAAGCCGCTAAATTGTGGGCAAGCTGGTTTCTCTCACGTGGACAGAAACGAATTGCCACTTGTCGGTTTGAGATTTCTCCACGTAGGTTGTTTACTGCCGTCCATAATCTCCACGGGATTGAGGAATCTACGGTTGTGAGCAGCTCCACCGAAACCCTAGAGTCGGTTTCCAATATAAAAGCTTCCTCCCCTAGCCGACCAGCCAGACCTAAACCTAATTCTATTCCAAGTAGTTCACTTTCCAGAGCAGTCGCCGGAGAAATGAGTTTAGATTCTTGTCCGATTATCTCGCCCGAGCTGTTCCTTGCTACCGCCGCACAAGATCCCACCATGATTGATCTAAAAGATCCATCACAATTTATTTTTATTGTACCCTCAGGAGGTGGTACCCATTGTTGTTCCTGCAAGAGATTATTAGTTTCAATAAGAGTTGAGTTAGGGAGCACAAACCTTAAGGACTCCTTCGTTCTTCGCCAACATCCAACTATATCTATGGGGGAGTGATTGAAAATCAAATCGTTCCTCATCTTCCACCAATTCCAGAGAAGATAAGTTGCTTCCAACCATGTATTGTTACCATTTTTGCTCTGTAAAAGCATAGATCTCAAAGATCCCACTAAATCCGTGCTTAACGGTTGTAGATCTGTATTATTAGTATACCTAATAAGATCTTTGAAACTTTTGCAGTGGGAGAACAAGTGATCCCTGGTTTCAATCTCTCTTCTATCACACATGGTGCACAGGTTAGTTATATTGGGTACCTTACTACTAATATTGGTTCGATTAGGTAAGCCATCATGAATTAATTTCCAGATAAATATTTGTATATTCGGCTCCATTTGTTTCTGCTTCCAGAAAATTTTCCATGGAAAATTATAAGCTTGATCAGAAATAATAGGGGTAGTTTTGATCTGTTGGTAATATGACTTAGTGGAGAACTTCCCACTCTCTACTGACGTCCAAATAAGCCTATCAATTTGTGGTTGTTGAGGAAGCATAATACTTGAAATGGCCTGGATTGTTGATTCCTGAAAATATGTGTTAAGTAATTCCATATCCCACTGTTTCACCATTGATTCACTCTTTATTAAATCTGCCACCCAATAGATATTGTTTGGAAGTTCTTGTTTAAACTGTAATTGATGACCATGTAAACCCGGGATCCATGAATCTTGCTTAATTTTAATACTTGAGCCGTCCCCAATGAGCCAAAGACAATTCCTATGCATTGTCGCTTTAGTATGTGTAACAGCTTTCCAAAAGTTTGATGTCGAGGTTGGATTTGTAGAAGACCAAAAATCATCCCCCGTAACGTATTTTGCCTTTACTAACTTGACCCATATACTATTTGAATTTGTGAGTAACTTCCAAGTCATTTTGGCAATTAGGGCTTCATTAACCTCTTTTAATGACCTAATTCCAAGTCCTCCATTTTTCTTTGGACTACAGAGAATTTCCCACTTTATGAAATGTAGCTTTCTCTCATCGGGATCATGTCCCCACCAAAAATTTCTTTCTACTTTTTCTAACTTTTGGATAACAGTCTGAGGTAGAATTTGGAAACTGAAAGGATATGTACAGAAGGAGGATAGAATAGATTTGATTAATACCGTCCTTCCTGCTTGAGTGATATATTTCATTTTCCAAGTTGATAGAGATTTTGTGAATTTTTGCTCTAACCATTGATGACTTTTAATCCTGTTGCTTGGCTTGAGTATGAAGGACCCGAGATACTTTGATTGATTATTCATAAGAGGAGCTTGAAGTTGATTGGTATATGCATTCCTAATGGTGGTTGGAACTCCCTTGCTGAAGTGGATTGATGATTTGTTGAAGTTAACACTTTGCCCCGGAAACTTCGAGTAAACATCCATTATTTGTAAAGTAGATTCTAAATTTTCTTTTGTTGCCTTACCAAAAATAATCAGGTCGTCCGCAAACAATAAGTGAGATATACTAGGGGCGACCTGATTAACCTTGTAACCTTGTAACCTTGATGATTTGTTGAAGTTAACACTTCACCCAAGTTAGTTGACCGGGTGCATATAGAGAACTCGGGTCAATGAGTCGACGAAATGGTCGCCCGCTAATAGCCTTTTGGCCAGGTGCCTTTAGAGCCACCCTAAATCTTTACGTCTTCTTTTTTAACTGTTCCCTTCATCATATGTTAAGAACGTTTTTTATAATAAGTAGGAAAAACAAATTCAATTACAATACAAGATCAGAAGTTGTAGGAATGAAAAAACACTAAACATACGTAACAAAACAAAGATAAAACATCAAAAAAAGAAACATACAAGACGTTATATAAAACGATAACGATACAGTAGGCGTAACTCCTCCAAAAGAACATTTGCAACAAATTGACAAAGAAACCCCTTCATGATTCCAAAGTTTCTAACATCGGATTTATTATTACCATACAATTATTAATCAAGAAGGGCGAGCTACAGGAATAATAGCAAATATAGTCGAAGTAAGAGTAAGAAAAAGAAGTAGAAGAGCAGCAAAGAATG